>CM068369.1:156209795-156737295 GCA_034769895.1 Magicicada septendecula
ACTTCTTCTAATCCAGATCTTTCTGAAGAGTTTCCAGGAGCTGATTGCATTTTCGACTCCTTCGACATCATTTTCAGATGCCCTAAGACGCCTCCTCTTTCTTTCCGCAACAGCAGTAGATCTTCCTAAACATGATCGTCTTTTTGGCATTGCAAAGCTAAAAAAAGTGGAAATGTATTTATTTGATCTATACTAATAAATCTCTAGGGGGCAATTAATAATTTATACAATACAATACAATACATATTGCACATATTACTTACCGGTGATGTAAAATTAACGAAAAAAGGCACTGATACTACACCACTGACGCTCATCGCATAATTCTCGATGAAGGAGGTTAAGTATAATTCTCGACAATTAATTATTCCTACTGCACATAGACCTACTGAATATTCAAATGTCGAAGAGTATGGTTTGTCAGAATCAACGTGTACTATATAATCAATGTTACAGTATAATCAAACAATGAATTATTGTATTTTTTATACGAATTCCATATGCTGATAAGAATTCCATAAGAATACTATTAATACAGATGTACCATTAGCAATTTACCAACTCGACAGTTACCACAACAATCATATACAAATATTCGCGATCGAAGCCGCGGGTTTAAAAAAATTAGTTTTTTTTGCAATAACTTCGGTTCTTTTTGACCTATCGTTATCAGATAAAGTGGAAAATCTTCCGCTGGGTACCTGCTATCAGCGTGCAAAGTTTCACTGAAATCGGTTCAGTAGATTCTGAGATTACTGGGGACAAACGTAGACCTCCCTAGAGATTTATTATATAGATTATTTAAAAAGATTAAATACTGAGAAAAATATAAATTTAAAATATTCTCTTTCTTTCAGAAGGTCTTTTTTACATAGCATAAACCCATATTACACACATTTTAAACAATACAGAAAGAATATATATACAAACAACAAACACAAATCAAATGTATGAAAACAATTATGAAAATATTTCAGTTAGGCTACTTAGTTGTCTGACATAAAATATAGAAATTAAATAATTACTTTAAAATGTTACAAATCATATATAAAAGTAATATTTATATTTATTACATAAAGAGACAATGTTTACTTGTAATATTTTTGTAAAAATAATATTTACTCCAGTTTAAAGAACATTAATTATTGTGTACCCATTTTATTTAAAAAATAGAAATTTATTATACAACAAATATTAAAATTACATACTTTCATTGTACTGTAAACTGTTCTGTTTTAGTGTCCTCTAAATGTACTTTCTCCAAATCAATAAATAATATGTATTAGGCCTATATAAGATTTCGGTTATTTCTCTTACTTCTGAGTAATTACTTTTTTTTTTAAATGAGCACTATAAAATTAAAAAAAAAGAGCATATGTATAGCCTAAACACTATTATGCTGTAGCAGAGAGATTAATAAATGTTAAACATGTATCACAAATGGCAATGATGCACATGTTACTCACTGCAGCAGCCAAACTCACTACAGAAGACATCTGTGAAGCAACTGCCTCTACATCTACAACACAAGGAGAAGTATGTAAAGTCGATTGACACTTCTGTGAAGAAATTTTTACTGATAAGAACACATAACAAGCTCCAGAGATCCTGCAGCAGTACGTCCACCAGAAAGCTTAAAATTCATCTACAGTTGATTGCCTGTTGTTTTTTATCAGAAGGTCAATAATAAGTCTCTCGTACACATAATGTTTTTGAAAATCTTCAGCATCTTCATTCTTGAATAAATAAGTGTGTTAGGCAAGGTGGAGGAATAGTAAATTCCAGTCCCATTCACGTTGTGTAAATTGCAATGAGGATACAGGGAAGAAATCTTAGGCCATGTGTTATTTATCCAGTTCTTGGCTCCCATGAAGTCAGCATCTTTCTGTTCGCCATGTGTTCGTTTGAAGACAATGTTTCTCTTTTCTTACAATGAGGAAAACCATAATCAGTAGCAACAGAGTTTTTTTAAATTTTTGTAACAAGTTCCTCAGATTATTGGCCTATTAACGATTGTTAATATGACCATCTTAATTACTTACGAACGTTTTTGAATGATGTTCCAACTTGTTCACTTTTCCATCTCGATTTCTTTTATTTTGCAAGTTATCATTTCCTTTTGCAGCTATCAAATTAAGAAATTTGTATAAAATTTTACACAGTAAAAGCTGGTATATTTTTAACTAAACAGCTGCATTTCTTTGGTTCATTTTTGGCAACTTCAAATTGTTTTAAAATCTACAATTTTTATTTCATATTTAAATGATGCAATTTCCTTTGAGGTTCTGCCATTATTCCATTAAAACACTACTGATTTAACGAACCAAGTTTCACAAAAGAAAGTAAGATTTGGTACACTAAGCCCAATTAATAACGATCACAAAAAAAAAACACAATTTTAAATACAGAACTGACAGTTTTACACACAGTTCAAATTATGACACAGAACTGACCATATGTTTACTATAAAAAAACTGCAGTATGATGTTTATTTTGACCATTAAAAGACAGTCATTCGACTTCAGTAATAAGTCATGTACTGAATCATGTGCAATATACAGTACTGTGTTGATTAAAGTCGCAGTACAGTAACAGGAAATGGAAGATAAATACATAAGTTGGTTAAAATTTAAAAAGAAGCCACATACCGCAACTGTGAGAAGTGATGCACGTTACAGATAAAGCCTGTGTGTGTGTGTGTGTGTGTGTCCAAATGGGTAACAAAGCATTTTTAAACAGAATTAACACTGTTGCACACCACTATTTAAAAATTATTCCAATTAGCGCTTTCAAGCTTCACAGCTCATCATTGGATCGGAAGATTTTATTAACTGAAAAAGCACTTTTAGCTCTTAGATGGGGTATTACGATAACTCCTGAATGTACACTGTGTAAAGAGTAGCTGCTAGAGGTGGGCCGATATACTTGTAACAGGTATTTTGGAACGACATTTTTGTGGAACGGATGTAACAGTGACTGAAAAGTTGAAATACCTGTTATTCGCTGTTCCGAGTCGAGGCATGCCTCCCCCCCCCCACACACACACACACAAAGTATGCAAGTAACAAGTAAACGAATACGCCAAGGCCAAATACTACGCATACAAAAATATCGCTGGTACGCAAGGAACAACCAGTATTTCAAATACTAGGTATTTTAAATACTAGGGGTATCACCGATACACAAGGAACAATGCGTATTACAAATACTAAGCGTATCAGAGGAACAGTAGTATTTTAGGAACACCTAGTATTTTAGGAACAAGTAGTATTTTTATATCAAGCGTATTTCGAGTAGAAAGTAGTACGAAGCCACCGATACACAAGGAACAACGCGTACTACAAATACTAAGCGTTATCAGAGGAACAGTAGTATTTTAGGAACACTTAGTATTTTAGGAACAAGTAGTATTTTTATATCAAGCGTATTTCGAGTAGAAAGTAGTACGAAGCCACTTTTTCGTCCTGAATACTTCATTCTGCGCAAAGAGACGAAGCTGTTTTTAATAATGGAAATAATTCATCCTGCTGTTACATTTATTCTCGTGTGATATGCAGATATATAATACAGATTATATGCTAATAAATTATATATTATACTAGTCACCAACTTGTAACTAAAATCGGTTGGTAAAACTTTATGATTTTACTCAAAAAAACTTTGTGTTCCGAGTCGTTAGTGAAATAGTTGTATTTAATTATATTGATTTATAACCTATAGAGTGGCTGATGTTGATAAGCTATATTGTACTTTTTATTAATGTGATTTTTAACTTCACTACACATCTCACGTAAATGCTGAGATTGTTGTAATGGACATTTATGCACTTTATCTAGTCCTGTTCCTTAAATATCTGTAATGCATTTAATTTACTTTTGTTGTTGCTTATTATTTATAAGTTTTTATTTATGTATTTATATTTATTTTATTACAATTTGTTTTTTATTTTTATTTGTAAAATTTTGTTTATTCTCATTCACTCTTGTGGCTTACTGTTATGTTTTTATTATACGTTTCTGATGTTTTTTCACATTATTTTTTGTGGTATTACGTGTAGGCCTACTCTAAATTAATTAATTGCCCCGAGTTTCGCAACTGATTTATCTAACCAATGTTAGTTTGTTTACTACTAGTGAAAACTTAAATTGGTATTCCCAAAGGGAGATAGGCCTATAAATTCTCTTGTTTCTTATTTTCATTTAAACAGTAATAGTTTAATAAAGTCACAGTGTAAAGTAACACTGTTAATACTTTTAGTTTCAATTTATTTCTTATAACAAATTATATAGTAGGCCTATAGGTTATATAATATCTTCAAATAAATACACAGCACGTAGGTTTATTAATATATTAATAGGTTTATCTAGGTGAAAATAAATCTACTTGCAGTGTATTTATTTGAAGATATTACATAGGAGACCTGCAGGAAACTCAAAACGAGTTACTTACAAAGGATAATATATATAGGTTATGTATATATAGTATATAATAACAGGTATTTGTACCTGTTATTTTTTTGGAACGGTATTTTCATACCTAGTATTTTAAAATAACAGTTTAGCCCACCTCTAGTAGCTGCACTGTAAAGAGTTGTTTAAACTGATCGTACATATTGTACTCTATGAAACTGAAAAGCAGTTTTTACAAGCGGCAAAATAATAACATTAGCCGAAGTTGTGATTCCAATAAACGGTGTACTTTCAGGCCAATTATATAAATCCGTTCAGGACTCTGAGAAAGTGATAACATTATCTGTGATTACAACAAATGGCAACCACTGTATATACGCCTATAGCAAATATTAATAACCTTACTTCACATTTCTACAGATCAATTTCGAGGCAACTTAAGATTACGCCCAAGAAAAATTATAAAATATTTTCTATGAAGCTTAATTTTCAACAGTAAAGCACAAACAAATAACAACTAACCTGAACTGAACTTAAGTTTGGTCAGTTTACATGTGAACAGTGTCACAGCTGAAACGTGTCATAAGATACTGTACATGGAGAGGTTAATAATAATACACAAGTGAAAGAGTGAATTAAAAACTTTTAGTTAATGGGATCTAACAACATAGCAATTAGCATAACAGATTTAAAAAATCTATATACAAAACAGCAATCCGTTCTGAGAAACTACTGAAATGGCCCCTACACATGTAAGCTACTGCAAAACATAACACATACTTTTATGTCGGTCAATAATTGTCGGTGTCATGAAATATGAAAGAATGGAAATATGAACGAAGAAGGCACGTTTCCTTTTCTCTGCGAAAAGGAAAAAATATGTTAGTATATAAGAGTATATCGTACTTAAATTGGAACAAATACTTTTCGACTAAATTTTTTGTAAATTAATAGTTATTCGTTAACATTAGAAATTACATGATCACAAATGCTTTTTGCAATAACTGAAAACAAAAATGTAAGTGGTGAAAATATACTATACTCACGCCGATACCTCAAAGCAAATACGATGACATTCAATCCAAACATCAAAAATTTCTAGTTATAGTATTACTTCCTTAACACACAATTTACAAATTTAATATTTACCTGATGATAGATTACTCATGATGAACGTGAATGTTACAACTTAAATGTAGTCTCAAGTTCAGTAACCACAAAGCTTCAAATTATACTACTTCTCAGTAAATCATAACAAAACATAACCAATATTCCGACAAAGTACGCTTCAGGAACGTGGGCGAGTGCCTGTATAATTTTGTTATTGTTCACCACAGACGTTCCAATCTTCAATCTATCGATTTACAGTTTTTCTAAATTCATGTTTCAATATCTTGAATAGGTTTACTGCATATCGCTTGTCCTATGGGCCCTATTTTACAGAAATATCATAAAATATCATAACGATTTATAGGCATCAGATAAAAAAAATTCATGTTTTATAAATTTCAAAGTTAGCAAAAAGCTAACTACACACAGTTGAAGTGTGAAAAGAACATCGTTTCCCAATCTTCAGTAAAGGGGGCCCTGCACGTACAGACGTGTGTCTAAAAAACATGCATGTGCAAACAAAAAATATCACGGCCCTAGACATGCAAACAAGTTTAACAGAAAAGCTGACTAAAATTTGGTGGTGTCAACATAAATTGGAACTACACGTATTGACATGTTTGAAAGACTTGTATGTACATACAAGTTCACCAACATGTCAGAGTAACTTTTACTTGTATGTACATACATTTTTCTTACATGTTTGCACATACATATATTGCCACTACACACTGAACAAATTTATCACACTTGTTGCTTCTAACATGCATGTACAAACAGGTTTGTTCATTTAGGGACTACACATGTATGGCAAACATGCATGCACATACATGTCTGGCAAAGTTTGATTTTTGTTCAACATGTCAGTGTGAATGCTGAATGTTTACGGGTAGTCTGTAGGGATGAGCATCGCCAGAAAACCATCGATGTTTAACATCGATGTTAACATCGTGAAGAGTACATCGATGTTAAAAAAACATCGGTATGAAAACATCGATGTTTTTATGCCAATGTTGCAATTCAAATAACAATCTATGCTTTTTACATGTTTGTAATAATACAAATAATTGGGGATGAATAATAAATAAAAATAATTAAAGAGAAGAATAATATACCCCGATACTTTACTCACTTACCTTATCAGAAGATTCTGAAAAACCAAAAGCCCTTGGGTGACCACCACATTTTGACAGGCGGAATGTGGAAACCTCAACATTGTACCCGAGAAAACAATTTAAATACATCTAACTTCCCCGGATCAGAATTTCCAGGGCCGTTGACAAACTCGTTGAGAATAGGTTAGGTAAAGGCGAGGTGACGTTAAAATAATTTAACTCACATTCATAAATAACTAAATCTGTTTATTATTATTTATTATTATAATGATTATAAAGTGTGTTGAACAAACATACATAAAACCACCCCTTAACAAAAACAGAAACCTCTTTAAATCTGTCAGGTTTGTTTACTCCTAGTGAAAGTTTAAATTAGTATTCCCAAAGAGAGATAGGCCTATAAATTCTCTTATTTTCTTTTAAACAGTAAAAGCGTAATAGAATCACAGTGTAAAGTAACACTGTTAATACTTTTAGATTCAATTTATTTTTTATAACAAATTATACAGGTACAGTAAAACCTCTCTAGTCCGACCCCCGGCTGGTCGGACCAGGGGTAGGACAGTTAAATAGGAGTTTTGGTCATAAGTTTTGTCATCTGCTAAAAACTGCGCCACACAGTCACTACGAGCGCTAGTGCGGCAGCTGGCAGCGATGAAACGAGAAATTGGTGAGTTAGCGAATGGTTGGCGCTTCTTTTGTGCTTTGCACATGGAAGACGCCATTTTGGTCATTGTTTGGGACAGTTTGGGTGCGTTATATTCACAGTCCTATTTTGTCTTTGTAAAAATGAAGAAGAAGAATTGTACAGTGAGAGGCTGTTATAATATTGATGATGGGAGAAGACAGTTTTTTTATTTTCCACAACGGAAACAAGAAGCACGGTAAGTACCTTATAAGAAACTTAATTTTTAAGTAGCTTTGATAATTACTATACATAATGATAGGTTAATGAAGTGTGAGTCATAATTATTTAGTTTTCGTAATTAGATAGGTTGTCAATATTTTCGGATCACAATAGTAGGCCTATATGTTGAATATAATTGTTGATACCAAGAGTATAAACGAAATCGAAGAGTATATCTTGTTTACCTGTTGTTGATACCTTCAGTTATATCTGTAACGAAGCCTTAAAATTGAAAGACCAGGTATTTACTGTCTGCATTGAACTGACATTTCAACAGGCTTTACTATATTAAATTAGTGCCAGTGACTAAGTACGAATAGTAGCTGCTATGTAATTGTTACTGATGTGTTTACAGAAAGTTGGAAAAGAAATTTAATCTATACCTATGAAATGTGTATAGATTTATTGTAGTATAGTTGTACTAAATTATTTTGAAAGTAGAGTAAGAGATTTTTGGTGTATAGATTTATTTATTTATTGTATCTTAAACAAAACAAGTAAGACGATTGAAGACAGAATATTATTGTATGTCAACAATACACCCTATAGCATATGAGGAGAACTTAATTTCTGGTCAGTTGTAAATTAACAGTAGGCTAGATATTGGTGAGCCTATTTCTTTGTAAGGCTCAGAGTATAAAACTGTTACATAATTTTAATATTTATCACAGTCTAATCATTATTATCAGAGTTAGTAGAACCAAGAGTAGTTCATATCAAACGTGAGCATCTCGCAGCTGAATAAAGGAAAATATATATTAAAGTATTTGTACTTTAGGTTTATTAAAATATATATTATTCTCTATATGCTGTTGATTAAGGAAAGTAGATTATTTTTATTTATTTGTATATTGATTTTATAAATTTACATATTTCTGATTTTACTGATTAACTTATTTAAGTTATATTAAACTTGTATTTACTGTGACAATTTTATTTGTAACTTTGTAAATGTAGTATATTTTACTTAGTGTGCATTTGGATTGACACGGTTCACACTAATCACATTACGCTGTATGTTTTCAGAATGTTATGTCTTTCATAACAATATATACTTATATATTTTTTTCTGTACACATATTTTATTAATATTTACTTTTGTTGACTTGTAAAGCTCATGAGACAGTAACTGAATTAGTGTCAGTGATTGATACACTTACCTTGCTATGATTTTTTTCAAGTGTATAAAAGTATAATCAAAATCAGCCACATAATTTTACCAGTTTAGTATTATACACTTGTGTGTTGCAGGTTTCAGCAGTGGGTGGACTTTTGTCAGGACAAAAGTTTTGAAAATATAGTAGGCCGCGTATACAGGGTAGTCTGTGAGGACCATTTTATGCCAGAAGATTTCATAGGAAACAGACTGCGGCCTACTGCAATACCAAAACTTCGTGGTCCTCCACCCATTGCTGAAGAAGTAATGCAAGTGCCACTTGCCACAGGAGAAGATGAGCCTGCTGAGACAAGGAATCAACAAGTTCCGAGTACTTCAACTCCTCTCGAATTATCACCAGACACATCCTATCCTACTACCTCATATATTTCTGCTACGTCCACACCTGTTCCTAACTGTAAAAAGAGATTACCTTTTAGCACTCCTAGTCCTGCTGACCAAATATTGACAGAGCCATCTTTTTATTCTGGAGTACAGTATGAGGACTCTTATGCTGACCAAGGCAAATTTGATGAACGTTTATCTCACACGGTTACTTCATCAGATCTGTCTTATCAGGTTGATTCACTAACCTTAAAAAAAATTGCAATGACAAGGAATTCACAGTTGGATACCCCCAGGAAGAAGTTCCTATACAAATATGCAAAGAAAAAGGAGAGTGAAATCAAAAAATTAACTAAGAAGTGCCAGAAAATGAGACGACAAATGCAGAACCTATGTGACCCAAAGAATTTAACTGTAAATGCAGTTCATTCTTTGAGTAATCATATGTCTGCTGCATCTCTTCTTTGCTTGTCTTCTTACTTAAAGTCCTCATGGAAAACACCACGGGCAAGGAGATGGACTGTTGAAGAAAAGACGTTAGCTTTGTCTTTGTACAAAAGAAGTCCAAAAGCTTACACATTATTTAGTAATATTTTGGCACTTCCTTGTAAAAAAACATTGAAGCGTCTAGTCAACAAACTTCCTTTCAGCTCTGGGATAAATGATCAAATGTTCACCACATTGACCCAGCATGTTGATCAATTGAACAAACGGGACAGAATATGTACTCTTATTTTTGATGAAATGTCTATAAGAGAACATTTACAGTACAATTGTTGAAGTGATAGAATTGATGGGTTTGAAGATCTTGGACATAAAGGTAGGACTAGACGTGTTGCTAATCATGCCCTTGTGTTCATGGTTCGTGGGCTGTTTCGGATGTGGAAGCAACCTGTTGCTTATTACTTCAGTCACAGTAGCATGAGATCAGACATACTTGCTGAACTTATATTTTTCATCCTTGACGCTTGTTGTAAAGCTGGTCTTTACGTTGTTGCTACTGTATGTGACATGGGAGCAACAAATATTAAGGCTTTGAAAATTATGGGTTCAGCAAACTCGGAGCATCCCTATTTCCTTTTCAACAACAGACCTGTCTTTACCATCCTTGACCCTCCTCACCTCCTTAAGTGTACGAGGAACTTGTTCCTTAAATATAATGTTAAATGCCATGTGGAGACTGGAAGTCTTGCTTTTGATGGAGAGGCTAAGTGGGACCACATAAAAACAGTGTTTCAATGGGACAGAGGTGTTGCAATTTTCCGGCAGCTCCACCATCTGACAAAAGAACATGTGCAGCCATTGGGGAGTCAGAAAATGAAGGTGCGTCTTGCAGCACAGGTTCTGAGCCATAGAGTTGCTGCATGTATTAACTCTGCAGTGTCATGTGGTAAGTAAAATTATTGAGGTGACAAAAACTATAACTATAGCAAAATTCCATTTTCCCATAAAAATAAGTTTTCAACAAGCATACATTTTGAATAGAAATTTGATATTATTTTGACAGCATTTATTCTGCCAGTTACAACTATTAACACTTATGAAATGTAAAATTATTTTAGTATAATATATTCTTGTTGAAAAGTTTTATTTAATTAATAATGTAATTTATAGAAAGTTGAAGAATTTTTTGTATCTAGCAAAAATAAATTTTGAAGAAATAACTTGTTTTTACCAAATTCAAGTCAACTTTGTAATGTACATGGAAGCAGGAACTTTTATATGAAATATTAAAGGGCATAAACTGTCTAATTTTTTGCATGTGTGGTGTATTAGTACTGACCATAAAAGAGTTTATAAAAATATGGTAATGGACCTTAGTTCCTTACAATATATGTAATTAATATGATACAAAATTAATTATTTCTGTATAAGTATTGACATAATTTAATTTATTATTTTGCCAAACATTATGCCACTGACTTGTTATAATATTATTATATACATACTGTACCACCAAAATCAGTAAAATTCCATTTTTTAAAATAATGAATAAGGCCTTTCCGAAATATTAAAATTTCATCATCAGTTCATACACTGTAATGTTCCTGTTATGATGTTTTTCTTTAAATGTATAACTGTTGTTAACTGTGTCAAAATGAAGTACAGTAAGAGGTAGTAGACACAGTTAACAACAGTTATACATTTAAAGAAAAACATCATAACAGGAACATTACAGTGTATGAACTGATGATAAAATTTTAATATTTTGAAAAGGCCTTATTCATTATTTAAAAAAATGGAATTTTACTGATTTTGGTGGTACAGTATGTATATAATAATATAATTTGATTTATTCTATTGGATTTTTTCTTATCTATTTTTAATCTTTATTATTTTTTAGGAATTGTAGAACCTTCTGCAATGACAACTGCAGCATTTGTCAAAGAGTGTGACAACCTGTTTGACTCTTTCAATGGCTGCATCAAAAACACATCAGGAAAACCTCTTCGGTCTCCACTTAGCGATGCCAGCAAACACATGGCATTGTGGCAGCAGGCTGTACACTTCATTGACTCGTGGCAATTCCAGAGGCCAGATCGGCGGACATTTAGGCCACCTTCACAGGAAGACTGGCTGACAACCATAAATGCAGTAATGCAATTATGGAAGTCAGTCAGGGAAGAATGTGAAGACATTCGATTTTTATCAGTCAGATGTCAGAATCAAGATCCACTGGAGAATGTTTTTGGTTCTGTTCGAGCGAACTGTGGAGCCAATAATAATCCTACTGTGCCACAGTTTGTTGATGCTCTTAAGACCTGCATCATCAATGGGCTTGCATTTCAGAATCTTAAAAATGCTAACTGCCTGGATGATGATGCAGATCTTTTAAGTAATCTTCAAACTTTCCTTGGTTCTGACATTATGACTGATAAACGCAGTGCATTTACTCCATACACTGCTGACACCAATTCTGTTACTTGTGACAAAGAGCCTGACGTCTCATTTAATGTGAATCGGTTGTCCACAGCGTATGTAAGTGGATTTACTGCCAGAAAACTCTTAGGCAATAGTACATGTGACGACTGCAGAGCAGGTCTCTGCTCCAATGACACAAATAAACTTTCTCATCTGGGTATTCTATTCAGAGAGTACACTGAGGGCACAGAAACACGGCTTGCATATCCAACAGAAAATTTGGTTACCTGTGTTTCTCAATGTGCTAACGTTGTGGATGAAATACTGGATGAGAAATGCTATTTGGACAAGTTGACAGAAGTCGTCATGTGTGCAATTACACAAAAAGTTAGTTTCACATGGCTGATGAACTGCTGTGAAGTCCATTATGAAACAAACTTAAAAATTTGTTTTAAAATTATATTTAAAACTTGTGTTAGGTGGTGGGTTAGGAGAAGAAACAATGAACTGCATAACAAATAAATTTGTACACATTTTAAATATTTAATGAAATTTAATTAACATAATATATTCATTAATGGAAAGATGGTATCTGCACCAAATGATATGCTGTACTTTTTAATGTGGGTATTAAATTCTGAGAGTACAGAGTCTAACGTATCCATCAAAAAATTTAGTCATGTGTGTTGCTCAGTATTCAGGTTTGTGGATAAAATACTTGATAGCAAAAGTCATCAAATTTGATCGGCAGAAGTTGTATGTACTATTAAATGAGCTAGATTTTAATTGATTTGGGCTGTTGTATAGTTCATTATCAGACATGTAAAAACATTTTTAGACTCCTATAAAATATGTATAGTCTCATGGTGCGGACATAAAAACAATTGTTTAGTTGAAACAAAAAGGTATGTTAAAAATCACTAAATAATTGACCAATAATTGATTATGACAATGTATTGCTTTGGTGTAAGGATGGTCTCTGCTCTGTAAGGATCAGTGTGTTAATCTTGTGAATGAAGTACTTTATGTCAGTATATCAATTTAATTGATTGGCAGAATTGACAAATGTACTAGTCAGGAACAATGTAGGTTTTAAATTCATATTGGGCTTCTATGCAGTTCATTAATCTAAAGGTTTTCTGGGTCTTTTGCCAATAAACTTCTTAGTCTGACGATTTCTGTATTTCAAAATAGTGTTTATGTTTATATATATGTATAATTTCAAATTGTCTGTAGTGTTTAGCTGTTAGGTCTTGTAATAATGTAGAATAACGCGCGCGATTCTTTCTGTTTTTGCTGGTGTAAAGTGTAAACGTTTAATGGTTTTTCACAGTTTAAAAAGGTTTCTGTTTACCGTTTTTACATTACGTTAGTTGTTCTCAGTTTAGTTTCTCGTAGTTTTATATTAAGTGTTGTTTCTACTACATTTACACGTCAGTTACGTTTTCAAGGTAAGAGAAAAAACATAGTAGGTGTATATGCAGTTAAGGTGGCTTTTATTATCAGTTTGTTCAAATACTTTACAATTATTGTAGATTAGGTTCTCTTTTGATTAATGTAATTGTCAGGTGTATTATTAAAGCTAAGACAAAATCAGTAGATATAGATAAGCATTTGTACTAATACTCTATTACGTAGGCGTGATAAAGGGCCTATCTGCCGATTTTGAGTCAGTGTCCATGTAATTTTTTGATTCCAATTGCTATCGCTTCCTAAAAGGTTCTAAAACAAAGTTAAGGAAAATGTTTTGACCCGCTCTCACCCCTAAAGGGTTGAAAATTACCCCTAAATGGTTGAAAATATGAAATGACGCGAGGATGAATTTGAAGCCCTGAAATTAGGTACTTATAGGTTTTGGGGTGTGCTGATTACGGTTCTGACGTCCAAAATTATATTCTATGCTAAGGGTAGTTTTTAAAGGGTTTAAGCAGGCTATAATCGGGGGTGTAAGTATTAAAGTTTGCGAGAATGCAGGACAGAGCCTCGAAAGTAAGTATCTAGGCCTATAGGTTTTGGGGGGTGCTGATTACGATTTTGACATCAAGGGATACATCCGACGCGAGGGTTGGACTTGAAAGGGTTGAAAACTTGAATTTGATTCTCTATCGGTTCCCGGGGTTAATTAAATTTTGTTTTTTAAACCCACGAAAAGGGGTGAAAACCCCCTAAATTTACGAGCGGTTAAAAAAATTTGCTTAACTTTATTCTATAACCTTTTATGAAGACATTGCAAAAAAATCAGAAGGATACACGGACACTGACTCAAAATCGGCTGAAAATTCCTCACGTAATAGATTATACACAGATAATGAATGAAATACATTCTCGCCCTCTTAATAAAGTGTAGCTACCCATTTATAGACTGTTAAATGCTGTACATTCATACAATTCTCAGTATCCTAAACCGTTTTACTTTAAATTATTCTAGATAAAAATAATGCACAATGTCTAAGAAAATGCTGCGTAGCTTATATAAACTTACGGCTCTAAAAATAATAAATAAATAATGAATTTTATATATACGAATGAAATTTATTTTGATGTACGGTAGACTAAAAGTTGTCTACCAACATTTTGCAATGTGATGGCAAAATAAAGTAAATTATTCAATAAAATGATGGACGAGGTGTACCTCAAACTAGAGATTTATACTTATTGTGTTAAAATTAAACACTTAAGAAAAACATACAATCTAAGGTACAGCAAGTACTAATAGTTACAAGATAGTAGGCCTACAGTATCAAAAGAATAATTGATTGTAGTTAAATAATACAAACGTTACTGTTTTCTCCATTTTATAAATTTATTTATTATTCTTTTGGAACCTTAGTTAGTCTAGTGTAACTTGGAAGCTAATCAAGCTATGTGTACATCAAATAATAACAATAAATTCTCGAAAATGCCATATTTTTATGTGTTATTTGCCGCCAAAGTGACATTGGACATTAGGTCGTGTGTATCCACCCATCTCCCCTGTTAATATCGGCAACAATTCGTTCGATTGGAGGATATCTAGTGTAAGCTGTTAAATAGAAATTTTCAACTGTCCATAAAATTAGTCTTTGAATTTTAAATTTATTGAATATTGGACTATTTTTTGATAGAAGAATGAAATGGCAAAACAACAACAGCTTCCTACATTAAAAGATTTTCAACGAGACCACGGCATATTATCAGTGTCACAGGTGTGGCTACCATAAATCAAGAGGCCATACTAAACGACACATAAAAATGTCAGGATCTTGTAAAATAAATGGATTCTGTCCCGCCAAAGTTACAATGAAGATTTTGCACAATAAAGGACGTGTACTTTATGTGTCTACGCACGTCGGTCACAAAAACGACCTTAAACATATACGGCTATCGCGTGAAGAAGAAAAGTCTATACCACTGCAACTGGCAAGCAAAAAACCCCATGAAGAAATTCTTAAATCAATTAGAGGTTGAGTATCTAATTTTGATCTTCACAGAATACATCTGACAAATAAAAAAGACATTGTAAATATAGAAAATAGTTTTAATTTACATAACGAAGCTATTAAACACCCATTTGACCCAGTTAGCATCACCTCTTGGGTGAAGGATTTGACTACTTCAGAACACATTGCTTTGATTATTTACAAGCCGCAGGGTGTAGAAACCCCAGAGTGTCCAGACCTAAGAAAAGAAGATTTTTTATTAATATTGTAACGCAACATAGTTGAGGTTCCCCAACGTTACATAAAAGATTGAATGAAATATGGTCAAGGACCATACCCTGACTTAAGGTTGTTCAATAGGTCATGTGCTCGAGAAGTAACTCAAACCAGAAGGAGGCAATGACTAGTATTAAATGTATAAAAACCAGACTAAGGAATGATTGAATGTTATGAATTGTTTGTTTGGTACTGTGGCATGTTCAGGTCACAGAGTATTTTATATTGTATGTTGACTATACTAAAGATGAAATAATGTTATTTGATAATAATACTTCACCAATAATTATGTTTATGTTTATATTGGATTTGTATTTATATAACCCAGTATAGTTACCAATGTTAGGTACTGTACTAAGTTGTCAGTATTGTATAATGTTGAAAAATAATGTTGTTCTAATTAATGTTTATAAACTGGATCAGGAGTGTGACCAGTGTTTTAAATCTAACAAGTAGTTCTGACAATTATGTCATAAATTAATAAAGGGTTCCAGAACCAGTTAATTAATATAAAAAAACAACTAACCACCAGTAAATTAAAATTCATGTAATTAACTATGTAATCAATAATTAATTGTACAGTAGGTCAGGTAAAAAAAAGAAAATTAAGTTAAAAACCAAATAATGTTATAATGGTTGTAAATGAATCTATAGGCCTAAATTCCATATTAGTGAAAGGAAATTAATACCTTTTTAGTAAACCCAGTCCAACGAAACTCTAGTAAAACATTTACTGTTTAATAAGGAAGGTTAGGGGAGAATTTTATGTGATTCAATGTTAATCCAAGCATGGAGTATTTTATTGGAAAGGAGTAGTAATATTCTATAATGCCGGCTCAAGGATATATAGAAAACATGGTTGTTAAGGCAACTGATTTTTAATAAGTTGTTGATTTTGAATAGATGGTACTGATTGTTACAAGCTATTAGATTGAAATGAACCGATATATTTAAATATATGAATAAATATAAAGGAAAGATATATCCAAACTGAAAAAGCCTTTTTGTAAAACAATTATATTTGAACGCTAATGAATCGTACAAATTAAATAACACTCTAAATTATCAATGAGTAAAATAAAAAAGAATTGAAAGCTTCTCACCTCAGTCACTAAATATTTCCGCTGAATTTGGTATCAAACCAATTCATGCTATAAATTGAAGACCAGTAAAGAGTTAAAGCCTGAATTGACGGAAATATTTGGAAATACAGAAGATTCGGTTGACGAAATAACCTTCATTGACAGCGTAAGCTGAGATCCTAATTCCAGTTCGTTGGGACCAAGAATTGTGAAGACGCAAAAGAAGAATCGAAGCACAAGAGTTCCTGTGGGATTACCATCATCCATTCATTGAAAACCAGAGCAGTTTTACTGGGTGAAGACGATATAAACTGGATTTTGACCGCTGTTGACAAACATTCACCGCCTAATGAAGCTTTCGCCGTTTGGGTAAAAAACAAATTATTTTCATATCATTGTATTTTAAGTAAATAATTTTATTCTTTTTGTAAATTGAACAACCTTAATTATGCGTTTTACCTGGCCTTACTAATGGTTCAAAGAACTACACGAACCCTGGTATAAGAATTATTTGTCATTATTTTCAAAGTATATGTTTTTTTTTTAGAGTTCGAATAATTAAGAATCGATATATGTTGGGATAGTCGATTGGATCGTCTTATTGTTTGTCTGAGACAACGTAACTTGTTAAATACCAGAGAAAAATAAATAAAGTACATTTGTTGTATGAGATAACGTTTTAATCATTGCAGAGAAAATACTATATGTAATTGGCGTAATAATTTATTAACAAATTGATACAAACACTCAGAATAACTAACCTATAAGTACACTTATTTCTAGTAATAGCGCTCCAAGTTTACAGCTGGTGTTACGGGAGATTGCTGAACTAACGGGTTTTGTCATACTAAATTTGAATGAAATTTTTATCGTTGAGGGACTAGGGTTGAGACAAAAACCACTTACATTCAGTAAATACTCCATATATATTGCTCATATTAAACAACCACTGAGAATTAAATTAAGTCTACAGAATAATACCATTATAAATTCAGGAATATAATTCTAAGTTTGTGGACTTAATAATCTGTGTTCTGAGGGTTTCACTGGTCACAACCGCAAGGTATATTAGTTCATAACATATTAATTAAACCAGGTAACAGCATTTTAATTGTTACGAATCACCACCTACAACGTACTACTCAGCGTTTGTTACACCGGAGTATCTTATAACTAATTACACTCATAGACAAGATTTCTTTATAATTTGACGTCTCCAGCTGGTATCATACATTATAACATACGTCCTCACATAATTAACAAGCAGTTCGTTACTAAATTGATTACAACAGTGGGGTTTTCAAACGTCCTCATAGGTGATCTTTATTTCTCTTATTACAAATTGGCGCATAACAACGTGGAGCTTATTTAAACACGTACTCAACACATTCTATTTTATATTATTACAAATTGACGCTCGCAACGTGAGGCATCATCGTCGCATCTTAACACCTAATTATTTCTCTCTTTTTACAAATTGGCTAGCCCAAACAGTGGGGCTTGATTACATCAGAGCATCATCACCACTATCTAATAATATTTATTCATCTTTTTACAAATTGGCGCTCAACGAGTGGGCTTTAGTTAAGTAAAAATCATATTATTTGTTACGTAACTTGAGCAGGCAACCATTAGAGGCACAGGAATGCAGAATACCAGAGGCAGATCGAAGAAGAGGGCAGAAGAGAAGGAGAAGGAAGAAGGTGGACAGGAACAAGAAATAGAATTAGTCACGGACAGTGAAATGGATCAACAGACAGGTGATACAGAAGAAATCGAAATAGTTAGGGATACGGAAACGGAAATAGTGGAAGAGGATGCCCAAGGGGACCAACCAGAAAAAGCGGAAGCCAGAAGAGAACCAGATTGGCAAGAAATTATGAGGATGATGATGGAGAAAATTGATAGCATTAAGGAAAGCAATAAACAAACAATAGATGAAAATTTTAGAAAACAGGAGGAAAACTCAAAGCAAACTACAAAAAAGATAGAAAATAAAATAGACAGTATCAAAGAAGATAATAGACAAACTAATGAAAAAATAGACAGTATTAAGGAAAGTACTAGTGAACTTTTAAGGCAAACCATAAATGAAAATAATGAACGATTGAAGGCCGATTTTAGACAAATCAATGAAAAGATAGACAGTATAAATGAAAATTCAGAAAAGCTGGAAAATAAAATAGACAGTATTAATGAGAACTCAAGAAAACAAAACGAAATTTTGAGCGAAAATTTAATCAAACAAATGAATGAAAAGTTTGACAGGAATGACGAGAATTTGAGACAGATTCAAGACGATAACAAACTAATGAACGAAAAACTTGAGGAAAACAATAAACGAATGAAAGCAGATCTTGAGAAAATCAATGAGGATAATCTAATACGAATCGATGAGAGAATTGAGCATTCTAACAAGGAAATAAGGGAAAATGTTGATAAACAGAATGAAGTATTAAGACAAGTTATCAATAAGAAAATTGAGGACGCTAGTGAGGCAATCAGCCAGAAGGTAGTTAAGAACGATGGCGAAAGAAAACAGGAGATCGCGGAAACAAATAGAAAACTGAAAGCGACCGATGAAGTTATTACACGAAATAGAGCTGAACTAGAGGTCAAGCTAGGCCATATAGAAGAAGAAAACCGAATTCAAGTGGAATCAATACGAACTGATTGCGGAAACCAGCATCGAAATTTAGATACGATCATGAACGAGGTACAGGAGCAAGGACAACGTAACCAGGATAGAATCGAGAACCTACAACGGTCAGTTGACAACCGATCGATCACTGTCCCATATACACAACATATAGACGACCGGGAGACCATCAACTTTAAGACATACAGGAGAAATCCAATGGAATTCTTGGAACGGGTCGGCGAACAAATCATGAGAACTGGTGAAAACAGGTGGCCAATAATTCGTCGTTATTTAGACGAACATTTTAAAGAAACTTATGATAACTGGTGGACAGCCACCAGGCACGAGATACGAAGCTACGAAGAATTTAAAATAGCTTTTAAAGCCAGGTACTGGTCAGACGCCACCCAGAACGTAGTAAGGGAGAGCATCAGTTATGGAAGATATGACGCCAGCAGGGGAACAACACTTACCGCCTACTTCCTGGGAAAAGTATGTTTGGCAAGACATCTTGAACCAAAAATCCCAGAGGAAATTCTCGTCACCAGGTTAGCATACCACTATGATAACGGTATATCAATAGCACGATCGGGTGGACAAATAAAAACTATACAGGCCATGTCAACGCTATTGGAAGAGCACGAGCGTGAGGTACATTATCGAAGGAGTCGTCAGAGAAACGACCAGTACGGGAACAGGGATTTCCCAGACTATAACAATAGAAACAATAACCATAACAGTCATGAGGCGAATAACCGGACGAACTATAATGGCAGGCCTGGTAATTATGGTAATGAGGCGTACCAACGGCAAAATAACAACAACAGCCCAAGGAACAACGGAAACAATTACGGGAATAGACAGAGTATTCCGAACAACCAATATAACCGGTCGTATAACCCAAATTACCAGAATCGGAACACGAACAACCGAAATTATGATAACAGTAACCGTAACCCGAATAACCAAAACCAAAACTACAGAAGAGTTAATTATGTGGGGGCGTACGACAACTATAACGGGAGGACATACTACCAAGGACGTCGGAGTTTTAATAGGGACACCGACTGGAACCAGTACAATAATAACGATAGAAGGGAGACTAGAACTAATGGGGGCAGAAGTCGGAGTCAGGAGGACTACCGCCGGGTTAACTACGAAGAGGATCGTCCATTACGGGTTTCCAGACCAATGGTAAATTTTATAAGGGCCGAAGAGAATGGTCCAAGGAGTGATCAACACCAAGGGGAGAATGATAATGAGTGTTTACAACAGAGCAATAGCATCGGAGAATCCAGATCCGGAAGCGAGAACCAAAGAAGGGACGATCCATCTAGGAATGTCCGAATAATTTATAATCAACAGAACCCACCAGAACGCTGGATTCCCCTAAGAGGAGATGGCCACCGACCCAGTACATCCCAGGATGTAAGACAAGAAATAAATGAAGAAGAAGCCACGGCCGACAGATGGAATACATAAAGAGAATAAATAAAACCCAAAATTCTAAAGAAACTGTAAGAACAACTTACTCATGATTATTCAGAAACGGTAGGATTTAAAATAAAGAGAATAAATACCCCAAAATTAAAAAAAAAAAAAAAATGAAGTAAGCCCAACTTACAAACAAGTATTTAAGAAAACAATTTATGAGCCAATGAAGATAAGAGAATGAAGAAGCCAAAATGGAACCCTCAAAAGGATCACAAGAAAAGAAAAAACAAATATTTAAGAATTATCCGAAAACAAAACCCAATTAATAAATGTCAATAAAATAGCCAAGTATTGGAGATGAGAAGTGTATAATAGAAGGAAGAATTAATATGAAGAAATAATATGATCTGAGTTAAAGTACAGTGAATAATCCCTAGAATATGATTATTATTTATTATTTTATTGAAGGTCACATGATGACTACCTTACGAGGTTTATTAATGAAGATTGACTGTAGAATATTCCAGCAATCATTTGACTGGGCAGAGATGATGTTCCTCTGATCCCAGAAAGTATGTAACGGGCGACGGTAATTGGTTAGCCGATAGAGCACCACCGATTCGATTCCATTTATAATGTTAGGGAGGTTTAGGAAAATTAAATATTAGAGGGAAAACTCACAAATAAATATAGAGAATTAAATAAAACCAGATCCAAAATGTATAATTAATGAAGAATGTCACAAGAATGATTATAGAAATAAGATTTAAACTTGGGAAATAATTGACTTTAAGAAGGAACGAAGAAATGATAATAAAATAACGGATAATTGTGAAATATAAAAGTACTATAAATAGGAAACCAATTGGCCAGATACAAATTAGAAGTTTATTTCTTGCTAAACTTTGTTTATACCCAAAATAAACTTATTTCGAAGGGGGGGTGTTATGTAACGCAACATAGTTGAGGTTCCCCAACGTTACATAAAAGATTGAATGAAATATGGTCAAGGACCATACCCTGACTTAAGGTTGTTCAATAGGTCATGTGGTCGAGAAGTAACTCAAACCAGAAGGAGGCAATGACTAGTATTAAATGTATAAAAACCAGACTAAGGAATGATTGAATGTTATGAATTGTTTGTTTGGTACTGTGGCATGTTCAGGTCACAGAGTATTTTATATTGTATGTTGACTATACTAAAGATGAAATAATGTTATTTGATAATAATACTTCACCAATAATTATGTTTATGTTTATATTGGATTTGTATTTATATAACCCAGTATAGTTACCAATGTTAGGTACTGTACTAAGTTGTCAGTATTGTATAATGTTGAAAAATAATGTTGTTCTAATTAATGTTTATAAACTGGATCAGGAGTGTGACCAGTGTTTTAAATCTAACAAGTAGTTCTGACAATTATGTCATAAATTAATAAAGGGTTCCAGAACCAGTTAATTAATATAAAAAAACAACTAACCACCAGTAAATTAAAATTCATGTAATTAACTATGTAATCAATAATTAATTGTACAGTAGGTCAGGTAAAAAAAAGAAAATTAAGTTAAAAACCAAATAATGTTATAATGGTTGTAAATGAATCTATAGGCCTAAATTCCATATTAGTGAAAGGAAATTAATACCTTTTTAGTAAACCCAGTCCAACGAAACTCTAGTAAAACATTTACGGTTTAATAAGGAAGGTTAGGGGAGAATTTTATGTGATTCAATGTTAATCCAAGCATGGAGTATTTTATTGGAAAGGAGTAGTAATATTCTATAATGCCGGCTCAAGGATATATAGAAAACATGGTTGTTAAGGCAACTGATTTTTAATAAGTTGTTGATTTTGAATAGATGGTACTGATTGTTACAAGCTATTAGATTGAAATGAACCGATATATTTAAATATATGAATAAATATAAAGGAAAGATATATCCAAACTGAAAAAGCCTTTTTGTAAAACAATTATATTTGAACGCTAATGAATCGTACAAATTAAATAACACTCTAAATTATCAATGAGTAAAATAAAAAAGAATTGAAATCTTCTCACCTCAGTCACTAAATATTTCCGCTGAATTTGGTATCAAACCAATTCATGCTATAAATTGAAGACCAGTAAAGAGTTAAAGCCTGAATTAACGGAAATATTTGGAAATACAGAAGATTCGGTTGACGAAATAACCTTCATTGACAGCGTAAGCTGAGATCCTAATTCCAGTTCGTTGGGACCAAGAATTGTGAAGACGCAAAAGAAGAATCGAAGCACAAGAGTTCCTGTGGGATTACCATCATCCATTCATTGAAAACCAGAGCAGTTTTACTGGGTGAAGACGATATAAACTGGATTTTGACCGCTGTTGACAAACATTCACCGCCTAATGAAGCTTTCGCCGTTTGGGTAAAAAACAAATTATTTTCATATCATTGTATTTTAAGTAAATAATTTTATTCTTTTTGTAAATTGAACAACCTTAATTATGCGTTTTACCTGGCCTTACTAATGGTTCAAAGAACTACACGAACCCTGGTATAAGAATTATTTGTCATTATTTTCAAAGTATATGTTTTTTTTTAGAGTTCGAATAATTAAGAATCGATATATGTTGGGATAGTCGATTGGATCGTCTTATTGTTTGTCTGAGACAACGTAACTTGTTAAATACCAGAGAAAAATAAATAAAGTACATTTGTTGTATGAGATAACGTTTTAATCATTGCAGAGAAAATACTATATGTAATTGGCGTAATAATTTATTAACAAATTGATACAAACACTCAGAATAACTAACCTATAAGTACACTTATTTCTAGTAATAGCGCTCCAAGTTTACAGCTGGTGGGACGGGAGATTGCTGAACTAACGGGTTTTGTCATACTAAATTTGAATGAAATTTTTATCGTTGAGGGACTAGGGTTGAGACAAAAACCACTTACATTCAGTAAATACTCCATATATATTGCTCATATTAAACAACCACTGAGAATTAAATTAAGTCTACAGAATAATACCATTATAAATTCAGGAATATAATTCTAAGTTTGTGGACTTAATAATCTGTGTTCTGAGGGTTTCAGTGGTCACAACCGCAAGGTATATTAGTTCATAACATATTAATTAAACCAGGTAACAGCATTTTAATTGTTACGAATCACCACCTACAACGTACTACTCAGCGTTTGTTACACCGGAGTATCTTATAACTAATTACACTCATAGACAAGATTTCTTTATAATTTGACGTCTCCAGCTGGTATCATACATTATAACATACGTCCTCACATAATTAACAAGCAGTTCGTTACTAAATTGATTACAACAGTGGGGTTTTCAAACGTCCTCATAGGTGATCTTTATTTCTCTTATTACAAATTGGCGCATAACAACGTGGAGCTTATTTAAACACGTACTCAACACATTCTATTTTATATTATTACAAATTGACGCTCGCAACGTGAGGCATCATCGTCGCATCTTAACACCTAATTATTTCTCTCTTTTTACAAATTGGCTAGCCCAAACAGTGGGGCTTGATTACATCAGAGCATCATCACCACTATCTAATAATATTTATTCATCTTTTTACAAATTGGCGCTCAACGAGTGGGCTTTAGTTAAGTAAAAATCATATTATTTGTTACGTAACTTGAGCAGGCAACCATTAGAGGCACAGGAATGCAGAATACCAGAGGCAGATCGAAGAAGAGGGCAGAAGAGAAGGAGAAGGAAGAAGGTGGACAGGAACAAGAAATAGAATTAGTCACGGACAGTGAAATGGATCAACAGACAGGTGATACAGAAGAAATCGAAATAGTTAGGGATACGGAAACGGAAATAGTGGAAGAGGATGCCCAAGGGGACCAACCAGAAAAAGCGGAAGCCAGAAGAGAACCAGATTGGCAAGAAATTATGAGGATGATGATGGAGAAAATTGATAGCATTAAGGAAAGCAATAAACAAACAATAGATGAAAATTTTAGAAAACAGGAGGAAAACTCAAAGCAAACTACAAAAAAGATAGAAAATAAAATAGACAGTATCAAAGAAGATAATAGACAAACTAATGAAAAAATAGACAGTATTAAGGAAAGTACTAGTGAACTTTTAAGGCAAACCATAAATGAAAATAATGAACGATTGAAGGCCGATTTTAGACAAACCAATGAAAAGATAGACAGTATAAATGAAAATTCAGAAAAGCTGGAAAATAAAATAGACAGTATTAATGAGAACTCAAGAAAACAAAACGAAATTTTGAGCGAAAATTTAATCAAACAAATGAATGAAAAGTTTGACAGGAATGACGAGAATTTGAGACAGATTCAAGACGATAACAAACTAATGAACGAAAAACTTGAGGAAAACAATAAACGAATGAAAGCAGATCTTGAGAAAATCAATGAGGATAATCTAATACGAATCGATGAGAGAATTGAGCATTCTAACAAGGAAATAAGGGAAAATGTTGATAAACAGAATGAAGTATTAAGACAAGTTATCAATAAGAAAATTGAGGACGCTAGTGAGGCAATCAGCCAGAAGGTAGTTAAGAACGATGGCGAAAGAAAACAGGAGATCGCGGAAACAAATAGAAAACTGAAAGCGACCGATGAAGTTATTACACGAAATAGAGCTGAACTAGAGGTCAAGCTAGGCCATATAGAAGAAGAAAACCGAATTCAAGTGGAATCAATACGAACTGATTGCGGAAACCAGCATCGAAATTTAGATACGATCATGAACGAGGTACAGGAGCAAGGACAACGTAACCAGGATAGAATCGAGAACCTACAACGGTCAGTTGACAACCGATCGATCACTGTCCCATATACACAACATATAGACGACCGGGAGACCATCAACTTTAAGACATACAGGAGAAATCCAATGGAATTCTTGGAACGGGTCGGCGAACAAATCATGAGAACTGGTGAAAACAGGTGGCCAATAATTCGTCGTTATTTAGACGAACATTTTAAAGAAACTTATGATAACTGGTGGACAGCCACCAGGCACGAGATACGAAGCTACGAAGAATTTAAAATAGCTTTTAAAGCCAGGTACTGGTCAGACGCCACCCAGAACGTAGTAAGGGAGAGCATCAGTTATGGAAGATATGACGCCAGCAGGGGAACAACACTTACCGCCTACTTCCTGGGAAAAGTATGTTTGGCAAGACATCTTGAACCAAAAATCCCAGAGGAAATTCTCGTCACCAGGTTAGCATACCACTATGATAACGGTATATCAATAGCACGATCGGGTGGACAAATAAAAACTATACAGGCCATGTCAACGCTATTGGAAGAGCACGAGCGTGAGGTACATTATCGAAGGAGTCGTCAGAGAAACGACCAGTACGGGAACAGGGATTTCCCAGACTATAACAATAGAAACAATAACCATAACAGTCATGAGGCGAATAACCGGACGAACTATAATGGCAGGCCTGGTAATTATGGTAATGAGGCGTACCAACGGCAAAATAACAACAACAGCCCAAGGAACAACGGAAACAATTACGGGAATAGACAGAGTATTCCGAACAACCAATATAACCGGTCGTATAACCCAAATTACCAGAATCGGAACACGAACAACCGAAATTATGATAACAGTAAC
Source organism: Magicicada septendecula (assembly GCA_034769895.1). Lineage (NCBI taxonomy): Eukaryota > Metazoa > Arthropoda > Insecta > Hemiptera > Cicadidae > Magicicada > Magicicada septendecula. Next base: position 156,236,183 of record CM068369.1, read on the forward strand.
CGTAACCCGAATAACCAAAACCAAAACTACAGAAGAGTTAATTATGTGGGGGCGTACGACAACTATAACGGGAGGACATACTACCAAGGACGTCGGAGTTTTAATAGGGACACCGACTGGAACCAGTACAATAATAACGATAGAAGGGAGACTAGAACTAATGGGGGCAGAAGTCGGAGTCAGGAGGACTACCGCCGGGTTAACTACGAAGAGGATCGTCCATTACGGGTTTCCAGACCAATGGTAAATTTTATAAGGGCCGAAGAGAATGGTCCAAGGAGTGATCAACACCAAGGGGAGAATGATAATGAGTGTTTACAACAGAGCAATAGCATCGGAGAATCCAGATCCGGAAGCGAGAACCAAAGAAGGGACGATCCATCTAGGAATGTCCGAATAATTTATAATCAACAGAACCCACCAGAACGCTGGATTCCCCTAAGAGGAGATGGCCACCGACCCAGTACATCCCAGGATGTAAGACAAGAAATAAATGAAGAAGAAGCCACGGCCGACAGATGGAATACATAAAGAGAATAAATAAAACCCAAAATTCTAAAGAAACTGTAAGAACAACTTACTCATGATTATTCAGAAACAGTAGGATTTAAAATAAAGAGAATAAATACCCCAAAATTAAAAAAAAAAAAAAATGAAGTAAGCCCAACTTACAAACAAGTATTTAAGAAAACAATTTATGAGCCAATGAAGATAAGAGAATGAAGAAGCCAAAATGGAACCCTCAAAAGGATCACAAGAAAAGAAAAAACAAATATTTAAGAATTATCCGAAAACAAAACCCAATTAATAAATGTCAATAAAATAGCCAAGTATTGGAGATGAGAAGTGTATAATAGAAGGAAGAATTAATATGAAGAAATAATATGATCTGAGTTAAAGTACAGTGAATAATCCCTAGAATATGATTATTATTTATTATTTTATTGAAGGTCACATGATGACTACCTTACGAGGTTTATTAATGAAGATTGACTGTAGAATATTCCAGCAATCATTTGACTGGGCAGAGATGATGTTCCTCTGATCCCAGAAAGTATGTAACGGACGACGGTAATTGGTTAGCCGATAGAGCACCACCGATTCGATTCCATTTATAATGTTAGGGAGGTTTAGGAAAATTAAATATTAGAGGGAAAACTCACAAATAAATATAGAGAATTAAATAAAACCAGATCCAAAATGTATAATTAATGAAGAATGTCACAAGAATGATTATAGAAATAAGATTTAAACTTGGGAAATAATTGACTTTAAGAAGGAACGAAGAAATGATAATAAAATAACGGATAATTGTGAAATATAAAAGTACTATAAATAGGAAACCAATTGGCCAGATACAAATTAGAAGTTTATTTCTTGCTAAACTTTGTTTATACCCAAAATAAACTTATTTCGAAGGGGGGGTGTTATGTAACGCAACATAGTTGAGGTTCCCCAACGTTACATAAAAGATTGAATGAAATATGGTCAAGGACCATACCCTGACTTAAGGTTGTTCAATAGGTCATGTGCTCGAGAAGTATCTCAAACCAGAAGGAGGCAATGACTAGTATTAAATGTATAAAAACCAGACTAAGGAATGATTGAATGTTATGAATTGTTTGTTTGGTACTGTGGCATGTTCAGGTCACAGAGTATTTTATATTGTATGTTGACTATACTAAAGATGAAATAATGTTATTTGATAATAATACTTCACCAATAATTATGTTTATGTTTATATTGGATTTGTATTTATATAACCCAGTATAGTTACCAATGTTAGGTACTGTACTAAGTTGTCAGTATTGTATAATGTTGAAAAATAATGTTGTTCTAATTAATGTTTATAAACTGGATCAGGAGTGTGACCAGTGTTTTAAATCTAACAAGTAGTTCTGACAATTATGTCATAAATTAATAAAGGGTTCCAGAACCAGTTAATTAATATAAAAAAACAACTAACCACCAGTAAATTAAAATTCATGTAATTAACTATGTAATCAATAATTAATTGTACAGTAGGTCAGGTAAAAAAAAGAAAATTAAGTTAAAAACCAAATAATGTTATAATGGTTGTAAATGAATCTATAGGCCTAAATTCCATATTAGTGAAAGGAAATTAATACCTTTTTAGTAAACCCAGTGTTTAAACTTTGTACTGTGTTGTCAGTTGTAAGCAGCCTACTAACATTGCACGGCACGCGCGGATGACGTCACGCTTTTATCAAGCCTTGCAATCGGCCAGCCTAGCCGACTGCAAGCCAGTATTAGTTTAGTTTATAACACGACTCCGAGCGCAACTCTCGTTAAACACTTCTCTTACAGCCGCGGCTTTTGGCTATTATACAGCGTGCATTTATAACATTTCACTTTAATCGTCTACCTGCGTCCATCTGCAATGGACCACGATTTCATTCAAAATTAATCTCGGGCATTATCGCCTCAAATGCTTCCGCACGTGCCGATCGTAACTAACAAACCAAATTATTCAATAAACGCATGTTCAATATCTAAAATACAGTCCACTTCTTTCTAACAAACAATCCAGCTTTCCTTATTAGCGTCTTTGGAATAACTCGCGATTCTTCAAGAGCTTCCAAACCGCAACATTTTTGGTCCCACCGGACCGGATTTCACATTTCAGGCCAAAAACGACATCATTTTTGGTCCCACCGGACCGGATTTCACATTTCAGGCCAAAAACGACATCATTTTTGGTCCAATCAGGCAGGAGTTCACATTTTCAGGCCAAAACAAAATACATCATTTTTGGTCCCAACGGCACAGATTTCTCATACCTGAGTATACAGGCGACAACATTTATTTATATACATCATTTCTGGAAAAACCAATCTGAAGTTAATCACGACAGACGGGCATCATTTTCGTCCTGAGCGACACCATTATCGTGAAGCACGTCGCAGTCATCTCGACAAGATTCAGCCAAGCAGTAGACCAGAGACGACGGGACGAAACAGGACAACATTTACGAGATTCCACAGCTTTAAATGATGGAGGGTACAACATGAGGCAACGGCTAACAGGCAGAGACAGGAGGTGTAGCAGCTCCAAACGGGATCGAAGCCAGCTTCATCACGAATGGATCGACGGCCACGTGACTATAAACTTTACCTATATTTGATTTATTTTTAATAATATTTCACCCAGTGTGTATTTTGACATATTTATATAAACAATTAACTTATTACACAATATAAATTAATAGATGGTTGGCACCTCATTATCAGTCAGAACTTTAAAGATAAAGCTATACTTTGTAATCATTTAGATTTATAATTTCAATAATTTAACTGCCAACGAGTTTGATTAGTTAGAGAGAGTAAGTTTATGTTCAAACCAACGATCGCTAGCTACCAAACGTATTTAAACTCATTCAAAATTAAGTTTGTGGTTCACATGCTCGATGCTCAATTGTTTCTAAATATCTTTCCATTTTTTATCTCAAACTGTAATAATGGCCGATGTAAGGGCTCTGATAAAAAAACGAGGTACAATTAAGGCCTCAATATCCCGAATAAATACCTTCGCGGATAATTTTGATTTGTTAAACAGCGATCCTCATGCGCTCAAAATAAAACTGCGTCATTTGATGGAATTATCCACCAAATATGACGAGATACAGTCACAAATCGAGGCTGAGGAAGCAGACGTTGCGTCAACAAGTGATAGAGTGCAAACGGAGGACGATCTCTGTGCTATAGAATGTAAATTGCAACACTTGTTGGAGCAATCTGAGCACTTGAACCAAAAACCACTAATTAATACTGATGGTAAACAGCCTAAAACAACCCCCATTCAATTGGAACCAATAAAATTACCACGGTTCGAGGGTAGTATTGTGGAATGGCAACATTATTACCATATTTTTATGGAACTAATTCATGTCAGAACAGACCTGACAGATATACAGAAGCTTCATTATTTACACTCGTCATTACATGGCGAGGCGCTTAACGTAATAAAATCATTACCCATAACACATGAAAATTACGCGGTGGCTATCGATCTGTTGAGGAATAGATATGATAGTAAGCTGATTGTCTCCGCTCACCACGTGTGGAATGTCCTAGACGTACCATTAGTTCAGCAGGAATCCCAAGGTAGCATATCGCAATTTATTGATCAAATCTCTGCAAATATAAACGCTTTAAATAATCTCAAACTGCCAGTCAACACGTTTGAAATTATTGTCGTAAATTATCTAGCCAAAAAACTTGACAGTTACACTTTACGTTTGTGGAAAGAGAGTTTATCGGAGCATAAACTCCCTGATTTTAATAATTTTATAAATTTTTTAAATTCACGTAGGAAACTACTGCAAAATATCGATAACGCGACTAGCCCAACGAGCAGGTTGAACAAAAGCGATAAGTCTCCTTATCGCAAGGCAGTTAAACAGATAAGCAATCCAAAGGGCGCATTCCACTCACATATCAGAAATAATTTATGCAGGCTATGTAACGGTGAGCATAGACTTAGCGATTGCCCACAGTTTATATCGCTGTCTATCCCTGATAGAAAAAATGCGTTACTTAAAAACAAACTTTGCTTAAACTGTCTCCGTTCGGGACACGAGGGTTCAAAATGTCCCTCCAAATTTTTGTGTAAAAAATGTTCTAGGCGTCACCACACCATGATTCATGTCCCCAACAGGGACGTAACTTCTGTTAACAACCAGTGCTCACTGAAATCACAGACCAATAAATCGGTATTGTTATCTACCGCCGTCTGTATGACATACAATAAGGTCGGCAAAAAATTTCCCGTTAGGATATTACTGGATTCCGGTTCTCAAGCGAACTTTTGCACAATGGATTTCGCCCGCAGGTTGGGCCTCCAATTAGTTAAATCGCAATTGCCCATCACGGGTATAAACAACTCGCTTTCCCAGGCTGACTTCAGCACTAATGTAAGGCTACATTCACGCTATAAACCCTTCACGTTAAACGTACATTGTGCCGTATTACCCAGTATAACTAATAATTTACCGGCGGAGTCATTCAATCTTACCTCTTTAAATTTACCCAAGCGCATATTCCTGGCGGATCCTCACCTACATTGCTCATCGCAAGTCGATATATTAATCGGCGCTCAATATTTTCTACAATTAATTGAACCTGTGAAATATACGCGCGGACCACACTTTCCTATAATTCAGGAAACCAAGTTAGGATTTATTTTGGCCGGTGACTTACCATTCAACGTCGACATGACTAGAACGGTTTCTTCATTTATGGTCTGTAAGGATGATAATCAGGTTTCCTCGCAACTAAAAGAATTTTGGAAGTTGGAGGAAATCTCTAGTCGCGAAACCCGATCTGAGGACTCACCGTGTGAAAGGCATTTCGTGAAAAACACTAGCCGCAATCGCGACGGGAGATTCGTGGTAGCCCTGCCCCGCAGATCTGATAAATCTTATTTGGGAGATTCTCTCCGCGGAGCAATACGAAGATTCCAATCGTTAGAATTCAAATTCAAGCAGAACCCTACCCTTTATAAGGATTACAGTGAGTTCATGAATTACTACTTAAGACTTGGCCACATGTCGCCGCTTAATGAATACGATCTGTCGCTTGACAGGTCAGAGATCTTTTATCTGCCCCATCACGCAGTCTTCAAAGACTCTAGCTTAACCACTAAATTGCGCGTGGTATTTGACGCATCCGCTAAAACCACCAATAATTTGTCCCTTAACGACACTTTAATGGTCGGTCCTACGATCCAGCAGGATCTGTTTTCGATAATGGTTCGGTTCCGCACCCACCGATACGTACTTATTGCGGACATTGAAAAGATGTATCGCCAGATCATTGTTAATCCTAAGGATTCAAACTTGCAACGCATTGTTTGGCGTGATGCACCGCATAAGGAATTGCGACATTACGCGTTAAGGACGGTTACATATGGCACTGCTAGTGCCTCCTTCCTTGCTACGCGTTGTCTGGCTCAAATAGCATATGACAACCCTGCCGACGTTTTATCGCGCGGTTGCCTCCCTCGTAGTCTGCACTGTCATGCTCAATGGTGGCATGGTCCCTCCTGGTTGGCTCGTGATGCGGCCTCATGGCCGGTCAGCGCGTTCGACATTAATACTCCCTGTACCTTTCCCGACATTGAAGAGGAGCGTCACAAGCAGGCTCAAACCTCACTAATTGTCGCGTCCTCAACACATAGTTACATTGAAAACTATTCATCTCTTACGAGGCTTATTCGCGTCTTCGCATACTGCCGTCGATTTCTTCGCAATTCTAGGCTCGCGGTGGTTGAAAGAGACACGTCCTTTTCGTCGGCTCAAGAATTGTCTGACACGCTCTTGGTTTTTGTCCGGCAATCTCAGAAGTTGCATTTCGACGTAGAGGTTAGGGAACTTGAGGCACACCGGTGCCTTCCACGCAGTAGTAAAATTCTTGCTCTCAACCCATTCCTGGATAAATCAGGCATTTTAAGAGTGGGTGGACGCTTGCAATTCTCCCCACTTAGCTACGAGACTAAACACCAAATAATTTTACACCCGCACTCTCATCTCACGAGATTAATAATTGAATACGAACACATCCGTTTGTTGCACGCTGGAGTGCAATCAACTCAAGCTTCGCTTAGGCGTAAGTATTGGATCATACACGATAAGTCCTATATCCGTTCAGTGATACATAAGTGTGTCACTTGTTTTCGTTTCCGGGCTAAAGGCGCGAATCAATTACTCGGTCAATTACCCTCTTCTAGGGTCACGCCGTCAAGGCCATTCTCACAGTCGGCCGTGGATTACGCAGGTCCGGTGTTTTTGCGCCATGGCGGGCAGCGCTCTAAGTCCACGACCAAGGCATATATCGCTCTATTTATATGCATGTGTACTAGGGCCATCCATTTAGAATTGGTGTCGGATCTTACTTCCAACGCCTTTATAGCGGCTTTAAAAAGGTTCATATCGCGCCGAGGTATTCCCGCGCAAATATTTTCGGATAATGGCACGAATTTTCGTCGTGCCAACCACACGTTGCATGATTGGTACAAATTTTTAACCTCCAAGGAAGTTGAACAATCTTCTCTGGAGTTTTGCGGTCTCCACGGCATCAAATGGTCCTTTATCCCCCCTTCAGCCCCTCATTTCGGTGGTTTGTGGGAAAGTGGTGTAAGGAGTGTTAAATTCCATTTACGTCGCGTAATTGGCAGTACGATCTTGAATTTTGAGGAATATTCTCCCCTTCTTTCTCAAATTGAGGCTTGCCTTAATTCACGCCCGTTATGCGCCGTGTCCGACGATGCTAGAGACCCTGAACCCTTAACACCCGCTCATTTTTTGGTCGGTGCTCCACTGACGGCACTTCCGGAACCCGACTATACACAAGGCAATAATACTCATTTGGGCAGATGGCTTCTGCTCCAAAAATTTACGCAGACCATCTGGAAACGGTGGTCTAGGGATTATCTGCACCAGCTGCAGCAGCGCAACAAATGGCGCACCCCATTTAAAAATTTGAAGGTCGGACAACTTGTCCTCATTTTGGATGACAATTCCCCCCCTCTAGAATGGAAGCGTGGGGTAATTACCAATGTTTTTCCGGGTCAAGATTCCTTAGTACGCGTCGCAGAAGTACGCACCGCGCTAGGTATCTTACGCCGACCCATCCACAAATTATGCCCCCTTCCGGTGGCAACAAGCTAGTCGTTTGCGTGCCTTACGGTGTGTGTGTGTGTGTGTGTGTGTGTATGCATGGGTGTGCGCGTGTCACATTACATGGAACACGCCCGGGACATTCCCCGGGGCGAGCATACAAGTCAATTGTATCATAAGCATTGTAACATTGTTAAGTGTCGCTAGCTATTACAGAAATAGTGACTGTGTCTCATATGTACTATCAATTATTATGAATGTTGTGTATCGTTAATGTGTTTGTGTGATTCAAATTCTGAGAACCACAAGTGTCAGTTATAGTGGCAATTATTCTATATATGTATTGTATTTTCTAAGGGTCAAAACATTATGAAATTCATTGGGGTTGTTATGTCAATATCATGGGGAAATTATTGTATTTTTATGGTGTTATCAATTTATTGGATGCTTGGTGATTGTTAATTGAATTTATATTATGTCCATTATGTCATTGCTCTCTGGCCAGTGCGCCAATTATTGTATCGCTTACGACATGTAAGTCTAATTATTATATTGTTCAATTTAACCGTTAATGTACAAAATCGTCCCGATTTTGGCGGGCAGTATGTTTAAACTTTGTACTGTGTTGTCAGTTGTAAGCAGCCTACTAACATTGCACGGCACGCGCGGATGACGTCACGCTTTAATCAAGCCTTGCAATCGGCCAGCCTAGCCGACTGCAAGCCAGTATTAGTTTAGTTTATAACACGACTCCGAGCGCAACTCTCGTTAAACACTTCTCTTACAGCCGCGGCTTTTGGCTATTATACAGCATGCATTTATAACATTTCACTTTAATCGTCTACCTGCGTCCATCTGCAATGGACCACGATTTAATTCAAAATTAATCTCGGGCATTATCGCCTCAAATGCTTCCGCACGTGCCGATCGTAACTAACAAACCAAATTATTCAATAAACGCATGTTCAATATCTAAAATACAGTCCACTTCTTTCTAACAAACAATCCAGCTTTCCTTATTAGCGTCTTTGGAATAACTCGCGATTCTTCAAGAGCTTCCAAACCGCAACACCCAGTCCAACGAAACTCTAGTAAAACATTTACTGTTTAATAAGGAAGGTTAGGGGAGAATTTTATGTGATTCAATGTTAATCCAAGCATGGAGTATTTTATTGGAAAGGCGTAGTAATATTCTATAATGCCGGCTCAAGGATATATAGAAAACATGGTTGTTAAGGCAACTGATTTTTAATAAGTTGTTGATTTTGAATAGATGGTACTGATTGTTACAAGCTATTAGATTGAAATGAACCGATATATTTAAATATATGAATAAATATAAAGGAAAGATATATCCAAACTGAAAAAGCCTTTTTGTAAAACAATTATATTTGAACGCTAATGAATAGTACAAATTAAATAACACTCTAAATTATCAATGAGTAAAATAAAAAAGAATTGAAAGCTTCTCACCTCAGTCACTAAATATTTCCGCTGAATTTGGTATCAAACCAATTCATGCTATAAATTGAAGACCAGTAAAGAGTTAAAGCCTGAATTAACGGAAATATTTGGAAATACAGAAGATTCGGTTGACGAAATAACCTTCATTGACAGCGTAAGCTGAGATCCTAATTCCAGTTCGTTGGGACCAAGAATTGTGAAGACGCAAAAGAAGAATCGAAGCACAAGAGTTCCTGTGGGATTACCATCATCCATTCATTGAAAACCAGAGCAGTTTTACTGGGTGAAGACGATATAAACTGGATTTTGACCGCTGTTGACAAACATTCACCGCCTAATGAAGCTTTCGCCGTTTGGGTAAAAAACAAATTATTTTCATATCATTGTATTTTAAATAAATAATTTTATTCTTTTTGTAAATTGAACAACCTTAATTATGCGTTTTACCTGGCCTTACTAATGGTTCAAAGAACTACACGAACCCTGGTATAAGAATTATTTGTCATTATTTTCAAAGTATATGTTTTTTTTTAAGAGTTCGAATAATTAAGAATCGATATATGTTGGGATAGTCGATTGGATCGTCTTATTGTTTGTCTGAGACAACGTAACTTGTTAAATACCAGAGAAAAATAAATAAAGTACATTTGTTGTATGAGATAACGTTTTAATCATTGCAGAGAAAATACTATATGTAATTGGCGTAATAATTTATTAACAAAAATTGATACAAACACTCAGAATAACTAACCTATAAGTACACTTATTTCTAGTAATAGCGCTCCAAGTTTACAGCTGGTGGGACGGGAGATTGCTGAACTAACGGGTTTTGTCATACTAAATTTGAATGAAATTTTTATCGTTGAGGGACTAGGGTTGAGACAAAAACCACTTACATTCAGTAAATACTCCATATATATTGCTCATATTAAACAACCACTGAGAATTAAATTAAGTCTACAGAATAATACCATTATAAATTCAGGAATATAATTCTAAGTTTGTGGACTTAATAATCTGTGTTCTGAGGGTTTCACTGGTCACAACCGCAAGGTATATTAGTTCATAACATATTAATTAAACCAGGTAACAGCATTTTAATTGTTACGAATCACCACCTACAACGTACTACTCAGCGTTTGTTACACCGGAGTATCTTATAACTAATTACACTCATAGACAAGATTTCTTTATAATTTGACGTCTCCAGCTGGTATCATACATTATAACATACGTCCTCACATAATTAACAAGCAGTTCGTTACTAAATTGATTACAACAGTGGGGTTTTCAAACGTCCTCATAGGTGATCTTTATTTCTCTTATTACAAATTGGCGCATAACAACGTGGAGCTTATTTAAACACGTACTCAACACATTCTATTTTATATTATTACAAATTGACGCTCGCAACGTGAGGCATCATCGTCGCATCTTAACACCTAATTATTTCTCTCTTTTTACAAATTGGCTAGCCCAAACAGTGGGGCTTGATTACATCAGAGCATCATCACCACTATCTAATAATATTTATTCATCTTTTTACAAATTGGCGCTCAACGAGTGGGCTTTAGTTAAGTAAAAATCATATTATTTGTTACTTAACTTGAGCAGGCAACCATTAGAGGCACAGGAATGCAGAATACCAGAGGCAGATCGAAGAAGAGGGCAGAAGAGAAGGAGAAGGAAGAAGGTGGACAGGAACAAGAAATAGAATTAGTCACGGACAGTGAAATGGATCAACAGACAGGTGATACAGAAGAAATCGAAATAGTTAGGGATACGGAAACGGAAATAGTGGAAGAGGATGCCCAAGGGGACCAACCAGAAAAAGCGGAAGCCAGAAGAGAACCAGATTGGCAAGAAATTATGAGGATGATGATGGAGAAAATTGATAGCATTAAGGAAAGCAATAAACAAACAATAGATGAAAATTTTAGAAAACAGGAGGAAAACTCAAAGCAAACTACAAAAAAGATAGAAAATAAAATAGACAGTATCAAAGAAGATAATAGACAAACTAATGAAAAAATAGACAGTATTAAGGAAAGTACTAGTGAACTTTTAAGGCAAACCATAAATGAAAATAATGAACGATTGAAGGCCGATTTTAGACAAATCAATGAAAAGATAGACAGTATAAATGAAAATTCAGAAAAGCTGGAAAATAAAATAGACAGTATTAATGAGAACTCAAGAAAACAAAACGAAATTTTGAGCGAAAATTTAATCAAACAAATGAATGAAAAGTTTGACAGGAATGACGAGAATTTGAGACAGATTCAAGACGATAACAAACTAATGAACGAAAAACTTGAGGAAAACAATAAACGAATGAAAGCAGATCTTGAGAAAATCAATGAGGATAATCTAATACGAATCGATGAGAGAATTGAGCATTCTAACAAGGAAATAAGGGAAAATGTTGATAAACAGAATGAAGTATTAAGACAAGTTATCAATAAGAAAATTGAGGACGCTAGTGAGGCAATCAGCCAGAAGGTAGTTAAGAACGATGGCGAAAGAAAACAGGAGATCGCGGAAACAAATAGAAAACTGAAAGCGACCGATGAAGTTATTACACGAAATAGAGCTGAACTAGAGGTCAAGCTAGGCCATATAGAAGAAGAAAACCGAATTCAAGTGGAATCAATACGAACTGATTGCGGAAACCAGCATCGAAATTTAGATACGATCATGAACGAGGTACAGGAGCAAGGACAACGTAACCAGGATAGAATCGAGAACCTACAACGGTCAGTTGACAACCGATCGATCACTGTCCCATATACACAACATATAGACGACCGGGAGACCATCAACTTTAAGACATACAGGAGAAATCCAATGGAATTCTTGGAACGGGTCGGCGAACAAATCATGAGAACTGGTGAAAACAGGTGGCCAATAATTCGTCGTTATTTAGACGAACATTTTAAAGAAACTTATGATAACTGGTGGACAGCCACCAGGCACGAGATACGAAGCTACGAAGAATTTAAAATAGCTTTTAAAGCCAGGTACTGGTCAGACGCCACCCAGAACGTAGTAAGGGAGAGCATCAGTTATGGAAGATATGACGCCAGCAGGGGAACAACACTTACCGCCTACTTCCTGGGAAAAGTATGTTTGGCAAGACATCTTGAACCAAAAATCCCAGAGGAAATTCTCGTCACCAGGTTAGCATACCACTATGATAACGGTATATCAATAGCACGATCGGGTGGACAAATAAAAACTATACAGGCCATGTCAACGCTATTGGAAGAGCACGAGCGTGAGGTACATTATCGAAGGAGTCGTCAGAGAAACGACCAGTACGGGAACAGGGATTTCCCAGACTATAACAATAGAAACAATAACCATAACAGTCATGAGGCGAATAACCGGACGAACTATAATGGCAGGCCTGGTAATTATGGTAATGAGGCGTACCAACGGCAAAATAACAACAACAGCCCAAGGAACAACGGAAACAATTACGGGAATAGACAGAGTATTCCGAACAACCAATATAACCGGTCGTATAACCCAAATTACCAGAATCGGAACACGAACAACCGAAATTATGATAACAGTAACCGTAACCCGAATAACCAAAACCAAAACTACAGAAGAGTTAATTATGTGGGGGCGTACGACAACTATAACGGGAGGACATACTACCAAGGACGTCGGAGTTTTAATAGGGACACCGACTGGAACCAGTACAATAATAACGATAGAAGGGAGACTAGAACTAATGGGGGCAGAAGTCGGAGTCAGGAGGACTACCGCCGGGTTAACTACGAAGAGGATCGTCCATTACGGGTTTCCAGACCAATGGTAAATTTTATAAGGGCCGAAGAGAATGGTCCAAGGAGTGATCAACACCAAGGGGAGAATGATAATGAGTGTTTACAACAGAGCAATAGCATCGGAGAATCCAGATCCGGAAGCGAGAACCAAAGAAGGGACGATCCATCTAGGAATGTCCGAATAATTTATAATCAACAGAACCCACCAGAACGCTGGATTCCCCTAAGAGGAGATGGCCACCGACCCAGTACATCCCAGGATGTAAGACAAGAAATAAATGAAGAAGAAGCCACGGCCGACAGATGGAATACATAAAGAGAATAAATAAAACCCAAAATTCTAAAGAAACTGTAAGAACAACTTACTCATGATTATTCAGAAACAGTAGGATTTAAAATAAAGAGAATAAATACCCCAAAATTAAAAAAAAAAAAAATGAAGTAAGCCCAACTTACAAACAAGTATTTAAGAAAACAATTTATGAGCCAATGAAGATAAGAGAATGAAGAAGCCAAAATGGAACCCTCAAAAGGATCACAAGAAAAGAAAAAACAAATATTTAAGAATTATCCGAAAACAAAACCCAATTAATAAATGTCAATAAAATAGCCAAGTATTGGAGATGAGAAGTGTATAATAGAAGGAAGAATTAATATGAAGAAATAATATGATCTGAGTTAAAGTACAGTGAATAATCCCTAGAATATGATTATTATTTATTATTTTATTGAAGGTCACATGATGACTACCTTACGAGGTTTATTAATGAAGATTGACTGTAGAATATTCCAGCAATCATTTGACTGGGCAGAGATGATGTTCCTCTGATCCCAGAAAGTATGTAACGGACGACGGTAATTGGTTAGCCGATAGAGCACCACCGATTCGATTCCATTTATAATGTTAGGGAGGTTTAGGAAAATTAAATATTAGAGGGAAAACTCACAAATAAATATAGAGAATTAAATAAAACCAGATCCAAAATGTATAATTAATGAAGAATGTCACAAGAATGATTATAGAAATAAGATTTAAACTTGGGAAATAATTGACTTTAAGAAGGAACGAAGAAATGATAATAAAATAACGGATAATTGTGAAATATAAAAGTACTATAAATAGGAAACCAATTGGCCAGATACAAATTAGAAGTTTATTTCTTGCTAAACTTTGTTTATACCCAAAATAAACTTATTTCGAAGGGGGGGTGTTATGTAACGCAACATAGTTGAGGTTCCCCAACGTTACATAAAAGATTGAATGAAATATGGTCAAGGACCATACCCTGACTTAAGGTTGTTCAATAGGTCATGTGCTCGAGAAGTAACTCAAACCAGAAGGAGGCAATGACTAGTATTAAATGTATAAAAACCAGACTAAGGAATGATTGAATGTTATGAATTGTTTGTTTGGTACTGTGGCATGTTCAGGTCACAGAGTATTTTATATTGTATGTTGACTATACTAAAGATGAAATAATGTTATTTGATAATAATACTTCACCAATAATTATGTTTATGTTTATATTGGATTTGTATTTATATAACCCAGTATAGTTACCAATGTTAGGTACTGTACTAAGTTGTCAGTATTGTATAATGTTGAAAAATAATGTTGTTCTAATTAATGTTTATAAACTGGATCAGGAGTGTGACCAGTGTTTTAAATCTAACAAGTAGTTCTGACAATTATGTCATAAATTAATAAAGGGTTCCAGAACCAGTTAATTAATATAAAAAAACAACTAACCACCAGTAAATTAAAATTCATGTAATTAACTATGTAATCAATAATTAATTGTACAGTAGGTCAGGTAAAAAAAAGAAAATTAAGTTAAAAACCAAATAATGTTATAATGGTTGTAAATGAATCTATAGGCCTAAATTCCATATTAGTGAAAGGAAATTAATACCTTTTTAGTAAACCCAATCCAACGAAACTCTAGTAAAACATTTACTGTTTAATAAGGAAGGTTAGGGGAGAATTTTATGTGATTCAATATTAATCCAAGCATGGAGTATTTTATTGGAAAGGAGTAGTAATATTCTATAATGCCGGCTCAAGGATATATAGAAAACATGGTTGTTAAGGCAACTGATTTTTAATAAGTTGTTGATTTTGAATAGATGGTACTGATTGTTACAAGCTATTAGATTGAAATGAACCGATATATTTAAATATATGAATAAATATAAAGGAAAGATATATCCAAACTGAAAAAGCCTTTTTGTAAAACAATTATATTTGAACGCTAATGAATCGTACAAATTAAATAACACTTTAAATTATCAATGAGTAAAATAAAAAAGAATTGAAAGCTTCTCACCTCAGTCACTAAATATTTCCGCTGAATTTGGTATCAAACCAATTCATGCTATAAATTGAAGACCAGTAAAGAGTTAAAGCCTGAATTAACGGAAATATTTGGAAATACAGAAGATTCGGTTGACGAAATAACCTTCATTGACAGCGTAAGCTGAGATCCTAATTCCAGTTCGTTGGGACCAAGAATTGTGAAGACGCAAAAGAAGAATCGAAGCACAAGAGTTCCTGTGGGATTACCATCATCCATTCATTGAAAACCAGAGCAGTTTTACTGGGTGAAGACGATATAAACTGGATTTTGACCGCTGTTGACAAACATTCACCGCCTAATGAAGCTTTCGCCGTTTGGGTAAAAAACAAATTATTTTCATATCATTGTATTTTAAATAAATAATTTTATTCTTTTTGTAAATTGAACAACCTTAATTATGCGTTTTACCTGGCCTTACTAATGGTTCAAAGAACTACACGAACCCTGGTATAAGAATTATTTGTCATTATTTTCAAAGTATATGTTTTTTTTTTAGAGTTCGAATAATTAAGAATCGATATATGTTGGGATAGTCGATTGGATCGTCTTATTGTTTGTCTGAGACAACGTAACTTGTTAAATACCAGAGAAAAATAAATAAAGTACATTTGTTGTATGAGATAACGTTTTAATCATTGCAGAGAAAATACTATATGTAATTGGCGTAATAATTTATTAACAAATTGATACAAACACTCAGAATAACTAACCTATAAGTACACTTATTTCTAGTAATAGCGCTCCAAGTTTACAGCTGGTGTTACGGGAGATTGCTGAACTAACGGGTTTTGTCATACTAAATTTGAATGAAATTTTTATCGTTGAGGGACTAGGGTTGAGACAAAAACCACTTACATTCAGTAAATACTCCATATATATTGCTCATATTAAACAACCACTGAGAATTAAATTAAGTCTACAGAATAATACCATTATAAATTCAGGAATATAATTCTAAGTTTGTGGACTTAATAATCTGTGTTCTGAGGGTTTCACTGGTCACAACCGCAAGGTATATTAGTTCATAACATATTAATTAAACCAGGTAACAGCATTTTAATTGTTACGAATCACCACCTACAACGTACTACTCAGCGTTTGTTACACCGGAGTATCTTATAACTAATTACACTCATAGACAAGATTTCTTTATAATTTGACGTCTCCAGCTGGTATCATACATTATAACATACGTCCTCACATAATTAACAAGCAGTTCGTTACTAAATTGATTACAACAGTGGGGTTTTCAAACGTCCTCATAGGTGATCTTTATTTCTCTTATTACAAATTGGCGCATAACAACGTGGAGCTTATTTAAACACGTACTCAACACATTCTATTTTATATTATTACAAATTGACGCTCGCAACGTGAGGCATCATCGTCGCATCTTAACACCTAATTATTTCTCTCTTTTTACAAATTGGCTAGCCCAAACAGTGGGGCTTGATTACATCAGAGCATCATCACCACTATCTAATAATATTTATTCATCTTTTTACAAATTGGCGCTCAACGAGTGGGCTTTAGTTAAGTAAAAATCATATTATTTGTTACTTAACTTGAGCAGGCAACCATTAGAGGCACAGGAATGCAGAATACCAGAGGCAGATCGAAGAAGAGGGCAGAAGAGAAGGAGAAGGAAGAAGGTGGACAGGAACAAGAAATAGAATTAGTCACGGACAGTGAAATGGATCAACAGACAGGTGATACAGAAGAAATCGAAATAGTTAGGGATACGGAAACGGAAATAGTGGAAGAGGATGCCCAAGGGGACCAACCAGAAAAAGCGGAAGCCAGAAGAGAACCAGATTGGCAAGAAATTATGAGGATGATGATGGAGAAAATTGATAGCATTAAGGAAAGCAATAAACAAACAATAGATGAAAATTTTAGAAAACAGGAGGAAAACTCAAAGCAAACTACAAAAAAGATAGAAAATAAAATAGACAGTATCAAAGAAGATAACAGACAAACTAATGAAAAAATAGACAGTATTAAGGAAAGTACTAGTGAACTTTTAAGGCAAACCATAAATGAAAATAATGAACGATTGAAGGCCGATTTTAGACAAATCAATGAAAAGATAGACAGTATAAATGAAAATTCAGAAAAGCTGGAAAATAAAATAGACAGTATTAATGAGAACTCAAGAAAACAAAACGAAATTTTGAGCGAAAATTTAATCAAACAAATGAATGAAAAGTTTGACAGGAATGACGAGAATTTGAGACAGATTCAAGACGATAACAAACTAATGAACGAAAAACTTGAGGAAAACAATAAACGAATGAAAGCAGATCTTGAGAAAATCAATGAGGATAATCCAATACGAATCGATGAGAGAATTGAGCATTCTAACAAGGAAATAAGGGAAAATGTTGATAAACAGAATGAAGTATTAAGACAAGTTATCAATAAGAAAATTGAGGACGCTAGTGAGGCAATCAGCCAGAAGGTAGTTAAGAACGATGGCGAAAGAAAACAGGAGATCGCGGAAACAAATAGAAAACTGAAAGCGACCGATGAAGTTATTACACGAAATAGAGCTGAACTAGAGGTCAAGCTAGGCCATATAGAAGAAGAAAACCGAATTCAAGTGGAATCAATACGAACTGATTGCGGAAACCAGCATCGAAATTTAGATACGATCATGAACGAGGTACAGGAGCAAGGACAACGTAACCAGGATAGAATCGAGAACCTACAACGGTCAGTTGACAACCGATCGATCACTGTCCCATATACACAACATATAGACGACCGGGAGACCATCAACTTTAAGACATACAGGAGAAATCCAATGGAATTCTTGGAACGGGTCGGCGAACAAATCATGAGAACTGGTGAAAACAGGTGGCCAATAATTCGTCGTTATTTAGACGAACATTTTAAAGAAACTTATGATAACTGGTGGACAGCCACCAGGCACGAGATACGAAGCTACGAAGAATTTAAAATAGCTTTTAAAGCCAGGTACTGGTCAGACGCCACCCAGAACGTAGTAAGGGAGAGCATCAGTTATGGAAGATATGACGCCAGCAGGGGAACAACACTTACCGCCTACTTCCTGGGAAAAGTATGTTTGGCAAGACATCTTGAACCAAAAATCCCAGAGGAAATTCTCGTCACCAGGTTAGCATACCACTATGATAACGGTATATCAATAGCACGATCGGGTGGACAAATAAAAACTATACAGGCCATGTCAACGCTATTGGAAGAGCACGAGCGTGAGGTACATTATCGAAGGAGTCGTCAGAGAAACGACCAGTACGGGAACAGGGATTTCCCAGACTATAACAATAGAAACAATAACCATAACAGTCATGAGGCGAATAACCGGACGAACTATAATGGCAGGCCTGGTAATTATGGTAATGAGGCGTACCAACGGCAAAATAACAACAACAGCCCAAGGAACAACGGAAACAATTACGGGAATAGACAGAGTATTCCGAACAACCAATATAACCGGTCGTATAACCCAAATTACCAGAATCGGAACACGAACAACCGAAATTATGATAACAGTAACCGTAACCCGAATAACCAAAACCAAAACTACAGAAGAGTTAATTATGTGGGGGCGTACGACAACTATAACGGGAGGACATACTACCAAGGACGTCGGAGTTTTAATAGGGACACCGACTGGAACCAGTACAATAATAACGATAGAAGGGAGACTAGAACTAATGGGGGCAGAAGTCGGAGTCAGGAGGACTACCGCCGGGTTAACTACGAAGAGGATCGTCCATTACGGGTTTCCAGACCAATGGTAAATTTTATAAGGGCCGAAGAGAATGGTCCAAGGAGTGATCAACACCAAGGGGAGAATGATAATGAGTGTTTACAACAGAGCAATAGCATCGGAGAATCCAGATCCGGAAGCGAGAACCAAAGAAGGGACGATCCATCTAGGAATGTCCGAATAATTTATAATCAACAGAACCCACCAGAACGCTGGATTCCCCTAAGAGGAGATGGCCACCGACCCAGTACATCCCAGGATGTAAGACAAGAAATAAATGAAGAAGAAGCCACGGCCGACAGATGGAATACATAAAGAGAATAAATAAAACCCAAAATTCTAAAGAAACTGTAAGAACAACTTACTCATGATTATTCAGAAACAGTAGGATTTAAAATAAAGAGAATAAATACCCCAAAATTAAAAAAAAAAAAAAAATGAAGTAAGCCCAACTTACAAACAAGTATTTAAGAAAACAATTTATGAGCCAATGAAGATAAGAGAATGAAGAAGCCAAAATGGAACCCTCAAAAGGATCACAAGAAAAGAAAAAACAAATATTTAAGAATTATCCGAAAACAAAACCCAATTAATAAATGTCAATAAAATAGCCAAGTATTGGAGATGAGAAGTGTATAATAGAAGGAAGAATTAATATGAAGAAATAATATGATCTGAGTTAAAGTACAGTGAATAATCCCTAGAATATGATTATTATTTATTATTTTATTGAAGGTCACATGATGACTACCTTACGAGGTTTATTAATGAAGATTGACTGTAGAATATTCCAGCAATCATTTGACTGGGCAGAGATGATGTTCCTCTGATCCCAGAAAGTATGTAACGGGCGACGGTAATTGGTTAGCCGATAGAGCACCACCGATTCGATTCCAGTTATAATGTTAGGGAGGTTTAGGAAAATTAAATATTAGAGGGAAAACTCACAAATAAATATAGAGAATTAAATAAAACCAGATCCAAAATGTATAATTAATGAAGAATGTCACAAGAATGATTATAGAAATAAGATTTAAACTTGGGAAATAATTGACTTTAAGAAGGAACGAAGAAATGATAATAAAATAACGGATAATTGTGAAATATAAAAGTACTATAAATAGGAAACCAATTGGCCAGATACAAATTAGAAGTTTATTTCTTGCTAAACTTTGTTTATACCCAAAATAAACTTATTTCGAAGGGGGGGTGTTATGTAACGCAACATAGTTGAGGTTCCCCAACGTTACATAAAAGATTGAATGAAATATGGTCAAGGACCATACCCTGACTTAAGGTTGTTCAATAGGTCATGTGCTCGAGAAGTAACTCAAACCAGAAGGAGGCAATGACTAGTATTAAATGTATAAAAACCAGACTAAGGAATGATTGAATGTTATGAATTGTTTGTTTGGTACTGTGGCATGTTCAGGTCACAGAGTATTTTATATTGTATGTTGACTATACTAAAGATGAAATAATGTTATTTGATAATAATACTTCACCAATAATTATGTTTATGTTTATATTGGATTTGTATTTATATAACCCAGTATAGTTACCAATGTTAGGTACTGTACTAAGTTGTCAGTATTGTATAATGTTGAAAAATAATGTTGTTCTAATTAATGTTTATAAACTGGATCAGGAGTGTGACCAGTGTTTTAAATCTAACAAGTAGTTCTGACAATTATGTCATAAATTAATAAAGGGTTCCAGAACCAGTTAATTAATATAAAAAAACAACTAACCACCAGTAAATTAAAATTCATGTAATTAACTATGTAATCAATAATTAATTGTACAGTAGGTCAGGTAAAAAAAAGAAAATTAAGTTAAAAACCAAATAATGTTATAATGGTTGTAAATGAATCTATAGGCCTAAATTCCATATTAGTGAAAGGAAATTAATACCTTTTTAGTAAACCCAATCCAACGAAACTCTAGTAAAACATTTACTGTTTAATAAGGAAGGTTAGGGGAGAATTTTATGTGATTCAATATTAATCCAAGCATGGAGTATTTTATTGGAAAGGAGTAGTAATATTCTATAATGCCGGCTCAAGGATATATAGAAAACATGGTTGTTAAGGCAACTGATTTTTAATAAGTTGTTGATTTTGAATAGATGGTACTGATTGTTACAAGCTATTAGATTGAAATGAACCGATATATTTAAATATATGAATAAATATAAAGGAAAGATATATCCAAACTGAAAAAGCCTTTTTGTAAAACAATTATATTTGAACGCTAATGAATCGTACAAATTAAATAACACTTTAAATTATCAATGAGTAAAATAAAAAAGAATTGAAAGCTTCTCACCTCAGTCACTAAATATTTCCGCTGAATTTGGTATCAAACCAATTCATGCTATAAATTGAAGACCAGTAAAGAGTTAAAGCCTGAATTAACGGAAATATTTGGAAATACAGAAGATTCGGTTGACGAAATAACCTTCATTGACAGCGTAAGCTGAGATCCTAATTCCAGTTCGTTGGGACCAAGAATTGTGAAGACGCAAAAGAAGAATCGAAGCACAAGAGTTCCTGTGGGATTACCATCATCCATTCATTGAAAACCAGAGCAGTTTTACTGGGTGAAGACGATATAAACTGGATTTTGACCGCTGTTGACAAACATTCACCGCCTAATGAAGCTTTCGCCGTTTGGGTAAAAAACAAATTATTTTCATATCATTGTATTTTAAATAAATAATTTTATTCTTTTTGTAAATTGAACAACCTTAATTATGCGTTTTACCTGGCCTTACTAATGGTTCAAAGAACTACACGAACCCTGGTATAAGAATTATTTGTCATTATTTTCAAAGTATATGTTTTTTTTTTAGAGTTCGAATAATTAAGAATCGATATATGTTGGGATAGTCGATTGGATCGTCTTATTGTTTGTCTGAGACAACGTAACTTGTTAAATACCAGAGAAAAATAAATAAAGTACATTTGTTGTATGAGATAACGTTTTAATCATTGCAGAGAAAATACTATATGTAATTGGCGTAATAATTTATTAACAAATTGATACAAACACTCAGAATAACTAACCTATAAGTACACTTATTTCTAGTAATAGCGCTCCAAGTTTACAGCTGGTGTTACGGGAGATTGCTGAACTAACGGGTTTTGTCATACTAAATTTGAATGAAATTTTTATCGTTGAGGGACTAGGGTTGAGACAAAAACCACTTACATTCAGTAAATACTCCATATATATTGCTCATATTAAACAACCACTGAGAATTAAATTAAGTCTACAGAATAATACCATTATAAATTCAGGAATATAATTCTAAGTTTGTGGACTTAATAATCTGTGTTCTGAGGGTTTCACTGGTCACAACCGCAAGGTATATTAGTTCATAACATATTAATTAAACCAGGTAACAGCATTTTAATTGTTACGAATCACCACCTACAACGTACTACTCAGCGTTTGTTACACCGGAGTATCTTATAACTAATTACACTCATAGACAAGATTTCTTTATAATTTGACGTCTCCAGCTGGTATCATACATTATAACATACGTCCTCACATAATTAACAAGCAGTTCGTTACTAAATTGATTACAACAGTGGGGTTTTCAAACGTCCTCATAGGTGATCTTTATTTCTCTTATTACAAATTGGCGCATAACAACGTGGAGCTTATTTAAACACGTACTCAACACATTCTATTTTATATTATTACAAATTGACGCTCGCAACGTGAGGCATCATCGTCGCATCTTAACACCTAATTATTTCTCTCTTTTTACAAATTGGCTAGCCCAAACAGTGGGGCTTGATTACATCAGAGCATCATCACCACTATCTAATAATATTTATTCATCTTTTTACAAATTGGCGCTCAACGAGTGGGCTTTAGTTAAGTAAAAATCATATTATTTGTTACGTAACTTGAGCAGGCAACCATTAGAGGCACAGGAATGCAGAATACCAGAGGCAGATCGAAGAAGAGGGCAGAAGAGAAGGAGAAGGAAGAAGGTGGACAGGAACAAGAAATAGAATTAGTCACGGACAGTGAAATGGATCAACAGACAGGTGATACAGAAGAAATCGAAATAGTTAGGGATACGGAAACGGAAATAGTGGAAGAGGATGCCCAAGGGGACCAACCAGAAAAAGCGGAAGCCAGAAGAGAACCAGATTGGCAAGAAATTATGAGGATGATGATGGAGAAAATTGATAGCATTAAGGAAAGCAATAAACAAACAATAGATGAAAATTTTAGAAAACAGGAGGAAAACTCAAAGCAAACTACAAAAAAGATAGAAAATAAAATAGACAGTATCAAAGAAGATAATAGACAAACTAATGAAAAAATAGACAGTATTAAGGAAAGTACTAGTGAACTTTTAAGGCAAACCATAAATGAAAATAATGAACGATTGAAGGCCGATTTTAGACAAATCAATGAAAAGATAGACAGTATAAATGAAAATTCAGAAAAGCTGGAAAATAAAATAGACAGTATTAATGAGAACTCAAGAAAACAAAACGAAATTTTGAGCGAAAATTTAATCAAACAAATGAATGAAAAGTTTGACAGGAATGACGAGAATTTGAGACAGATTCAAGACGATAACAAACTAATGAACGAAAAACTTGAGGAAAACAATAAACGAATGAAAGCAGATCTTGAGAAAATCAATGAGGATAATCTAATACGAATCGATGAGAGAATTGAGCATTCTAACAAGGAAATAAGGGAAAATGTTGATAAACAGAATGAAGTATTAAGACAAGTTATCAATAAGAAAATTGAGGACGCTAGTGAGGCAATCAGCCAGAAGGTAGTTAAGAACGATGGCGAAAGAAAACAGGAGATCGCGGAAACAAATAGAAAACTGAAAGCGACCGATGAAGTTATTACACGAAATAGAGCTGAACTAGAGGTCAAGCTAGGCCATATAGAAGAAGAAAACCGAATTCAAGTGGAATCAATACGAACTGATTGCGGAAACCAGCATCGAAATTTAGATACGATCATGAACGAGGTACAGGAGCAAGGACAACGTAACCAGGATAGAATCGAGAACCTACAACGGTCAGTTGACAACCGATCGATCACTGTCCCATATACACAACATATAGACGACCGGGAGACCATCAACTTTAAGACATACAGGAGAAATCCAATGGAATTCTTGGAACGGGTCGGCGAACAAATCATGAGAACTGGTGAAAACAGGTGGCCAATAATTCGTCGTTATTTAGACGAACATTTTAAAGAAACTTATGATAACTGGTGGACAGCCACCAGGCACGAGATACGAAGCTACGAAGAATTTAAAATAGCTTTTAAAGCCAGGTACTGGTCAGACGCCACCCAGAACGTAGTAAGGGAGAGCATCAGTTATGGAAGATATGACGCCAGCAGGGGAACAACACTTACCGCCTACTTCCTGGGAAAAGTATGTTTGGCAAGACATCTTGAACCAAAAATCCCAGAGGAAATTCTCGTCACCAGGTTAGCATACCACTATGATAACGGTATATCAATAGCACGATCGGGTGGACAAATAAAAACTATACAGGCCATGTCAACGCTATTGGAAGAGCACGAGCGTGAGGTACATTATCGAAGGAGTCGTCAGAGAAACGACCAGTACGGGAACAGGGATTTCCCAGACTATAACAATAGAAACAATAACCATAACAGTCATGAGGCGAATAACCGGACGAACTATAATGGCAGGCCTGGTAATTATGGTAATGAGGCGTACCAACGGCAAAATAACAACAACAGCCCAAGGAACAACGGAAACAATTACGGGAATAGACAGAGTATTCCGAACAACCAATATAACCGGTCGTATAACCCAAATTACCAGAATCGGAACACGAACAACCGAAATTATGATAACAGTAACCGTAACCCGAATAACCAAAACCAAAACTACAGAAGAGTTAATTATGTGGGGGCGTACGACAACTATAACGGGAGGACATACTACCAAGGACGTCGGAGTTTTAATAGGGACACCGACTGGAACCAGTACAATAATAACGATAGAAGGGAGACTAGAACTAATGGGGGCAGAAGTCGGAGTCAGGAGGACTACCGCCGGGTTAACTACGAAGAGGATCGTCCATTACGGGTTTCCAGACCAATGGTAAATTTTATAAGGGCCGAAGAGAATGGTCCAAGGAGTGATCAACACCAAGGGGAGAATGATAATGAGTGTTTACAACAGAGCAATAGCATCGGAGAATCCAGATCCGGAAGCGAGAACCAAAGAAGGGACGATCCATCTAGGAATGTCCGAATAATTTATAATCAACAGAACCCACCAGAACGCTGGATTCCCCTAAGAGGAGATGGCCACCGACCCAGTACATCCCAGGATGTAAGACAAGAAATAAATGAAGAAGAAGCCACGGCCGACAGATGGAATACATAAAAAGAATAAATAAAACCCAAAATTCTAAAGAAACTGTAAGAACAACTTACTCATGATTATTCAGAAACAGTAGGATTTAAAATAAAGAGAATAAATACCCCAAAATTAAAAAAAAAAAAAAAAATGAAGTAAGCCCAACTTACAAACAAGTATTTAAGAAAACAATTTATGAGCCAATGAAGATAAGAGAATGAAGAAGCCAAAATGGAACCCTCAAAAGGATCACAAGAAAAGAAAAAACAAATATTTAAGAATTATCCGAAAACAAAACCCAATTAATAAATGTCAATAAAATAGCCAAGTATTGGAGATGAGAAGTGTATAATAGAAGGAAGAATTAATATGAAGAAATAATATGATCTGAGTTAAAGTACAGTGAATAATCCCTAGAATATGATTATTATTTATTATTTTATTGAAGGTCACATGATGACTACCTTACGAGGTTTATTAATGAAGATTGACTGTAGAATATTCCAGCAATCATTTGACTGGGCAGAGATGATGTTCCTCTGATCCCAGAAAGTATGTAACGGGCGACGGTAATTGGTTAGCCGATAGAGCACCACCGATTCGATTCCAGTTATAATGTTAGGGAGGTTTAGGAAAATTAAATATTAGAGGGAAAACTCACAAATAAATATAGAGAATTAAATAAAACCAGATCCAAAATGTATAATTAATGAAGAATGTCACAAGAATGATTATAGAAATAAGATTTAAACTTGGGAAATAATTGACTTTAAGAAGGAACGAAGAAATGATAATAAAATAACGGATAATTGTGAAATATAAAAGTACTATAAATAGGAAACCAATTGGCCAGATACAAATTAGAAGTTTATTTCTTGCTAAACTTTGTTTATACCCAAAATAAACTTATTTCGAAGGGGGGGTGTTATGTAACGCAACATAGTTGAGGTTCCCCAACGTTACATAAAAGATTGAATGAAATATGGTCAAGGACCATACCCTGACTTAAGGTTGTTCAATAGGTCATGTGCTCGAGAAGTAACTCAAACCAGAAGGAGGCAATGACTAGTATTAAATGTATAAAAACCAGACTAAGGAATGATTGAATGTTATGAATTGTTTGTTTGGTACTGTGGCATGTTCAGGTCACAGAGTATTTTATATTGTATGTTGACTATACTAAAGATGAAATAATGTTATTTGATAATAATACTTCACCAATAATTATGTTTATGTTTATATTGGATTTGTATTTATATAACCCAGTATAGTTACCAATGTTAGGTACTGTACTAAGTTGTCAGTATTGTATAATGTTGAAAAATAATGTTGTTCTAATTAATGTTTATAAACTGGATCAGGAGTGTGACCAGTGTTTTAAATCTAACAAGTAGTTCTGACAATTATGTCATAAATTAATAAAGGGTTCCAGAACCAGTTAATTAATATAAAAAAACAACTAACCACCAGTAAATTAAAATTCATGTAATTAACTATGTAATCAATAATTAATTGTACAGTAGGTCAGGTAAAAAAAAGAAAATTAAGTTAAAAACCAAATAATGTTATAATGGTTGTAAATGAATCTATAGGCCTAAATTCCATATTAGTGAAAGGAAATTAATACCTTTTTAGTAAACCCAGTCCAACGAAACTCTAGTAAAACATTTACTGTTTAATAAGGAAGGTTAGGGGGAGAATTTTATGTGATTCAATATTAATCCAAGCATGGAGTATTTTATTGGAAAGGAGTAGTAATATTCTATAATGCCGGCTCAAGGATATATAGAAAACATGGTTGTTAAGGCAACTGATTTTTAATAAGTTGTTGATTTTGAATAGATGGTACTGATTGTTACAAGCTATTAGATTGAAATGAACCGATATATTTAAATATATGAATAAATATAAAGGAAAGATATATCCAAACTGAAAAAGCCTTTTTGTAAAACAATTATATTTGAACGCTAATGAATCGTACAAATTAAATAACACTTTAAATTATCAATGAGTAAAATAAAAAAGAATTGAAAGCTTCTCACCTCAGTCACTAAATATTTCCGCTGAATTTGGTATCAAACCAATTCATGCTATAAATTGAAGACCAGTAAAGAGTTAAAGCCTGAATTGACGGAAATATTTGGAAATACAGAAGATTCGGTTGACGAAATAACCTTCATTGACAGCGTAAGCTGAGATCCTAATTCCAGTTTGTTGGGACCAAGAATTGTGAAGACGCAAAAGAAGAATCGAAGCACAAGAGTTCCTGTGGGATTACCATCATCCATTCATTGAAAACCAGAGCAGTTTTACTGGGTGAAGACGATATAAACTGGATTTTGACCGCTGTTGACAAACATTCACCGCCTAATGAAGCTTTCGCCGTTTGGGTAAAAAACAAATTATTTTCATATCATTGTATTTTAAGTAAATAATTTTATTCTTTTTGTAAATTGAACAACCTTAATTATGCGTTTTACCTGGCCTTACTAATGGTTCAAAGAACTACACGAACCCTGGTATAAGAATTATTTGTCATTATTTTCAAAGTATATGTTTTTTTTTTAGAGTTCGAATAATTAAGAATCGATATATGTTGGGATAGTCGATTGGATCGTCTTATTGTTTGTCTGAGACAACGTAACTTGTTAAATACCAGAGAAAAATAAATAAAGTACATTTGTTGTATGAGATAACGTTTTAATCATTGCAGAGAAAATACTATATGTAATTGGCGTAATAATTTATTAACAAATTGATACAAACACTCAGAATAACTAACCTATAAGTACACTTATTTCTAGTAATAGCGCTCCAAGTTTACAGCTGGTGGGACGGGAGATTGCTGAACTAACGGGTTTTGTCATACTAAATTTGAATGAAATTTTTATCGTTGAGGGACTAGGGTTGAGACAAAAACCACTTACATTCAGTAAATACTCCATATATATTGCTCATATTAAACAACCACTGAGAATTAAATTAAGTCTACAGAATAATACCATTATAAATTCAGGAATATAATTCTAAGTTTGTGGACTTAATAATCTGTGTTCTGAGGGTTTCACTGGTCACAACCGCAAGGTATATTAGTTCATAACATATTAATTAAACCAGGTAACAGCATTTTAATTGTTACGAATCACCACCTACAACGTACTACTCAGCGTTTGTTACACCGGAGTATCTTATAACTAATTACACTCATAGACAAGATTTCTTTATAATTTGACGTCTCCAGCTGGTATCATACATTATAACCTACGTCCTCACATAATTAACAAGCAGTTCGTTACTAAATTGATTACAACAGTGGGGTTTTCAAACGTCCTCATAGGTGATCTTTATTTCTCTTATTACAAATTGGCGCATAACAACGTGGAGCTTATTTAAACACGTACTCAACACATTCTATTTTATATTATTACAAATTGACGCTCGCAATGTGAGGCATCATCGTCGCATCTTAACACCTAATTATTTCTCTCTTTTTACAAATTGGCTAGCCCAAACAGTGGGGCTTGATTACATCAGAGCATCATCACCACTATCTAATAATATTTATTCATCTTTTTACAAATTGGCGCTCAACGAGTGGGCTTTAGTTAAGTAAAAATCATATTATTTGTTACTTAACTTGAGCAGGCAACCATTAGAGGCACAGGAATGCAGAATACCAGAGGCAGATCGAAGAAGAGGGCAGAAGAGAAGGAGAAGGAAGAAGGTGGACAGGAACAAGAAATAGAATTAGTCACGGACAGTGAAATGGATCAACAGACAGGTGATACAGAAGAAATCGAAATAGTTAGGGATACGGAAACGGAAATAGTGGAAGAGGATGCCCAAGGGGACCAACCAGAAAAAGCGGAAGCCAGAAGAGAACCAGATTGGCAAGAAATTATGAGGATGATGATGGAGAAAATTGATAGCATTAAGGAAAGCAATAAACAAACAATAGATGAAAATTTTAGAAAACAGGAGGAAAACTCAAAGCAAACTACAAAAAAGATAGAAAATAAAATAGACAGTATCAAAGAAGATAATAGACAAACTAATGAAAAAATAGACAGTATTAAGGAAAGTACTAGTGAACTTTTAAGGCAAACCATAAATGAAAATAATGAACGATTGAAGGCCGATTTTAGACAAATCAATGAAAAGATAGACAGTATAAATGAAAATTCAGAAAAGCTGGAAAATAAAATAGACAGTATTAATGAGAACTCAAGAAAACAAAACGAAATTTTGAGCAAAAATTTAATCAAACAAATGAATGAAAAGTTTGACAGGAATGACGAGAATTTGAGACAGATTCAAGACGATAACAAACTAATGAACGAAAAACTTGAGGAAAACAATAAACGAATGAAAGCAGATCTAGAGAAAATCAATGAGGATAATCTAATACGAATCGATGAGAGAATTGAGCATTCTAACAAGGAAATAAGGGAAAATGTTGATAAACAGAATGAAGTATTAAGACAAGTTATCAATAAGAAAATTGAGGACGCTAGTGAGGCAATCAGCCAGAAGGTAGTTAAGAACGATGGCGAAAGAAAACAGGAGATCGCGGAAACAAATAGAAAACTGAAAGCGACCGATGAAGTTATTACACGAAATAGAGCTGAACTAGAGGTCAAGCTAGGCCATATAGAAGAAGAAAACCGAATTCAAGTGGAATCAATACGAACTGATTGCGGAAACCAGCATCGAAATTTAGATACGATCATGAACGAGGTACAGGAGCAAGGACAACGTAACCAGGATAGAATCGAGAACCTACAACGGTCAGTTGACAACCGATCGATCACTGTCCCATATACACAACATATAGACGACCGGGAGACCATCAACTTTAAGACATACAGGAGAAATCCAATGGAATTCTTGGAACGGGTCGGCGAACAAATCATGAGAACTGGTGAAAACAGGTGGCCAATAATTCGTCGTTATTTAGACGAACATTTTAAAGAAACTTATGATAACTGGTGGACAGCCACCAGGCACGAGATACGAAGCTACGAAGAATTTAAAATAGCTTTTAAAGCCAGGTACTGGTCAGACGCCACCCAGAACGTAGTAAGGGAGAGCATCAGTTATGGAAGATATGACGCCAGCAGGGGAACAACACTTACCGCCTACTTCCTGGGAAAAGTATGTTTGGCAAGACATCTTGAACCAAAAATCCCAGAGGAAATTCTCGTCACCAGGTTAGCATACCACTATGATAACGGTATATCAATAGCACGATCGGGTGGACAAATAAAAACTATACAGGCCATGTCAACGCTATTGGAAGAGCACGAGCGTGAGGTACATTATCGAAGGAGTCGTCAGAGAAACGACCAGTACGGGAACAGGGATTTCCCAGACTATAACAATAGAAACAATAACCATAACAGTCATGAGGCGAATAACCGGACGAACTATAATGGCAGGCCTGGTAATTATGGTAATGAGGCGTACCAACGGCAAAATAACAACAACAGCCCAAGGAACAACGGAAACAATTACGGGAATAGACAGAGTATTCCGAACAACCAATATAACCGGTCGTATAACCCAAATTACCAGAATCGGAACACGAACAACCGAAATTATGATAACAGTAACCGTAACCCGAATAACCAAAACCAAAACTACAGAAGAGTTAATTATGTGGGGGCGTACGACAACTATAACGGGAGGACATACTACCAAGGACGTCGGAGTTTTAATAGGGACACCGACTGGAACCAGTACAATAATAACGATAGAAGGGAGACTAGAACTAATGGGGGCAGAAGTCGGAGACAGGAGGACTACCGCCGGGTTAACTACGAAGAGGATCGTCCATTGCGGGTTTCCAGACCAATGGTAAATTTTATAAGGGCCGAAGAGAATGGTCCAAGGAGTGATCAACACCAAGGGGAGAATGATAATGAGTGTTTACAACAGAGCAATAGCATCGGAGAATCCAGATCCGGAAGCGAGAACCAAAGAAGGGACGATCCATCTAGGAATGTCCGAATAATTTATAATCAACAGAACCCACCAGAACGCTGGATTCCCCTAAGAGGAGATGGCCACCGACCCAGTACATCCCAGGATGTAAGACAAGAAATAAATGAAGAAGAAGCCACGGCCGACAGATGGAATACATAAAGAGAATAAATAAAACCCAAAATTCTAAAGAAACTGTAAGAACAACTTACTCATGATTATTCAGAAACAGTAGGATTTAAAATAAAGAGAATAAATACCCCAAAATTAAAAAAAAAAAAAAAATGAAGTAAGCCCAACTTACAAACAAGTTTTTAAGAAAACAATTTATGAGCCAATGAAGATAAGAGAATGAAGAAGCCAAAATGGAACCCTCAAAAGGATCACAAGAAAAGAAAAAACAAATATTTAAGAATTATCCGAAAACAAAACCCAATTAATAAATGTCAATGAAATAGCCAAGTATTGGAGATGAGAAGTGTATAATAGAAGGAAGAATTAATATGAAGAAATAATATGATCTGAGTTAAAGTACAGTGAATAATAGCTAGAATATGATTATTATTTATTATTTTATTGAAGGTCACATGATGACTACCTTACGAGGTTTATTAATGAAGATTGACTGTAGAATATTCCAGCAATCATTTGACTGGGCAGAGATGATGTTCCTCTGATCCCAGAAAGTATGTAACGGACGACGGTAATTGGTTAGCCGATAGAGCACCACCGATTCGATTCCAGTTATAATGTTAGGGAGGTTTAGGAAAATTAAATATTAGAGGGAAAACTCACAAATAAATATAGAGAATTAAATAAAACCAGATCCAAAATGTATAATTAATGAAGAATGTCACAAGAATGATTATAGAAATAAGATTTAAACTTGGGAAATAATTGACTTTAAGAAGGAACGAAGAAATGATAATAAAATAACGGATAATTGTGAAATATAAAAGTACTATAAATAGGAAACCAATTGGCCAGATACAAATTAGAAGTTTATTTCTTGCTAAACTTTGTTTATACCCAAAATAAACTTATTTCGAAGGGGGGGTGTTATGTAACGCAACATAGTTGAGGTTCCCCAACGTTACATAAAAGATTGAATGAAATATGGTCAAGGACCATACCCTGACTTAAGGTTGTTCAATAGGTCATGTGCTCGAGAAGTAACTCAAACCAGAAGGAGGCAATGACTAGTATTAAATGTATAAAAACCAGACTAAGGAATGATTGAATGTTATGAATTGTTTGTTTGGTACTGTGGCATGTTCAGGTCACAGAGTATTTTATATTGTATGTTGACTATACTAAAGATGAAATAATGTTATTTGATAATAATACTTCACCAATAATTATGTTTATGTTTATATTGGATTTGTATTTATATAACCCAGTATAGTTACCAATGTTAGGTACTGTACTAAGTTGTCAGTATTGTATAATGTTGAAAAATAATGTTGTTCTAATTAATGTTTATAAACTGGATCAGGAGTGTGACCAGTGTTTTAAATCTAACAAGTAGTTCTGACAATTATGTCATAAATTAATAAAGGGTTCCAGAACCAGTTAATTAATATAAAAAAACAACTAACCACCAGTAAATTAAAATTCATGTAATTAACTATGTAATCAATAATTAATTGTACAGTAGGTCAGGTAAAAAAAAGAAAATTAAGTTAAAAACCAAATAATGTTATAATGGTTGTAAATGAATCTATAGGCCTAAATTCCATATTAGTGAAAGGAAATTAATACCTTTTTAGTAAACCCAGTCCAACGAAACTCTAGTAAAACATTTACTGTTTAATAAGGAAGGTTAGGGGGAGAATTTTATGTGATTCAATATTAATCCAAGCATGGAGTATTTTATTGGAAAGGAGTAGTAATATTCTATAATGCCGGCTCAAGGATATATAGAAAACATGGTTGTTAAGGCAACTGATTTTTAATAAGTTGTTGATTTTGAATAGATGGTACTGATTGTTACAAGCTATTAGATTGAAATGAACCGATATATTTAAATATATGAATAAATATAAAGGAAAGATATATCCAAACTGAAAAAGCCTTTTTGTAAAACAATTATATTTGAACGCTAATGAATCGTACAAATTAAATAACACTTTAAATTATCAATGAGTAAAATAAAAAAGAATTGAAAGCTTCTCACCTCAGTCACTAAATATTTCCGCTGAATTTGGTATCAAACCAATTCATGCTATAAATTGAAGACCAGTAAAGAGTTAAAGCCTGAATTAACGGAAATATTTGGAAATACAGAAGATTCGGTTGACGAAATAACCTTCATTGACAGCGTAAGCTGAGATCCTAATTCCAGTTCGTTGGGACCAAGAATTGTGAAGACGCAAAAGAAGAATCGAAGCACAAGAGTTCCTGTGGGATTACCATCATCCATTCATTGAAAACCAGAGCAGTTTTACTGGGTGAAGACGATATAAACTGGATTTTGACCGCTGTTGACAAACATTCACCGCCTAATGAAGCTTTCGCCGTTTGGGTAAAAAACAAATTATTTTCATATCATTGTATTTTAAGTAAATAATTTTATTCTTTTTGTAAATTGAACAACCTTAATTATGCGTTTTACCTGGCCTTACTAATGGTTCAAAGAACTACACGAACCCTGGTATAAGAATTATTTGTCATTATTTTCAAAGTATATGTTTTTTTTTTAGAGTTCGAATAATTAAGAATCGATATATGTTGGGATAGTCGATTGGATCGTCTTATTGTTTGTCTGAGACAACGTAACTTGTTAAATACCAGAGAAAAATAAATAAAGTACATTTGTTGTATGAGATAACGTTTTAATCATTGCAGAGAAAATACTATATGTAATTGGCGTAATAATTTATTAACAAATTGATACAAACACTCAGAATAACTAACCTATAAGTACACTTATTTCTAGTAATAGCGCTCCAAGTTTACAGCTGGTGGGACGGGAGATTGCTGAACTAACGGGTTTTGTCATACTAAATTTGAATGAAATTTTTATCGTTGAGGGACTAGGGTTGAGACAAAAACCACTTACATTCAGTAAATACTCCATATATATTGCTCATATTAAACAACCACTGAGAATTAAATTAAGTCTACAGAATAATACCATTATAAATTCAGGAATATAATTCTAAGTTTGTGGACTTAATAATCTGTGTTCTGAGGGTTTCACTGGTCACAACCGCAAGGTATATTAGTTCATAACATATTAATTAAACCAGGTAACAGCATTTTAATTGTTACGAATCACCACCTACAACGTACTACTCAGCGTTTGTTACACCGGAGTATCTTATAACTAATTACACTCATAGACAAGATTTCTTTATAATTTGACGTCTCCAGCTGGTATCATACATTATAACATACGTCCTCACATAATTAACAAGCAGTTCGTTACTAAATTGATTACAACAGTGGGGTTTTCAAACGTCCTCATAGGTGATCTTTATTTCTCTTATTACAAATTGGCGCATAACAACGTGGAGCTTATTTAAACACATACTCAACACATTCTATTTTATATTATTACAAATTGACGCTCGCAACGTGAGGCATCATCGTCGCATCTTAACACCTAATTATTTCTCTCTTTTTACAAATTGGCTAGCCCAAACAGTGGGGCTTGATTACATCAGAGCATCATCACCACTATCTAATAATATTTATTCATCTTTTTACAAATTGGCGCTCAACGAGTGGGCTTTAGTTAAGTAAAAATCATATTATTTGTTACTTAACTTGAGCAGGCAACCATTAGAGGCACAGGAATGCAGAATACCAGAGGCAGATCGAAGAAGAGGGCAGAAGAGAAGGAGAAGGAAGAAGGTGGACAGGAACAAGAAATAGAATTAGTCACGGACAGTGAAATGGATCAACAGACAGGTGATACAGAAGAAATCGAAATAGTTAGGGATACGGAAACGGAAATAGTGGAAGAGGATGCCCAAGGGGACCAACCAGAAAAAGCGGAAGCCAGAAGAGAACCAGATTGGCAAGAAATTATGAGGATGATGATGGAGAAAATTGATAGCATTAAGGAAAGCAATAAACAAACAATAGATGAAAATTTTAGAAAACAGGAGGAAAACTCAAAGCAAACTACAAAAAAGATAGAAAATAAAATAGACAGTATCAAAGAAGATAATAGACAAACTAATGAAAAAATAGACAGTATTAAGGAAAGTACTAGTGAACTTTTAAGGCAAACCATAAATGAAAATAATGAACGATTGAAGGCCGATTTTAGACAAATCAATGAAAAGATAGACAGTATAAATGAAAATTCAGAAAAGCTGGAAAATAAAATAGACAGTATTAATGAGAACTCAAGAAAACAAAACGAAATTTTGAGCGAAAATTTAATCAAACAAATGAATGAAAAGTTTGACAGGAATGACGAGAATTTGAGACAGATTCAAGACGATAACAAACTAATGAACGAAAAACTTGAGGAAAACAATAAACGAATGAAAGCAGATCTTGAGAAAATCAATGAGGATAATCTAATACGAATCGATGAGAGAATTGAGCATTCTAACAAGGAAATAAGGGAAAATGTTGATAAACAGAATGAAGTATTAAGACAAGTTATCAATAAGAAAATTGAGGACGCTAGTGAGGCAATCAGCCAGAAGGTAGTTAAGAACGATGGCGAAAGAAAACAGGAGATCGCGGAAACAAATAGAAAACTGAAAGCGACCGATGAAGTTATTACACGAAATAGAGCTGAACTAGAGGTCAAGCTAGGCCATATAGAAGAAGAAAACCGAATTCAAGTGGAATCAATACGAACTGATTGCGGAAACCAGCATCGAAATTTAGATACGATCATGAACGAGGTACAGGAGCAAGGACAACGTAACCAGGATAGAATCGAGAACCTACAACGGTCAGTTGACAACCGATCGATCACTGTCCCATATACACAACATATAGACGACCGGGAGACCATCAACTTTAAGACATACAGGAGAAATCCAATGGAATTCTTGGAACGGGTCGGCGAACAAATCATGAGAACTGGTGAAAACAGGTGGCCAATAATTCGTCGTTATTTAGACGAACATTTTAAAGAAACTTATGATAACTGGTGGACAGCCACCAGGCACGAGATACGAAGCTACGAAGAATTTAAAATAGCTTTTAAAGCCAGGTACTGGTCAGACGCCACCCAGAACGTAGTAAGGGAGAGCATCAGTTATGGAAGATATGACGCCAGCAGGGGAACAACACTTACCGCCTACTTCCTGGGAAAAGTATGTTTGGCAAGACATCTTGAACCAAAAATCCCAGAGGAAATTCTCGTCACCAGGTTAGCATACCACTATGATAACGGTATATCAATAGCACGATCGGGTGGACAAATAAAAACTATACAGGCCATGTCAACGCTATTGGAAGAGCACGAGCGTGAGGTACATTATCGAAGGAGTCGTCAGAGAAACGACCAGTACGGGAACAGGGATTTCCCAGACTATAACAATAGAAACAATAACCATAACAGTCATGAGGCGAATAACCGGACGAACTATAATGGCAGGCCTGGTAATTATGGTAATGAGGCGTACCAACGGCAAAATAACAACAACAGCCCAAGGAACAACGGAAACAATTACGGGAATAGACAGAGTATTCCGAACAACCAATATAACCGGTCGTATAACCCAAATTACCAGAATCGGAACACGAACAACCGAAATTATGATAACAGTAACCGTAACCCGAATAACCAAAACCAAAACTACAGAAGAGTTAATTATGTGGGGGCGTACGACAACTATAACGGGAGGACATACTACCAAGGACGTCGGAGTTTTAATAGGGACACCGACTGGAACCAGTACAATAATAACGATAGAAGGGAGACTAGAACTAATGGGGGCAGAAGTCGGAGACAGGAGGACTACCGCCGGGTTAACTACGAAGAGGATCGTCCATTGCGGGTTTCCAGACCAATGGTAAATTTTATAAGGGCCGAAGAGAATGGTCCAAGGAGTGATCAACACCAAGGGGAGAATGATAATGAGTGTTTACAACAGAGCAATAGCATCGGAGAATCCAGATCCGGAAGCGAGAACCAAAGAAGGGACGATCCATCTAGGAATGTCCGAATAATTTATAATCAACAGAACCCACCAGAACGCTGGATTCCCCTAAGAGGAGATGGCCACCGACCCAGTACATCCCAGGATGTAAGACAAGAAATAAATGAAGAAGAAGCCACGGCCGACAGATGGAATACATAAAGAGAATAAATAAAACCCAAAATTCTAAAGAAACTGTAAGAACAACTTACTCATGATTATTCAGAAACAGTAGGATTTAAAATAAAGAGAATAAATACCCCAAAATTAAAAAAAAAAAAAAAATGAAGTAAGCCCAACTTACAAACAAGTATTTAAGAAAACAATTTATGAGCCAATGAAGATAAGAGAATGAAGAAGCCAAAATGGAACCCTCAAAAGGTTCACAAGAAAAGAAAAAACAAATATTTAAGAATTATCCGAAAACAAAACCCAATTAATAAATGTCAATAAAATAGCCAAGTATTGGAGATGAGAAGTGTATAATAGAAGGAAGAATTAATATGAAGAAATAATATGATCTGAGTTAAAGTACAGTGAATAATCCCTAGAATACGATTATTATTTATTATTTTATTGAAGGTCACATGATGACTACCTTACGAGGTTTATTAATGAAGATTGACTGTAGAATATTCCAGCAATCATTTGACTGGGCAGAGATGATGTTCCTCTGATCCCAGAAAGTATGTAACGGACGACGGTAATTGGTTAGCCGATAGAGCACCACCGATTCGATTCCAGTTATAATGTTAGGGAGGTTTAGGAAAATTAAATATTAGAGGGAAAACTCACAAATAAATATAGAGAATTAAATAAAACCAGATCCAAAATGTATAATTAATGAAGAATGTCACAAGAATGATTATAGAAATAAGATTTAAACTTGGGAAATAATTGACTTTAAGAAGGAACGAAGAAATGATAATAAAATAACGGATAATTGTGAAATATAAAAGTACTATAAATAGGAAACCAATTGGCCAGATACAAATTAGAAGTTTATTTCTTGCTAAACTTTGTTTATACCCAAAATAAACTTATTTCGAGGGGGGGGTGTTATGTAACGCAACATAGTTGAGGTTCCCCAACGTTACATAAAAGATTGAATGAAATATGGTCAAGGACCATACCCTGACTTAAGGTTGTTCAATAGGTCATGTGCTCGAGAAGTAACTCAAACCAGAAGGAGGCAATGACTAGTATTAAATGTATAAAAACCAGACTAAGGAATGATTGAATGTTATGAATTGTTTGTTTGGTACTGTGGCATGTTCAGGTCACAGAGTATTTTATATTGTATGTTGACTATACTAAAGATGAAATAATGTTATTTGATAATAATACTTCACCAATAATTATGTTTATGTTTATATTGGATTTGTATTTATATAACCCAGTATAGTTACCAATGTTAGGTACTGTACTAAGTTGTCAGTATTGTATAATGTTGAAAAATAATGTTGTTCTAATTAATGTTTATAAACTGGATCAGGAGTGTGACCAGTGTTTTAAATCTAACAAGTAGTTCTGACAATTATGTCATAAATTAATAAAGGGTTCCAGAACCAGTTAATTAATATAAAAAAACAACTAACCACCAGTAAATTAAAATTCATGTAATTAACTATGTAATCAATAATTAATTGTACAGTAGGTCAGGTAAAAAAAAGAAAATTAAGTTAAAAACCAAATAATGTTATAATGGTTGTAAATGAATCTATAGGCCTAAATTCCATATTAGTGAAAGGAAATTAATACCTTTTTAGTAAACCCAGTCCAACGAAACTCTAGTAAAACATTTACTGTTTAATAAGGAAGGTTAGGGGAGAATTTTATGTGATTCAATATTAATCCAAGCATGGAGTATTTTATTGGAAAGGAGTAGTAATATTCTATAATGCCGGCTCAAGGATATATAGAAAACATGGTTGTTAAGGCAACTGATTTTTAATAAGTTGTTGATTTTGAATAGATGGTACTGATTGTTACAAGCTATTAGATTGAAATGAACCGATATATTTAAATATATGAATAAATATAAAGGAAAGATATATCCAAACTGAAAAAGCCTTTTTGTAAAACAATTATATTTGAACGCTAATGAATCGTACAAATTAAATAACACTCTAAATTATCAATGAGTAAAATAAAAAAGAATTGAAAGCTTCTCACCTCAGTCACTAAATATTTCCGCTGAATTTGGTATCAAACCAATTCATGCTATAAATTGAAGACCAGTAAAGAGTTAAAGCCTGAATTAACGGAAATATTTGGAAATACAGAAGATTCGGTTGACGAAATAACCTTCATTGACAGCGTAAGCTGAGATCCTAATTCCAGTTCGTTGGGACCAAGAATTGTGAAGACGCAAAAGAAGAATCGAAGCACAAGAGTTCCTGTGGGATTACCATCATCCATTCATTGAAAACCAGAGCAGTTTTACTGGGTGAAGACGATATAAACTGGATTTTGACCGCTGTTGACAAACATTCACCGCCTAATGAAGCTTTCGCCGTTTGGGTAAAAAACAAATTATTTTCATATCATTGTACTTTAAGTAAATAATTTTATTCTTTTTGTAAATTGAACAACCTTAATTATGCGTTTTACCTGGCCTTACTAATGGTTCAAAGAACTACACGAACCCTGGTATAAGAATTATTTGTCATTATTTTCAAAGTATATGTTTTTTTTTTAGAGTTCGAATAATTAAGAATCGATATATGTTGGGATAGTCGATTGGATCGTCTTATTGTTTGTCTGAGACAACGTAACTTGTTAAATACCAGAGAAAAATAAATAAAGTACATTTGTTGTATGAGATAACGTTTTAATCATTGCAGAGAAAATACTATATGTAATTGGCGTAATAATTTATTAACAAATTGATACAAACACTCAGAATAACTAACCTATAAGTACACTTATTTCTAGTAATAGCGCTCCAAGTTTACAGCTGGTGGGACGGGAGATTGCTGAACTAACGGGTTTTGTCATACTAAATTTGAATGAAATTTTTATCGTTGAGGGACTAGGGTTGAGACAAAAACCACTTACATTCAGTAAATACTCCATATATATTGCTCATATTAAACAACCACTGAGAATTAAATTAAGTCTACAGAATAATACCATTATAAATTCAGGAATATAATTCTAAGTTTGTGGACTTAATAATCTGTGTTCTGAGGGTTTCACTGGTCACAACCGCAAGGTATATTAGTTCATAACATATTAATTAAACCAGGTAACAGCATTTTAATTGTTACGAATCACCACCTACAACGTACTACTCAGCGTTTGTTACACCGGAGTATCTTATAACTAATTACACTCATAGACAAGATTTCTTTATAATTTGACGTCTCCAGCTGGTATCATACATTATAACATACGTCCTCACATAATTAACAAGCAGTTCGTTACTAAATTGATTACAACAGTGGGGTTTTCAAACGTCCTCATAGGTGATCTTTATTTCTCTTATTACAAATTGGCGCATAACAACGTGGAGCTTATTTAAACACGTACTCAACACATTCTATTTTATATTATTACAAATTGACGCTCGCAACGTGAGGCATCATCGTCGCATCTTAACACCTAATTATTTCTCTCTTTTTACAAATTGGCTAGCCCAAACAGTGGGGCT
The DNA here is from genome assembly GCA_034769895.1 of Magicicada septendecula. Lineage (NCBI taxonomy): Eukaryota > Metazoa > Arthropoda > Insecta > Hemiptera > Cicadidae > Magicicada > Magicicada septendecula. The sequence continues at coordinate 156,277,350 of CM068369.1, forward strand.
TGATTACATCAGAGCATCATCACCACTATCTAATAATATTTATTCATCTTTTTACAAATTGGCGCTCAACGAGTGGGCTTTAGTTAAGTAAAAATCATATTATTTGTTACTTAACTTGAGCAGGCAACCATTAGAGGCACAGGAATGCAGAATACCAGAGGCAGATCGAAGAAGAGGGCAGAAGAGAAGGAGAAGGAAGAAGGTGGACAGGAACAAGAACTTAGAATTAGTCACGGACAGTGAAATGGATCAACAGACAGGTGATACAGAAGAAATCGAAATAGTTAGGGATACGGAAACGGAAATAGTGGAAGAGGATGCCCAAGGGGACCAACCAGAAAAAGCGGAAGCCAGAAGAGAACCAGATTGGCAAGAAATTATGAGGATGATGATGGAGAAAATTGATAGCATTAAGGAAAGCAATAAACAAACAATAGATGAAAATTTTAGAAAACAGGAGGAAAACTCAAAGCAAACTACAAAAAAGATAGAAAATAAAATAGACAGTATCAAAGAAGATAATAGACAAACTAATGAAAAAATAGACAGTATTAAGGAAAGTACTAGTGAACTTTTAAGGCAAACCATAAATGAAAATAATGAACGATTGAAGGCCGATTTTAGACAAATCAATGAAAAGATAGACAGTATAAATGAAAATTCAGAAAAGCTGGAAAATAAAATAGACAGTATTAATGAGAACTCAAGAAAACAAAACGAAATTTTGAGCGAAAATTTAATCAAACAAATGAATGAAAAGTTTGACAGGAATGACGAGAATTTGAGACAGATTCAAGACGATAACAAACTAATGAACGAAAAACTTGAGGAAAACAATAAACGAATGAAAGCAGATCTTGAGAAAATCAATGAGGATAATCTAATTCGAATCGATGAGAGAATTGAGCATTCTAACAAGGAAATAAGGGAAAATGTTGATAAACAGAATGAAGTATTAAGACAAGTTATCAATAAGAAAATTGAGGACGCTAGTGAGGCAATCAGCCAGAAGGTAGTTAAGAACGATGGCGAAAGAAAACAGGAGATCGCGGAAACAAATAGAAAACTGAAAGCGACCGATGAAGTTATTACACGAAATAGAGCTGAACTAGAGGTCAAGCTAGGCCATATAGAAGAAGAAAACCGAATTCAAGTGGAATCAATACGAACTGATTGCGGAAACCAGCATCGAAATTTAGATACGATCATGAACGAGGTACAGGAGCAAGGACAACGTAACCAGGATAGAATCGAGAACCTACAACGGTCAGTTGACAACCGATCGATCACTGTCCCATATACACAACATATAGACGACCGGGAGACCATCAACTTTAAGACATACAGGAGAAATCCAATGGAATTCTTGGAACGGGTCGGCGAACAAATCATGAGAACTGGTGAAAACAGGTGGCCAATAATTCGTCGTTACTTAGACGAACATTTTAAAGAAACTTATGATAACTGGTGGACAGCCACCAGGCACGAGATACGAAGCTACGAAGAATTTAAAATAGCTTTTAAAGCCAGGTACTGGTCAGACGCCACCCAGAACGTAGTAAGGGAGAGCATCAGTTATGGAAGATATGACGCCAGCAGGGGAACAACACTTACCGCCTACTTCCTGGGAAAAGTATGTTTGGCAAGACATCTTGAACCAAAATCCCAGAGGAAATTCTCGTCACCAGGTTAGCATACCACTATGATAACGGTATATAAATAGCACGATCGGGTGGACAAATAAAAACTATACAGGCCATGTCAACGCTATTGGAAGAGCACGAGCGTGAGGTACATTATCGAAGGAGTCGTCAGAGAAACGACCAGTACGGGAACAGGGATTTCCCAGACTATAACAATAGAAACAATAACCATAACAGTCATGAGGCGAATAACCGGACGAACTATAATGGCAGGCCTGGTAATTATGGTAATGAGGCGTACCAACGGCAAAATAACAACAACAGCCCAAGGAACAACGGAAACAATTACGGGAATAGACAGAGTATTCCGAACAACCAATATAACCGGTCGTATAACCCAAATTACCAGAATCGGAACACGAACAACCGAAATTATGATAACAGTAACCGTAACCCGAATAACCAAAACCAAAACTACAGAAGAGTTAATTATGTGGGGGCGTACGACAACTATAACGGGAGGACATACTACCAAGGACGTCGGATTTTTAATAGGGACACCGACTGGAACCAGTACAATAATAACGATAGAAGGGAGACTAGAACTAATGGGGGCAGAAGTCGGAGTCAGGAGGACTACCGCCGGGTTAACTACGAAGAGGATCGTCCATTGCGGGTTTCCAGACCAATGGTAAATTTTATAAGGGCCGAAGAGAATGGTCCAAGGAGTGATCAACACCAAGGGGAGAATGATAATGAGTGTTTACAACAGAGCAATAGCATCGGAGAATCCAGATCCGGAAGCGAGAACCAAAGAAGGGACGATCCATCTAGGAATGTCCGAATAATTTATAATCAACAGAACCCACCAGAACGCTGGATTCCCCTAAGAGGAGATGGCCACCGACCCAGTACATCCCAGGATGTAAGACAAGAAATAAATGAAGAAGAAGCCACGGCCGACAGATGGAATACATAAAGAGAATAAATAAAACCCAAAATTCTAAAGAAACTGTAAGAACAACTTACTCATGATTATTCAGAAACAGTAGGATTTAAAATAAAGAGAATAAATACCCCAAAATTCAAAAAAAAAAAAAAATGAAGTAAGCCCAACTTACAAACAAGTATTTAAGAAAACAATTTATGAGCCAATGAAGATAAGAGAATGAAGAAGCCAAAATGGAACACTCAAAAGGTTCACAAGAAAAGAAAAAACAAATATTTAAGAATTATCCGAAAACAAAACCCAATTAATAAATGTCAATAAAATAGCCAAGTATTGGAGATGAGAAGTGTATAATAGAAGGAAGAATTAATATGAAGAAATAATATGATCTGAGTTAAAGTACAGTGAATAATCCCTAGAATACGATTATTATTTATTATTTTATTGAAGGTCACATGATGACTACCTTACGAGGTTTATTAATGAAGATTGACTGTAGAATATTCCAGCAATCATTTGACTGGGCAGAGATGATGTTCCTCTGATCCCAGAAAGTATGTAACGGACGACGGTAATTGGTTAGCCGATAGAGCACCACCGATTCGATTCCAGTTATAATGTTAGGGAGGTTTAGGAAAATTAAATATTAGAGGGAAAACTCACAAATAAATATAGAGAATTAAATAAAACCAGATCCAAAATGTATAATTAATGAAGAATGTCACAAGAATGATTATAGAAATAAGATTTAAACTTGGGAAATAATTGACTTTAAGAAGGAACGAAGAAATGATAATAAAATAACGGATAATTGTGAAATATAAAAGTACTATAAATAGGAAACCAATTGGCCAGATACAAATTAGAAGTTTATTTCTTGCTAAACTTTGTTTATACCCAAAATAAACTTATTTCGAAGGGGGGGGTGTTATGTAACGCAACATAGTTGAGGTTCCCCAACTTTACATAAAAGATTGAATGAAATATGGTCAAGGACCATACCCTGACTTAAGGTTGTTCAATAGGTCATGTGCTCGAGAAGTAACTCAAACCAGAAGGAGGCAATGACTAGTATTAAATGTATAAAAACCAGACTAAGGAATGATTGAATGTTATGAATTGTTTGTTTGGTACTGTGGCATGTTCAGGTCACAGAGTATTTTATATTGTATGTTGACTATACTAAAGATGAAATAATGTTATTTGATAATAATACTTCACCAATAATTATGTTAATGTTTATATTGGATTTGTATTTATATAACCCAGTATAGTTACCAATGTTAGGTACTGTACTAAGTTGTCAGTATTGTATAATGTTGAAAAATAATGTTGTTCTAATTAATGTTTATAAACTGGATCAGGAGTGTGACCAGTGTTTTAAATCTAACAAGTAGTTCTGACAATTATGTCATAAATTAATAAAGGGTTCCAGAACCAGTTAATTAATATAAAAAAACAACTAACCACCAGTAAATTAAAATTCATGTAATTAACTATGTAATCAATAATTAATTGTACAGTAGGTCAGGTAAAAAAAAGAAAATTAAGTTAAAAACCAAATAATGTTATAATGGTTGTAAATGAATCTATAGGCCTAAATTCCATATTAGTGAAAGGAAATTAATACCTTTTTAGTAAACCCAGTCCAACGAAACTCTAGTAAAACATTTACTGTTTAATAAGGAAGGTTAGGGGAGAATTTTATGTGATTCAATATTAATCCAAGCATGGAGTATTTTATTGGAAAGGAGTAGTAATATTCTATAATGCCGGCTCAAGGATATATAGAAAACATGGTTGTTAAGGCAACTGATTTTTAATAAGTTGTTGATTTTGAATAGATGGTACTGATTGTTACAAGCTATTAGATTGAAATGAACCGATATATTTAAATATATGAATAAATATAAAGGAAAGATATATCCAAACTGAAAAAGCCTTTTTGTAAAACAATTATATTTGAACGCTAATGAATCGTACAAATTAAATAACACTCTAAATTATCAATGAGTAAAATAAAAAAGAATTGAAAGCTTCTCTCCTCAGTCACTAAATATTTCCGCTGAATTTGGTATCAAACCAATTCATGCTATAAATTGAAGACCAGTAAAGAGTTAAAGCCTGAATTAACGGAAATATTTGGAAATACAGAAGATTCGGTTGACGAAATAACCTTCATTGAGAGCGTAAGCTGAGATCCTAATTCCAGTTCGTTGGGACCAAGAATTGTGAAGACGCAAAAGAAGAATCGAAGCACAAGAGTTCCTGTGGGATTACCATCATCCATTCATTGAAAACCAGAGCAGTTTTACTGGGTGAAGACGATATAAACTGGATTTTGACCGCTGTTGACAAACATTCACCGCCTAATGAAGCTTTCGCCGTTTGGGTAAAAAACAAATTATTTTCATATCATTGTATTTTAAGTAAATAATTTTATTCTTTTTGTAAATTGAACAACCTTAATTATGCGTTTTACCTGGCCTTACTAATGGTTCAAAGAACTACACGAACCCTGGTATAAGAATTATTTGTCATTATTTTCAAAGTATATGTTTTTTTTTTAGAGTTCGAATAATTAAGAATCGATATATGTTGGGATAGTCGATTGGATCGTCTTATTGTTTGTCTGAGACAACGTAACTTGTTAAATACCAGAGAAAAATAAATAAAGTACATTTGTTGTATGAGATAACGTTTTAATCATTGCAGAGAAAATACTATATGTAATTGGCGTAATAATTTATTAACAAATTGATACAAACACTCAGAATAACGAACCTATAAGTACACTTATTTCTAGTAATAGCGCTCCAAGTTTACAGCTGGTGGGACGGGAGATTGCTGAACTAACGGGTTTTGTCATACTAAATTTGAATGAAATTTTTATCGTTGAGGGACTAGGGTTGAGACAAAAACCACTTACATTCAGTAAATACTCCATATATATTGCTCATATTAAACAACCACTGAGAATTAAATTAAGTCTACAGAATAATACCATTATAAATTCAGGAATATAATTCTAAGTTTGTGGACTTAATAATCTGTGTTCTGAGGGTTTCACTGGTCACAACCGCAAGGTATATTAGTTCATAACATATTAATTAAACCAGGTAACAGCATTTTAATTGTTACGAATCACCACCTACAACGTACTACTCAGCGTTTGTTACACCGGAGTATCTTATAACTAATTACACTCATAGACAAGATTTCTTTATAATTTGACGTCTCCAGCTGGTATCATACATTATAACATACGTCCTCACATAATTAACAAGCAGTTCGTTACTAAATTGATTACAACAGTGGGGTTTTCAAACGTCCTCATAGGTGATCTTTATTTCTCTTATTACAAATTGGCGCATAACAACGTGGAGCTTATTTAAACACGTACTCAACACATTCTATTTTATATTATTACAAATTGACGCTCGCAACGTGAGGCATCATCGTCGCATCTTAACACCTAATTATTTCTCTCTTTTTACAAATTGGCTAGCCCAAACAGTGGGGCTTGATTACATCAGAGCATCATCACCACTATCTAATAATATTTATTCATCTTTTTACAAATTGGCGCTCAACGAGTGGGCTTTAGTTAAGTAAAAATCATATTATTTGTTACTTAACTTGAGCAGGCAACCATTAGAGGCACAGGAATGCAGAATACCAGAGGCAGATCGAAGAAGAGGGCAGAAGAGAAGGAGAAGGAAGAAGGTGGACAGGAACAAGAAATAGAATTAGTCACGGACAGTGAAATGGATCAACAGACAGGTGATACAGAAGAAATCGAAATAGTTAGGGATACGGAAACGGAAATAGTGGAAGAGGATGCCCAAGGGGACCAACCAGAAAAAGCGGAAGCCAGAAGAGAACCAGATTGGCAAGAAATTATGAGGATGATGATGGAGAAAATTGATAGCATTAAGGAAAGCAATAAACAAACAATAGATGAAAATTTTAGAAAACAGGAGGAAAACTCAAAGCAAACTACAAAAAAGATAGAAAATAAAATAGACAGTATCAAAGAAGATAATAGACAAACTAATGAAAAAATAGACAGTATTAAGGAAAGTACTAGTGAACTTTTAAGGCAAACCATAAATGAAAATAATGAACGATTGAAGGCCGATTTTAGACAAATCAATGAAAAGATAGACAGTATAAATGAAAATTAAGAAAAGCTGGAAAATAAAATAGACAGTATTAATGAGAACTCAAGAAAACAAAACGAAATTTTGAGCGAAAATTTAATCAAACAAATGAATGAAAAGTTTGACAGGAATGACGAGAATTTGAGACAGATTCAAGACGATAACAAACTAATGAACGAAAAACTTGAGGAAAACAATAAACGAATGAAAGCAGATCTTGAGAAAATCAATGAGGATAATCTAATACGAATCGATGAGAGAATTGAGCATTCTAACAAGGAAATAAGGGAAAATGTTGATAAACAGAATGAAGTATTAAGACAAGTTATCAATAAGAAAATTGAGGACGCTAGTGAGGCAATCAGCCAGAAGGTAGTTAAGAACGATGGCGAAAGAAAACAGGAGATCGCGGAAACAAATAGAAAACTGAAAGCGACCGATGAAGTTATTACACGAAATAGAGCTGAACTAGAGGTCAAGCTAGGCCATATAGAAGAAGAAAACCGAATTCAAGTGGAATCAATACGAACTGATTGCGGAAACCAGCATCGAAATTTAGATACGATCATGAACGAGGTACAGGAGCAAGGACAACGTAACCAGGATAGAATCGAGAACCTACAACGGTCAGTTGACAACCGATCGATCACTGTCCCATATACACAACATATAGACGACCGGGAGACCATCAACTTTAAGACATACAGGAGAAATCCAATGGAATTCTTGGAACGGGTCGGCGAACAAATCATGAGAACTGGTGAAAACAGGTGGCCAATAATTCGTCGTTATTTAGACGAACATTTTAAAGAAACTTATGATAACTGGTGGACAGCCACCAGGCACGAGATACGAAGCTACGAAGAATTTAAAATAGCTTTTAAAGCCAGGTACTGGTCAGACGCCACCCAGAACGTAGTAAGGGAGAGCATCAGTTATGGAAGATATGACGCCAGCAGGGGAACAACACTTACCGCCTACTTCCTGGGAAAAGTATGTTTGGCAAGACATCTTGAACCAAAAATCCCAGAGGAAATTCTCGTCACCAGGTTAGCATACCACTATGATAACGGTATATCAATAGCACGATCGGGTGGACAAATAAAAACTATACAGGCCATGTCAACGCTATTGGAAGAGCACGAGCGTGAGGTACATTATCGAAGGAGTCGTCAGAGAAACGACCAGTACGGGAACAGGGATTTCCCAGACTATAACAATAGAAACAATAACCATAACAGTCATGAGGCGAATAACCGGACGAACTATAATGGCAGGCCTGGTAATTATGGTAATGAGGCGTACCAACGGCAAAATAACAACAACAGCCCAAGGAACAACGGAAACAATTACGGGAATAGACAGAGTATTCCGAACAACCAATATAACCGGTCGTATAACCCAAATTACCAGAATCGGAACACGAACAACCGAAATTATGATAACAGTAACCGTAACCCGAATAACCAAAACCAAAACTACAGAAGAGTTAATTATGTGGGGGCGTACGACAACTATAACGGGAGGACATACTACCAAGGACGTCGGAGTTTTAATAGGGACACCGACTGGAACCAGTACAATAATAACGATAGAAGGGAGACTAGAACTAATGGGGGCAGAAGTCGGAGACAGGAGGACTACCGCCGGGTTAACTACGAAGAGGATCGTCCATTGCGGGTTTCCAGACCAATGGTAAATTTTATAAGGGCCGAAGAGAATGGTCCAAGGAGTGATCAACACCAAGGGGAGAATGATAATGAGTGTTTACAACAGAGCAATAGCATCGGAGAATCCAGATCCGGAAGCGAGAACCAAAGAAGGGACGATCCATCTAGGAATGTCCGAATAATTTATAATCAACAGAACCCACCAGAACGCTGGATTCCCCTAAGAGGAGATGGCCACCGACCCAGTACATCCCAGGATGTAAGACAAGAAATAAATGAAGAAGAAGCCACGGCCGACAGATGGAATACATAAAGAGAATAAATAAAACCCAAAATTCTAAAGAAACTGTAAGAACAACTTACTCATGATTATTCAGAAACAGTAGGATTTAAAATAAAGAGAATAAATACCCCAAAATTCAAAAAAAAAAAAAATGAAGTAAGCCCAACTTACAAACAAGTATTTAAGAAAACAATTTATGAGCCAATGAAGATAAGAGAATGAAGAAGCCAAAATGGAACCCTCAAAAGGTTCACAAGAAAAGAAAAAACAAATATTTAAGAATTATCCGAAAACAAAACCCAATTAATAAATGTCAATAAAATAGCCAAGTATTGGAGATGAGAAGTGTATAATAGAAGGAAGAATTAATATGAAGAAATAATATGATCTGAGTTAAAGTACAGTGAATAATCCCTAGAATACGATTATTATTTATTATTTTATTGAAGGTCACATGATGACTACCTTACGAGGTTTATTAATGAAGATTGACTGTAGAATATTCCAGCAATCATTTGACTGGGCAGAGATGATGTTCCTCTGATCCCAGAAAGTATGTAACGGACGACGGTAATTGGTTAGCCGATAGAGCACCACCGATTCGATTCCAGTTATAATGTTAGGGAGGTTTAGGAAAATTAAATATTAGAGGGAAAACTCACAAATAAATATAGAGAATTAAATAAAACCAGATCCAAAATGTATAATTAATGAAGAATGTCACAAGAATGATTATAGAAATAAGATTTAAACTTGGGAAATAATTGACTTTAAGAAGGAACGAAGAAATGATAATAAAATAACGGATAATTGTGAAATATAAAAGTACTATAAATAGGAAACCAATTGGCCAGATACAAATTAGAAGTTTATTTCTTGCTAAACTTTGTTTATACCCAAAATAAACTTATTTCGAAGGGGGGGGTGTTATGTAACGCAACATAGTTGAGGTTCCCCAACTTTACATAAAAGATTGAATGAAATATGGTCAAGGACCATACCCTGACTTAAGGTTGTTCAATAGGTCATGTGCTCGAGAAGTAACTCAAACCAGAAGGAGGCAATGACTAGTATTAAATGTATAAAAACCAGACTAAGGAATGATTGAATGTTATGAATTGTTTGTTTGGTACTGTGGCATGTTCAGGTCACAGAGTATTTTATATTGTATGTTGACTATACTAAAGATGAAATAATGTTATTTGATAATAATACTTCACCAATAATTATGTTAATGTTTATATTGGATTTGTATTTATATAACCCAGTATAGTTACCAATGTTAGGTACTGTACTAAGTTGTCAGTATTGTATAATGTTGAAAAATAATGTTGTTCTAATTAATGTTTATAAACTGGATCAGGAGTGTGACCAGTGTTTTAAATCTAACAAGTAGTTCTGACAATTATGTCATAAATTAATAAAGGGTTCCAGAACCAGTTAATTAATATAAAAAAACAACTAACCACCAGTAAATTAAAATTCATGTAATTAACTATGTAATCAATAATTAATTGTACAGTAGGTCAGGTAAAAAAAAGAAAATTAAGTTAAAAACCAAATAATGTTATAATGGTTGTAAATGAATCTATAGGCCTAAATTCCATATTAGTGAAAGGAAATTAATACCTTTTTAGTAAACCCAGTCCAACGAAACTCTAGTAAAACATTTACTGTTTAATAAGGAAGGTTAGGGGAGAATTTTATGTGATTCAATATTAATCCAAGCATGGAGTATTTTATTGGAAAGGAGTAGTAATATTCTATAATGCCGGCTCAAGGATATATAGAAAACATGGTTGTTAAGGCAACTGATTTTTAATAAGTTGTTGATTTTGAATAGATGGTACTGATTGTTACAAGCTATTAGATTGAAATGAACCGATATATTTAAATATATGAATAAATATAAAGGAAAGATATATCCAAACTGAAAAAGCCTTTTTGTAAAACAATTATATTTGAACGCTAATGAATCGTACAAATTAAATAACACTCTAAATTATCAATGAGTAAAATAAAAAAGAATTGAAAGCTTCTCTCCTCAGTCACTAAATATTTCCGCTGAATTTGGTATCAAACCAATTCATGCTATAAATTGAAGACCAGTAAAGAGTTAAAGCCTGAATTAACGGAAATATTTGGAAATACAGAAGATTCGGTTGACGAAATAACCTTCATTGAGAGCGTAAGCTGAGATCCTAATTCCAGTTCGTTGGGACCAAGAATTGTGAAGACGCAAAAGAAGAATCGAAGCACAAGAGTTCCTGTGGGATTACCATCATCCATTCATTGAAAACCAGAGCAGTTTTACTGGGTGAAGACGATATAAACTGGATTTTGACCGCTGTTGACAAACATTCACCGCCTAATGAAGCTTTCGCCGTTTGGGTAAAAAACAAATTATTTTCATATCATTGTATTTTAAGTAAATAATTTTATTCTTTTTGTAAATTGAACAACCTTAATTATGCGTTTTACCTGGCCTTACTAATGGTTCAAAGAACTACACGAACCCTGGTATAAGAATTATTTGTCATTATTTTCAAAGTATATGTTTTTTTTTTAGAGTTCGAATAATTAAGAATCGATATATGTTGGGATAGTCGATTGGATCGTCTTATTGTTTGTCTGAGACAACGTAACTTGTTAAATACCAGAGAAAAATAAATAAAGTACATTTGTTGTATGAGATAACGTTTTAATCATTGCAGAGAAAATACTATATGTAATTGGCGTAATAATTTATTAACAAATTGATACAAACACTCAGAATAACGAACCTATAAGTACACTTATTTCTAGTAATAGCGCTCCAAGTTTACAGCTGGTGGGACGGGAGATTGCTGAACTAACGGGTTTTGTCATACTAAATTTGAATGAAATTTTTATCGTTGAGGGACTAGGGTTGAGACAAAAACCACTTACATTCAGTAAATACTCCATATATATTGCTCATATTAAACAACCACTGAGAATTAAATTAAGTCTACAGAATAATACCATTATAAATTCAGGAATATAATTCTAAGTTTGTGGACTTAATAATCTGTGTTCTGAGGGTTTCACTGGTCACAACCGCAAGGTATATTAGTTCATAACATATTAATTAAACCAGGTAACAGCATTTTAATTGTTACGAATCACCACCTACAACGTACTACTCAGCGTTTGTTACACCGGAGTATCTTATAACTAATTACACTCATAGACAAGATTTCTTTATAATTTGACGTCTCCAGCTGGTATCATACATTATAACATACGTCCTCACATAATTAACAAGCAGTTCGTTACTAAATTGATTACAACAGTGGGGTTTTCAAACGTCCTCATAGGTGATCTTTATTTCTCTTATTACAAATTGGCGCATAACAACGTGGAGCTTATTTAAACACGTACTCAACACATTCTATTTTATATTATTACAAATTGACGCTCGCAACGTGAGGCATCATCGTCGCATCTTAACACCTAATTATTTCTCTCTTTTTACAAATTGGCTAGCCCAAACAGTGGGGCTTGATTACATCAGAGCATCATCACCACTATCTAATAATATTTATTCATCTTTTTACAAATTGGCGCTCAACGAGTGGGCTTTAGTTAAGTAAAAATCATATTATTTGTTACTTAACTTGAGCAGGCAACCATTAGAGGCACAGGAATGCAGAATACCAGAGGCAGATCGAAGAAGAGGGCAGAAGAGAAGGAGAAGGAAGAAGGTGGACAGGAACAAGAAATAGAATTAGTCACGGACAGTGAAATGGATCAACAGACAGGTGATACAGAAGAAATCGAAATAGTTAGGGATACGGAAACGGAAATAGTGGAAGAGGATGCCCAAGGGGACCAACCAGAAAAAGCGGAAGCCAGAAGAGAACCAGATTGGCAAGAAATTATGAGGATGATGATGGAGAAAATTGATAGCATTAAGGAAAGCAATAAACAAACAATAGATGAAAATTTTAGAAAACAGGAGGAAAACTCAAAGCAAACTACAAAAAAGATAGAAAATAAAATAGACAGTATCAAAGAAGATAATAGACAAACTAATGAAAAAATAGACAGTATTAAGGAAAGTACTAGTGAACTTTTAAGGCAAACCATAAATGAAAATAATGAACGATTGAAGGCCGATTTTAGACAAATCAATGAAAAGATAGACAGTATAAATGAAAATTAAGAAAAGCTGGAAAATAAAATAGACAGTATTAATGAGAACTCAAGAAAACAAAACGAAATTTTGAGCGAAAATTTAATCAAACAAATGAATGAAAAGTTTGACAGGAATGACGAGAATTTGAGACAGATTCAAGACGATAACAAACTAATGAACGAAAAACTTGAGGAAAACAATAAACGAATGAAAGCAGATCTTGAGAAAATCAATGAGGATAATCTAATACGAATCGATGAGAGAATTGAGCATTCTAACAAGGAAATAAGGGAAAATGTTGATAAACAGAATGAAGTATTAAGACAAGTTATCAATAAGAAAATTGAGGACGCTAGTGAGGCAATCAGCCAGAAGGTAGTTAAGAACGATGGCGAAAGAAAACAGGAGATCGCGGAAACAAATAGAAAACTGAAAGCGACCGATGAAGTTATTACACGAAATAGAGCTGAACTAGAGGTCAAGCTAGGCCATATAGAAGAAGAAAACCGAATTCAAGTGGAATCAATACGAACTGATTGCGGAAACCAGCATCGAAATTTAGATACGATCATGAACGAGGTACAGGAGCAAGGACAACGTAACCAGGATAGAATCGAGAACCTACAACGGTCAGTTGACAACCGATCGATCACTGTCCCATATACACAACATATAGACGACCGGGAGACCATCAACTTTAAGACATACAGGAGAAATCCAATGGAATTCTTGGAACGGGTCGGCGAACAAATCATGAGAACTGGTGAAAACAGGTGGCCAATAATTCGTCGTTATTTAGACGAACATTTTAAAGAAACTTATGATAACTGGTGGACAGCCACCAGGCACGAGATACGAAGCTACGAAGAATTTAAAATAGCTTTTAAAGCCAGGTACTGGTCAGACGCCACCCAGAACGTAGTAAGGGAGAGCATCAGTTATGGAAGATATGACGCCAGCAGGGGAACAACACTTACCGCCTACTTCCTGGGAAAAGTATGTTTGGCAAGACATCTTGAACCAAAAATCCCAGAGGAAATTCTCGTCACCAGGTTAGCATACCACTATGATAACGGTATATCAATAGCACGATCGGGTGGACAAATAAAAACTATACAGGCCATGTCAACGCTATTGGAAGAGCACGAGCGTGAGGTACATTATCGAAGGAGTCGTCAGAGAAACGACCAGTACGGGAACAGGGATTTCCCAGACTATAACAATAGAAACAATAACCATAACAGTCATGAGGCGAATAACCGGACGAACTATAATGGCAGGCCTGGTAATTATGGTAATGAGGCGTACCAACGGCAAAATAACAACAACAGCCCAAGGAACAACGGAAACAATTACGGGAATAGACAGAGTATTCCGAACAACCAATATAACCGGTCGTATAACCCAAATTACCAGAATCGGAACACGAACAACCGAAATTATGATAACAGTAACCGTAACCCGAATAACCAAAACCAAAACTACAGAAGAGTTAATTATGTGGGGGCGTACGACAACTATAACGGGAGGACATACTACCAAGGACGTCGGAGTTTTAATAGGGACACCGACTGGAACCAGTACAATAATAACGATAGAAGGGAGACTAGTACTAATGGGGGCAGAAGTCGGAGTCAGGAGGACTACCGCCGGGTTAACTACGAAGAGGATCGTCCATTACGGGTTTCCAGACCAATGGTAAATTTTATAAGGGCCGAAGAGAATGGTCCAAGGAGTGATCAACACCAAGGGGAGAATGATAATGAGTGTTTACAACAGAGCAATAGCATCGGAGAATCCAGATCCGGAAGCGAGAACCAAAGAAGGGACGATCCATCTAGGAATGTCCGAATAATTTATAATCAACAGAACCCACCAGAACGCTGGATTCCCCTAAGAGGAGATGGCCACCAACCCAGTACATCCCAGGATGTAAGACAAGAAATAAATGAAGAAGAAGCCACGGCCGACAGATGGAATACATAAAGAGAATAAATAAAACCCAAAATTCTAAAGAAACTGTAAGAACAACTTACTCATGATTATTCAGAAACAGTAGGATTTAAAATAAAGAGAATAAATACCCCAAAATTAAAAAAAAAAAAAAAAAATGAAGTAAGCCCAACTTACAAACAAGTATTTAAGAAAACAATTTATGAGCCAATGAAGATAAGAGAATGAAGAAGCCAAAATGGAACCCTCAAAAGGATCACAAGAAAAGAAAAAACAAATATTTAAGAATTATCCGAAAACAAAACCCAATTAATAAATGTCAATAAAATAGCCAAGTATTGGAGATGAGAAGTGTATAATAGAAGGAAGAATTAATATGAAGAAATAATATGATCTGAGTTAAAGTACAGTGAATAATCCCTAGAATACGATTATTATTTATTATTTTATTGAAGGTCACATGATGACTACCTTACGAGGTTTATTAATGAAGATTGACTGTAGAATATTCCAGCAATCATTTGACTGGGCAGAGATGATGTTCCTCTGATCCCAGAAAGTATGTAACGGACGACGGTAATTGGTTAGCCGATAGAGCACCACCGATTCGATTCCAGTTATAATGTTAGGGAGGTTTAGGAAAATTAAATATTAGAGGGAAAACTCACAAATAAATATAGAGAATTAAATAAAACCAGATCCAAAATGTATAATTAATGAAGAATGTCACAAGAATGATTATAGAAATAAGATTTAAACTTGGGAAATAATTGACTTTAAGAAGGAACGAAGAAATGATAATAAAATAACGGATAACTGTGAAATATAAAAGTACTATAAATAGGAAACCAATTGGCCAGATACAAATTAGAAGTTTATTTCTTGCTAAACTTTGTTTATACCCAAAATAAAACTTATTTCGAAGGGGGGGTGTTATGTAACGCAACATAGTTGAGGTTCCCCAACGTTACATAAAAGATTGAATGAAATATGGTCAAGGACCATACCCTGACTTAAGGTTGTTCAATAGGTCATGTGCTCGAGAAGTAACTCAAACCAGAAGGAGGCAATGACTAGTATTAAATGTATAAAAACCAGACTAAGGAATGATTGAATGTTATGAATTGTTTGTTTGGTACTGTGGCATGTTCAGGTCACAGAGTATTTTATATTGTATGTTGCCTATACTAAAGATGAAATAATGTTATTTGATAATAATACTTCACCAGTAATTATGTTTATGTTTATATTGGATTTGTATTTATATAACCCAGTATAGTTACCAATGTTAGGTACTGTACTAAGTTGTCAGTATTGTATAATGTTGAAAAATAATGTTGTTCTAATTAATGTTTATAAACTGGATCAGGAGTGTGACCAGTGTTTTAAATCTAACAAGCAGTTCTGACAATTATGTCATAAATTAATAAAGGGTTCCAGAACCAGTTAATTAATATAAAAAAACAACTAACCACCAGTAAATTAAAATTCATGTAATTAACTATGTAATCAATAATTAATTGTACAGTAGGTCAGGTAAAAAAAAGAAAATTAAGTTAAAAACCAAATAATGTTATAATGGTTGTAAATGAATCTATAGGCCTAAATTCCATATTAGTGAAAGGAAATTAATACCTTTTTAGTAAACCCAGTCCAACGAAACTCTAGTAAAACATTTACTGTTTAATAAGGAAGGTTAGGGGAGAATTTTATGTGATTCAATATTAATCCAAGCATGGAGTATTTTATTGGAAAGGAGTAGTAATATTCTATAATGCCGGCTCAAGGATATATAGAAAACATGGTTGTTAAGGCAACTGATTTTTAATAAGTTGTTGATTTTGAATAGATGGTACTGATTGTTACAAGCTATTAGATTGAAATGAACCGATATATTTAAATATATGAATAAATATAAAGGAAAGATATATCCAAACTGAAAAAGCCTTTTTGTAAAACAATTATATTTGAACGCTAATGAATCGTACAAATTAAATAACACTCTAAATTATCAATGAGTAAAATAAAAAAGAATTGAAAGCTTCTCACCTCAGTCACTAAATATTTCCGCTGAATTTGGTATCAAACCAATTCATGCTATAAATTGAAGACCAGTAAAGAGTTAAAGCCTGAATTAACGGAAATATTTGGAAATACAGAAGATTCGGTTGACGAAATAACCTTCATTGAGAGCGTAAGCTGAGATCCTAATTCCAGTTCGTTGGGACCAAGAATTGTGAAGACGCAAAAGAAGAATCGAAGCACAAGAGTTCCTGTGGGATTACCATCATCCATTCATTGAAAACCAGAGCAGTTTTACTGGGTGAAGACGATATAAACTGGATTTTGACCGCTGTTGACAAACATTCACCGCCTAATGAAGCTTTCGCCGTTTGGGTAAAAAACAAATTATTTTCATATCATTGTATTTTAAGTAAATAATTTTATTCTTTTTGTAAATTGAACAACCTTAATTATGCGTTTTACCTGGCCTTACTAATGGTTCAAAGAACTACACGAACCCTGGTATAAGAATTATTTGTCATTATTTTCAAAGTATATGTTTTTTTTTTAGAGTTCGAATAATTAAGAATCGATATATGTTGGGATAGTCGATTGGATCGTCTTATTGTTTGTCTGAGACAACGTAACTTGTTAAATACCAGAGAAAAATAAATAAAGTACATTTGTTGTATGAGATAACGTTTTAATCATTGCAGAGAAAATACTATATGTAATTGGCGTAATAATTTATTAACAAATTGATACAAACACTCAGAATAACTAACCTATAAGTACACTTATTTCTAGTAATAGCGCTCCAAGTTTACAGCTGGTGGGACGGGAGATTGCTGAACTAACGGGTTTTGTCATACTAAATTTGAATGAAATTTTTATCGTTGAGGGACTAGGGTTGAGACAAAAACCACTTACATTCAGTAAATACTCCATATATATTCCTCATATTAAACAAACACTGAGAATTAAATTAAGTCTACAGAATAATACCATTATAAATTCAGGAATATAATTCTAAGTTTGTGGACTTAATAATCTGTGTTCTGAGGGTTTCACTGGTCACAACCGCAAGGTATATTAGTTCATAACATATTAATTAAACCAGGTAACAGCATTTTAATTGTTACGAATCACCACCTACAACGTACTACTCAGCGTTTGTTACACCGGAGTATCTTATAACTAATTACACTCATAGACAAGATTTCTTTATAATTTGACGCTCCAGCTGGTATCATACATTATAACATACGTCCTCACATAATTAACAAGCAGTTCGTTACTAAATTGATTACAACAGTGGGGTTTTCAAACGTCCTCATAGGTGATCTTTATTTCTCTTATTACAAATTGGCGCATAACAACGTGGAGCTTATTTAAACACGTACTCAACACATTCTATTTTATATTATTACAAATTGACGCTCGCAACGTGAGGCATCATCGTCGCATCTTAACACCTAATTATTTCTCTCTTTTTACAAATTGGCTAGCCCAAACAGTGGGGCTTGATTACATCAGAGCATCATCACCACTATCTAATAATATTTATTCATCTTTTTACAAATTGGCGCTCAACGAGTGGGCTTTAGTTAAGTAAAAATCATATTATTTGTTACTTAACTTGAGCAGGCAACCATTAGAGGCACAGGAATGCAGAATACCAGAGGCAGATCGAAGAAGAGGGCAGAAGAGAAGGAGAAGGAAGAAGGTGGACAGGAACAAGAAATAGAATTAGTCACGGACAGTGAAATGGATCAACAGACAGGTGATACAGAAGAAATCGAAATAGTTAGGGATACGGAAACGGAAATAGTGGAAGAGGATGCCCAAGGGGACCAACCAGAAAAAGCGGAAGCCAGAAGAGAACCAGATTGGCAAGAAATTATGAGGATGATGATGGAGAAAATTGATAGCATTAAGGAAAGCAATAAACAAACAATAGATGAAAATTTTAGAAAACAGGAGGAAAACTCAAAGCAAACTACAAAAAAGATAGAAAATAAAATAGACAGTATCAAAGAAGATAATAGACAAACTAATGAAAAAATAGACAGTATTAAGGAAAGTACTAGTGAACTTTTAAGGCAAACCATAAATGAAAATAATGAACGATTGAAGGCCGATTTTAGACAAATCAATGAAAAGATAGACAGTATAAATGAAAATTCAGAAAAGCTGGAAAATAAAATAGACAGTATTAATGAGAACTCAAGAAAACAAAACGAAATTTTGAGCGAAAATTTAATCAAACAAATGAATGAAAAGTTTGACAGGAATGACGAGAATTTGAGACAGATTCAAGACGATAACAAACTAATGAACGAAAAACTTGAGGAAAACAATAAACGAATGAAAGCAGATCTTGAGAAAATCAATGAGGATAATCTAATACGAATCGATGAGAGAATTGAGCATTCTAACAAGGAAATAAGGGAAAATGTTGATAAACAGAATGAAGTATTAAGACAAGTTATCAATAAGAAAATTGAGGACGCTAGTGAGGCAATCAGCCAGAAGGTAGTTAAGAACGATGGCGAAAGAAAACAGGAGATCGCGGAAACAAATAGAAAACTGAAAGCGACCGATGAAGTTATTACACGAAATAGAGCTGAACTAGAGGTCAAGCTAGGCCATATAGAAGAAGAAAACCGAATTCAAGTGGAATCAATACGAACTGATTGCGGAAACCAGCATCGAAATTTAGATACGATCATGAACGAGGTACAGGAGCAAGGACAACGTAACCAGGATAGAATCGAGAACCTACAACGGTCAGTTGACAACCGATCGATCACTGTCCCATATACACAACATATAGACGACCGGGAGACCATCAAATTTAAGACATACAGGAGAAATCCAATGGAATTCTTGGAACGGGTCGGCGAACAAATCATGAGAACTGGTGAAAACAGGTGGCCAATAATTCGTCGTTATTTAGACGAACATTTTAAAGAAACTTATGATAACTGGTGGACAGCCACCAGGCACGAGATACGAAGGTACGAAGAATTTAAAATAGCTTTTAAAGCCAGGTACTGGTCAGACGCCACCCAGAACGTAGTAAGGGAGAGCATCAGTTATGGAAGATATGACGCCAGCAGGGGAACAACACTTACCGCCTACTTCCTGGGAAAAGTATGTTTGGCAAGACATCTTGAACCAAAAATCCCAGAGGAAATTCTCGTCACCAGGTTAGCATACCACTATGATAACGGTATATCAATAGCACGATCGGGTGGACAAATAAAAACTATACAGGCCATGTCAACGCTATTGGAAGAGCACGAGCGTGAGGTACATTATCGAAGGAGTCGTCAGAGAAACGACCAGTACGGGAACAGGGATTTCCCAGACTATAACAATAGAAACAATAACCATAACAGTCATGAGGCGAATAACCGGACGAACTATAATGGCAGGCCTGGTAATTATGGTAATGAGGCGTACCAACGGCAAAATAACAACAACAGCCCAAGGAACAACGGAAACAATTACGGGAATAGACAGAGTATTCCGAACAACCAATATAACCGGTCGTATAACCCAAATTACCAGAATCGGAACACGAACAACCGAAATTATGATAACAGTAACCGTAACCCGAATAACCAAAACCAAAACTACAGAAGAGTTAATTATGTGGGGGCGTACGACAACTATAACGGGAGGACATACTACCAAGGACGTCGGAGTTTTAATAGGGACACCGACTGGAACCAGTACAATAATAACGATAGAAGGGAGACTAGAACTAATGGGGGCAGAAGTCGGAGTCAGGAGGACTACCGCCGGGTTAACTACGAAGAGGATCGTCCATTACGGGTTTCCAGACCAATGGTAAATTTTATAAGGGCCGAAGAGAATGGTCCAAGGAGTGATCAACACCAAGGGGAGAATGATAATGAGTGTTTACAACAGAGCAATAGCATCGGAGAATCCAGATCCGGAAGCGAGAACCAAAGAAGGGACGATCCATCTAGGAATGTCCGAATAATTTATAATCAACAGAACCCACCAGAACGCTGGATTCCCCTAAGAGGAGATGGCCACCAACCCAGTACATCCCATGATGTAAGACAAGAAATAAATGAAGAAGAAGCCACGGCCGACAGATGGAATACATAAAGAGAATAAATAAAACCCAAAATTCTAAAGAAACTGTAAGAACAACTTACTCATGATTATTCAGAAACAGTAGGATTTAAAATAAAGAGAATAAATACCCCAAAATTAAAAAAAAAAAAAAAAAATGAAGTTAGCCCAACTTACAAACAAGTATTTAAGAAAACAATTTATGAGCCAATGAAGATAAGAGAATGAAGAAGCCAAAATGGAACCCTCAAAAGGATCACAAGAAAAGAAAAAACAAATATTTAAGAATTATCCGAAAACAAAACCCAATTAATAAATGTCAATAAAATAGCCAAGTATTGGAGATGAGAAGTGTATAATAGAAGGAAGAATTAATATGAAGAAATAATATGATCTGAGTTAAAGTACAGTGAATAATCCCTAGAATATGATTATTATTTATTATTTTATTGAAGGTCACATGATGACTACCTTACGAGGTTTATTAATGAAGATTGACTGTAGAATATTCCAGCAATCATTTGACTGGGCAGAGATGATGTTCCTCTGATCCCAGAAAGTATGTAACGGACGACGGTAATTGGTTAGCCGATAGAGCACCACCGATTCGATTCCAGTTATAATGTTAGGGAGGTTTAGGAAAATTAAATATTAGAGGGAAAACTCACAAATAAATATAGAGAATTAAATAAAACCAGATCCAAAATGTATAATTAATGAAGAATGTCACAAGAATGATTATAGAAATAAGATTTAAACTTGGGAAATAATTGACTTTAAGAAGGAACGAAGAAATGATAATAAAATAACGGATAACTGTGAAATATAAAAGTACTATAAATAGGAAACCAATTGGCCAGATACAAATTAGAAGTTTATTTCTTGCTAAACTTTGTTTATACCCAAAATAAAACTTATTTCGAAGGGGGGGTGTTATGTAACGCAACATAGTTGAGGTTCCCCAACGTTACATAAAAGATTGAATGAAATATGGTCAAGGACCATACCCTGACTTAAGGTTGTTCAATAGGTCATGTGCTCGAGAAGTAACTCAAACCAGAAGGAGGCAATGACTAGTATTAAATGTATAAAAACCAGACTAAGGAATGATTGAATGTTATGAATTGTTTGTTTGGTACTGTGGCATGTTCAGGTCACAGAGTATTTTATATTGTATGTTGCCTATACTAAAGATGAAATAATGTTATTTGATAATAATACTTCACCAGTAATTATGTTTATGTTTATATTGGATTTGTATTTATATAACCCAGTATAGTTACCAATGTTAGGTACTGTACTAAGTTGTCAGTATTGTATAATGTTGAAAAATAATGTTGTTCTAATTAATGTTTATAAACTGGATCAGGAGTGTGACCAGTGTTTTAAATCTAACAAGCAGTTCTGACAATTATGTCATAAATTAATAAAGGGTTCCAGAACCAGTTAATTAATATAAAAAAACAACTAACCACCAGTAAATTAAAATTCATGTAATTAACTATGTAATCAATAATTAATTGTACAGTAGGTCAGGTAAAAAAAAGAAAATTAAGTTAAAAACCAAATAATGTTATAATGGTTGTAAATGAATCTATAGGCCTAAATTCCATATTAGTGAAAGGAAATTAATACCTTTTTAGTAAACCCAGTCCAACGAAACTCTAGTAAAACATTTACTGTTTAATAAGGAAGGTTAGGGGAGAATTTTATGTGATTCAATATTAATCCAAGCATGGAGTATTTTATTGGAAAGGAGTAGTAATATTCTATAATGCCGGCTCAAGGATATATAGAAAACATGGTTGTTAAGGCAACTGATTTTTAATAAGTTGTTGATTTTGAATAGATGGTACTGATTGTTACAAGCTATTAGATTGAAATGAACCGATATATTTAAATATATGAATAAATATAAAGGAAAGATATATCCAAACTGAAAAAGCCTTTTTGTAAAACAATTATATTTGAACGCTAATGAATCGTACAAATTAAATAACACTCTAAATTATCAATGAGTAAAATAAAAAAGAATTGAAAGCTTCTCACCTCAGTCACTAAATATTTCCGCTGAATTTGGTATCAAACCAATTCATGCTATAAATTGAAGACCAGTAAAGAGTTAAAGCCTGAATTAACGGAAATATTTGGAAATACAGAAGATTCGGTTGACGAAATAACCTTCATTGACAGCGTAAGCTGAGATCCTAATTCCAGTTCGTTGGGACCAAGAATTGTGAAGACGCAAAAGAAGAATCGAAGCACAAGAGTTCCTGTGGGATTACCATCATCCATTCATTGAAAACCAGAGCAGTTTTACTGGGTGAAGACGATATAAACTGGATTTTGACCGCTGTTGACAAACATTCACCGCCTAATGAAGCTTTCGCCGTTTGGGTAAAAAACAAATTATTTTCATATCATTGTATTTTAAGTAAATAATTTTATTCTTTTTGTAAATTGAACAACCTTAATTATGCGTTTTACCTGGCCTTACTAATGGTTCAAAGAACTACACGAACCCTGGTATAAGAATTATTTGTCATTATTTTCAAAGTATATGTTTTTTTTTTAGAGTTCGAATAATTAAGAATCGATATATGTTGGGATAGTCGATTGGATCGTCTTATTGTTTGTCTGAGACAACGTAACTTGTTAAATACCAGAGAAAAATAAATAAAGTACATTTGTTGTATGAGATAACGTTTTAATCATTGCAGAGAAAATACTATATGTAATTGGCGTAATAATTTATTAACAAATTGATACAAACACTCAGAATAACTAACCTATAAGTACACTTATTTCTAGTAATAGCGCTCCAAGTTTACAGCTGGTGGGACGGGAGATTGCTGAACTAACGGGTTTTGTCATACTAAATTTGAATGAAATTTTTATCGTTGAGGGACTAGGGTTGAGACAAAAACCACTTACATTCAGTAAATACTCCATATATATTGCTCATATTAAACAACCACTGAGAATTAAATTAAGTCTACAGAATAATACCATTATAAATTCAGGAATATAATTCTAAGTTTGTGGACTTAATAATCTGTGTTCTGAGGGTTTCACTGGTCACAACCGCAAGGTATATTAGTTCATAACATATTAATTAAACCAGGTAACAGCATTTTAATTGTTACGAATCACCACCTACAACGTACTACTCAGCGTTTGTTACACCGGAGTATCTTATAACTAATTACACTCATAGACAAGATTTCTTTATAATTTGACGCTCCAGCTGGTATCATACATTATAACATACGTCCTCACATAATTAACAAGCAGTTCGTTACTAAATTGATTACAACAGTGGGGTTTTCAAACGTCCTCATAGGTGATCTTTATTTCTCTTATTACAAATTGGCGCATAACAACGTGGAGCTTATTTAAACACGTACTCAACACATTCTATTTTATATTATTACAAATTGACGCTCGCAACGTGAGGCATCATCGTCGCATCTTAACACCTAATTATTTCTCTCTTTTTACAAATTGGCTAGCCCAAACAGTGGGGCTTGATTACATCAGAGCATCATCACCACTATCTAATAATATTTATTCATCTTTTTACAAATTGGCGCTCAACGAGTGGGCTTTAGTTAAGTAAAAATCATATTATTTGTTACTTAACTTGAGCAGGCAACCATTAGAGGCACAGGAATGCAGAATACCAGAGGCAGATCGAAGAAGAGGGCAGAAGAGAAGGAGAAGGAAGAAGGTGGACAGGAACAAGAAATAGAATTAGTCACGGACAGTGAAATGGATCAACAGACAGGTGATACAGAAGAAATCGAAATAGTTAGGGATACGGAAACGGAAATAGTGGAAGAGGATGCCCAAGGGGACCAACCAGAAAAAGCGGAAGCCAGAAGAGAACCAGATTGGCAAGAAATTATGAGGATGATGATGGAGAAAATTGATAGCATTAAGGAAAGCAATAAACAAACAATAGATGAAAATTTTAGAAAACAGGAGGAAAACTCAAAGCAAACTACAAAAAAGATAGAAAATAAAATAGACAGTATCAAAGAAGATAACAGACAAACTAATGAAAAAATAGACAGTATTAAGGAAAGTACTAGTGAACTTTTAAGGCAAACCATAAATGAAAATAATGAACGATTGAAGGCCGATTTTAGACAAATCAATGAAAAGATAGACAGTATAAATGAAAATTCAGAAAAGCTGGAAAATAAAATAGACAGTATTAATGAGAACTCAAGAAAACAAAACGAAATTTTGAGCGAAAATTTAATCAAACAAATGAATGAAAAGTTTGACAGGAATGACGAGAATTTGAGACAGATTCAAGACGATAACAAACTAATGAACGAAAAACTTGAGGAAAACAATAAACGAATGAAAGCAGATCTTGAGAAAATCAATGAGGATAATCTAATACGAATCGATGAGAGAATTGAGCATTCTAACAAGGAAATAAGGGAAAATGTTGATAAACAGAATGAAGTATTAAGACAAGTTATCAATAAGAAAATTGAGGACGCTAGTGAGGCAATCAGCCAGAAGGTAGTTAAGAACGATGGCGAAAGAAAACAGGAGATCGCGGAAACAAATAGAAAACTGAAAGCGACCGATGAAGTTATTACACGAAATAGAGCTGAACTAGAGGTCAAGCTAGGCCATATAGAAGAAGAAAACCGAATTCAAGTGGAATCAATACGAACTGATTGCGGAAACCAGCATCGAAATTTAGATACGATCATGAACGAGGTACAGGAGCAAGGACAACGTAACCAGGATAGAATCGAGAACCTACAACGGTCAGTTGACAACCGATCGATCACTGTCCCATATACACAACATATAGACGACCGGGAGACCATCAACTTTAAGACATACAGGAGAAATCCAATGGAATTCTTGGAACGGGTCGGCGAACAAATCATGAGAACTGGTGAAAACAGGTGGCCAATAATTCGTCGTTATTTAGACGAACATTTTAAAGAAACTTATGATAACTGGTGGACAGCCACCAGGCACGAGATACGAAGGTACGAAGAATTTAAAATAGCTTTTAAAGCCAGGTACTGGTCAGACGCCACCCAGAACGTAGTAAGGGAGAGCATCAGTTATGGAAGATATGACGCCAGCAGGGGAACAACACTTACCGCCTACTTCCTGGGAAAAGTATGTTTGGCAAGACATCTTGAACCAAAAATCCCAGAGGAAATTCTCGTCACCAGGTTAGCATACCACTATGATAACGGTATATCAATAGCACGATCGGGTGGACAAATAAAAACTATACAGGCCATGTCAACGCTATTGGAAGAGCACGAGCGTGAGGTACATTATCGAAGGAGTCGTCAGAGAAACGACCAGTACGGGAACAGGGATTTCCCAGACTATAACAATAGAAACAATAACCATAACAGTCATGAGGCGAATAATCGGACGAACTATAATGGCAGGCCTGGTAATTATGGTAATGAGGCGTACCAACGGCAAAATAACAACAACAGCCCAAGGAACAACGGAAACAATTACGGGAATAGACAGAGTATTCCGAACAACCAATATAACCGGTCGTATAACCCAAATTACCAGAATCGGAACACGAACAACCGAAATTATGATAACAGTAACCGTAACCCGAATAACCAAAACCAAAACTACAGAAGAGTTAATTATGTGGGGGCGTACGACAACTATAACGGGAGGACATACTACCAAGGACGTCGGAGTTTTAATAGGGACACCGACTGGAACCAGTACAATAATAACGATAGAAGGGAGACTAGAACTAATGGGGGCAGAAGTCGGAGTCAGGAGGACTACCGCCGGGTTAACTACGAAGAGGATCGTCCATTACGGGTTTCCAGACCAATGGTAAATTTTATAAGGGCCGAAGAGAATGGTCCAAGGAGTGATCAACACCAAGGGGAGAATGATAATGAGTGTTTACAACAGAGCAATAGCATCGGAGAATCCAGATCCGGAAGCGAGAACCAAAGAAGGGACGATCCATCTAGGAATGTCCGAATAATTTATAATCAACAGAACCCACCAGAACGCTGGATTCCCCTAAGAGGAGATGGCCACCGACCCAGTACATCCCAGGATGTAAGACAAGAAATAAATGAAGAAGAAGCCACGGCCGACAGATGGAATACATAAAGAGAATAAATAAAACCCAAAATTCTAAAGAAACTGTAAGAACAACTTACTCATGATTATTCAGAAACAGTAGGATTTAAAATAAAGAGAATAAATACCCCAAAATTAAAAAAAAAAAAAAAAAAATGAAGTAAGCCCAACTTACAAACAAGTATTTAAGAAAACAATTTATGAGCCAATGAAGATAAGAGAATGAAGAAGCCAAAATGGAACCCTCAAAAGGATCACAAGAAAAGAAAAAACAAATATTTAAGAATTATCCGAAAACAAAACCCAATTAATAAATGTCAATAAAATAGCCAAGTATTGGAGATGAGAAGTGTATAATAGAAGGAAGAATTAATATGAAGAAATAATATGATCTGAGTTAAAGTACAGTGAATAATCCCTAGAATATGATTATTATTTATTATTTTATTGAAGGTCACATGATGACTACCTTACGAGGTTTATTAATGAAGATTGACTGTAGAATATTCCAGCAATCATTTGACTGGGCAGAGATGATGTTCCTCTGATCCCAGAAAGTATGTAACGGACGACGGTAATTGGTTAGCCGATAGAGCACCACCGATTCGATTCCAGTTATAATGTTAGGGAGTTTTAGGAAAATTAAATATTAGAGGGAAAACTCACAAATAAATATAGAGAATTAAATAAAACCAGATCCAAAATGTATAATTAATGAAGAATGTCACAAGAATGATTATAGAAATAAGATTTAAACTTGGGAAATAATTGACTTTAAGAAGGAACGAAGAAATGATAATAAAATAACGGATAACTGTGAAATATAAAAGTACTATAAATAGGAAACCAATTGGCCAGATACAAATTAGAAGTTTATTTCTTGCTAAACTTTGTTTATACCCAAAATAAAACTTATTTCGAAGGGGGGGTGTTATGTAACGCAACATAGTTGAGGTTCCCCAACGTTACATAAAAGATTGAATGAAATATGGTCAAGGACCATACCCTGACTTAAGGTTGTTCAATAGGTCATGTGCTCGAGAAGTAACTCAAACCAGAAGGAGGCAATGACTAGTATTAAATGTATAGAAACCAGACTAAGGAATGATTGAATGTTATGAATTGTTTGTTTGGTACTGTGGCATGTTCAGGTCACAGAGTATTTTATATTGTATGTTGCCTATACTAAAGATGAAATAATGTTATTTGATAATAATACTTCACCAGTAATTATGTTTATGTTTATATTGGATTTGTATTTATATAACCCAGTATAGTTACCAATGTTAGGTACTGTACTAAGTTGTCAGTATTGTATAATGTTGAAAAATAATGTTGTTCTAATTAATGTTTATAAACTGGATCAGGAGTGTGACCAGTGTTTTAAATCTAACAAGCAGTTCTGACAATTATGTCATAAATTAATAAAGGGTTCCAGAACCAGTTAATTAATATAAAAAAACAACTAACCACCAGTAAATTAAAATTCATGTAATTAACTATGTAATCAATAATTAATTGTACAGTAGGTCAGGTAAAAAAAAGAAAATTAAGTTAAAAACCAAATAATGTTATAATGGTTGTAAATGAATCTATAGGCCTAAATTCCATATTAGTGAAAGGAAATTAATACCTTTTTAGTAAACCCAGTCCAACGAAACTCTAGTAAAACATTTATTGTTTAATAAGGAAGGTTAGGGGAGAATTTTATGTGATTCAATATTAATCCAAGCATGGAGTATTTTATTGGAAAGGAGTAGTAATATTCTATAATGCCGGCTCAAGGATATATAGAAAACATGGTTGTTAAGGCAACTGATTTTTAATAAGTTGTTGATTTTGAATAGATGGTACTGATTGTTACAAGCTATTAGATTGAAATGAACCGATATATTTAAATATATGAATAAATATAAAGGAAAGATATATCCAAACTGAAAAAGCCTTTTTGTAAAACAATTATATTTGAACGCTAATGAATCGTACAAATTAAATAACACTCTAAATTATCAATGAGTAAAATAAAAAAGAATTGAAAGCTTCTCACCTCAGTCACTAAATATTTCCGCTGAATTTGGTATCAAACCAATTCATGCTATAAATTGAAGACCAGTAAAGAGTTAAAGCCTGAATTAACGGAAATATTTGGAAATACAGAAGATTCGGTTGACGAAATAACCTTCATTGACAGCGTAAGCTGAGATCCTAATTCCAGTTCGTTGGGACCAAGAATTGTGAAGACGCAAAAGAAGAATCGAAGCACAAGAGTTCCTGTGGGATTACCATCATCCATTCATTGAAAACCAGAGCAGTTTTACTGGGTGAAGACGATATAAACTGGATTTTGACCGCTGTTGACAAACATTCACCGCCTAATGAAGCTTTCGCCGTTTGGGTAAAAAACAAATTATTTTCATATCATTGTATTTTAAGTAAATAATTTTATTCTTTTTGTAAATTGAACAACCTTAATTATGCGTTTTACCTGGCCTTACTAATGGTTCAAAGAACTACACGAACCCTGGTATAAGAATTATTTGTCATTATTTTCAAAGTATATGTTTTTTTTTTAGAGTTCGAATAATTAAGAATCGATATATGTTGGGATAGTCGATTGGATCGTCTTATTGTTTGTCTGAGACAACGTAACTTGTTAAATACCAGAGAAAAATAAATAAAGTACATTTGTTGTATGAGATAACGTTTTAATCATTGCAGAGAAAATACTATATGTAATTGGCGTAATAATTTATTAACAAATTGATACAAACACTCAGAATAACTAACCTATAAGTACACTTATTTCTAGTAATAGCGCTCCAAGTTTACAGCTGGTGGGACGGGAGATTGCTGAACTAACGGGTTTTGTCATACTAAATTTGAATGAAATTTTTATCGTTGAGGGACTAGGGTTGAGACAAAAACCACTTACATTCAGTAAATACTCCATATATATTGCTCATATTAAACAACCACTGAGAATTAAATTAAGTCTACAGAATAATACCATTATAAATTCAGGAATATAATTCTAAGTTTGTGGACTTAATAATCTGTGTTCTGAGGGTTTCACTGGTCACAACCGCAAGGTATATTAGTTCATAACATATTAATTAAACCAGGTAACAGCATTTTAATTGTTACGAATCACCACCTACAACGTACTACTCAGCGTTTGTTACACCGGAGTATCTTATAACTAATTACACTCATAGACAAGATTTCTTTATAATTTGACGCTCCAGCTGGTATCATACATTATAACATACGTCCTCACATAATTAACAAGCAGTTCGTTACTAAATTGATTACAACAGTGGGGTTTTCAAACGTCCTCATAGGTGATCTTTATTTCTCTTATTACAAATTGGCGCATAACAACGTGGAGCTTATTTAAACACGTACTCAACACATTCTATTTTATATTATTACAAATTGACGCTCGCAACGTGAGGCATCATCGTCGCATCTTAACACCTAATTATTTCTCTCTTTTTACAAATTGGCTAGCCCAAACAGTGGGGCTTGATTACATCAGAGCATCATCACCACTATCTAATAATATTTATTCATCTTTTTACAAATTGGCGCTCAACGAGTGGGCTTTAGTTAAGTAAAAATCATATTATTTGTTACTTAACTTGAGCAGGCAACCATTAGAGGCACAGGAATGCAGAATACCAGAGGCAGATCGAAGAAGAGGGCAGAAGAGAAGGAGAAGGAAGAAGGTGGACAGGAACAAGAAATAGAATTAGTCACGGACAGTGAAATGGATCAACAGACAGGTGATACAGAAGAAATCGAAATAGTTAGGGATACGGAAACGGAAATAGTGGAAGAGGATGCCCAAGGGGACCAACCAGAAAAAGCGGAAGCCAGAAGAGAACCAGATTGGCAAGAAATTATGAGGATGATGATGGAGAAAATTGATAGCATTAAGGAAAGCAATAAACAAACAATAGATGAAAATTTTAGAAAACAGGAGGAAAACTCAAAGCAAACTACAAAAAAGATAGAAAATAAAATAGACAGTATCAAAGAAGATAACAGACAAACTAATGAAAAAATAGACAGTATTAAGGAAAGTACTAGTGAACTTTTAAGGCAAACCATAAATGAAAATAATGAACGATTGAAGGCCGATTTTAGACAAATCAATGAAAAGATAGACAGTATAAATGAAAATTCAGAAAAGCTGGAAAATAAAATAGACAGTATTAATGAGAACTCAAGAAAACAAAACGAAATTTTGAGCGAAAATTTAATCAAACAAATGAATGAAAAGTTTGACAGGAATGACGAGAATTTGAGACAGATTCAAGACGATAACAAACTAATGAACGAAAAACTTGAGGAAAACAATAAACGAATGAAAGCAGATCTTGAGAAAATCAATGAGGATAATCTAATACGAATCGATGAGAGAATTGAGCATTCTAACAAGGAAATAAGGGAAAATGTTGATAAACAGAATGAAGTATTAAGACAAGTTATCAATAAGAAAATTGAGGACGCTAGTGAGGCAATCAGCCAGAAGGTAGTTAAGAACGATGGCGAAAGAAAACAGGAGATCGCGGAAACAAATAGAAAACTGAAAGCGACCGATGAAGTTATTACACGAAATAGAGCTGAACTAGAGGTCAAGCTAGGCCATATAGAAGAAGAAAACCGAATTCAAGTGGAATCAATACGAACTGATTGCGGAAACCAGCATCGAAATTTAGATACGATCATGAACGAGGTACAGGAGCAAGGACAACGTAACCAGGATAGAATCGAGAACCTACAACGGTCAGTTGACAACCGATCGATCACTGTCCCATATACACAACATATAGACGACCGGGAGACCATCAACTTTAAGACATACAGGAGAAATCCAATGGAATTCTTGGAACGGGTCGGCGAACAAATCATGAGAACTGGTGAAAACAGGTGGCCAATAATTCGTCGTTATTTAGACGAACATTTTAAAGAAACTTATGATAACTGGTGGACAGCCACCAGGCACGAGATACGAAGGTACGAAGAATTTAAAATAGCTTTTAAAGCCAGGTACTGGTCAGACGCCACCCAGAACGTAGTAAGGGAGAGCATCAGTTATGGAAGATATGACGCCAGCAGGGGAACAACACTTACCGCCTACTTCCTGGGAAAAGTATGTTTGGCAAGACATCTTGAACCAAAAATCCCAGAGGAAATTCTCGTCACCAGGTTAGCATACCACTATGATAACGGTATATCAATAGCACGATCGGGTGGACAAATAAAAACTATACAGGCCATGTCAACGCTATTGGAAGAGCACGAGCGTGAGGTACATTATCGAAGGAGTCGTCAGAGAAACGACCAGTACGGGAACAGGGATTTCCCAGACTATAACAATAGAAACAATAACCATAACAGTCATGAGGCGAATAATCGGACGAACTATAATGGCAGGCCTGGTAATTATGGTAATGAGGCGTACCAACGGCAAAATAACAACAACAGCCCAAGGAACAACGGAAACAATTACGGGAATAGACAGAGTATTCCGAACAACCAATATAACCGGTCGTATAACCCAAATTACCAGAATCGGAACACGAACAACCGAAATTATGATAACAGTAACCGTAACCCGAATAACCAAAACCAAAACTACAGAAGAGTTAATTATGTGGGGGCGTACGACAACTATAACGGGAGGACATACTACCAAGGACGTCGGAGTTTTAATAGGGACACCGACTGGAACCAGTACAATAATAACGATAGAAGGGAGACTAGAACTAATGGGGGCAGAAGTCGGAGTCAGGAGGACTACCGCCGGGTTAACTACGAAGAGGATCGTCCATTACGGGTTTCCAGACCAATGGTAAATTTTATAAGGGCCGAAGAGAATGGTCCAAGGAGTGATCAACACCAAGGGGAGAATGATAATGAGTGTTTACAACAGAGCAATAGCATCGGAGAATCCAGATCCGGAAGCGAGAACCAAAGAAGGGACGATCCATCTAGGAATGTCCGAATAATTTATAATCAACAGAACCCACCAGAACGCTGGATTCCCCTAAGAGGAGATGGCCACCGACCCAGTACATCCCAGGATGTAAGACAAGAAATAAATGAAGAAGAAGCCACGGCCGACAGATGGAATACATAAAGAGAATAAATAAAACCCAAAATTCTAAAGAAACTGTAAGAACAACTTACTCATGATTATTCAGAAACAGTAGGATTTAAAATAAAGAGAATAAATACCCCAAAATTAAAAAAAAAAAAAAAAAATGAAGTAAGCCCAACTTACAAACAAGTATTTAAGAAAACAATTTATGAGCCAATGAAGATAAGAGAATGAAGAAGCCAAAATGGAACCCTCAAAAGGATCACAAGAAAAGAAAAAACAAATATTTAAGAATTATCCGAAAACAAAACCCAATTAATAAATGTCAATAAAATAGCCAAGTATTGGAGATGAGAAGTGTATAATAGAAGGAAGAATTAATATGAAGAAATAATATGATCTGAGTTAAAGTACAGTGAATAATCCCTAGAATATGATTATTATTTATTATTTTATTGAAGGTCACATGATGACTACCTTACGAGGTTTATTAATGAAGATTGACTGTAGAATATTCCAGCAATCATTTGACTGGGCAGAGATGATGTTCCTCTGATCCCAGAAAGTATGTAACGGACGACGGTAATTGGTTAGCCGATAGAGCACCACCGATTCGATTCCAGTTATAATGTTAGGGAGGTTTAGGAAAATTAAATATTAGAGGGAAAACTCACAAATAAATATAGAGAATTAAATAAAACCAGATCCAAAATGTATAATTAATGAAGAATGTCACAAGAATGATTATAGAAATAAGATTTAAACTTGGGAAATAATTGACTTTAAGAAGGAACGAAGAAATGATAATAAAATAACGGATAACTGTGAAATATAAAAGTACTATAAATAGGAAACCAATTGGCCAGATACAAATTAGAAGTTTATTTCTTGCTAAACTTTGTTTATACCCAAAATAAAACTTATTTCGAAGGGGGGGTGTTATGTAACGCAACATAGTTGAGGTTCTCCAACGTTACATAAAAGATTGAATGAAATATGGTCAAGGACCATACCCTGACTTAAGGTTGTTCAATAGGTCATGTGCTCGAGAAGTAACTCAAACCAGAAGGAGGCAATGACTAGTATTAAATGTATAGAAACCAGACTAAGGAATGATTGAATGTTATGAATTGTTTGTTTGGTACTGTGGCATGTTCAGGTCACAGAGTATTTTATATTGTATGTTGCCTATACTAAAGATGAAATAATGTTATTTGATAATAATACTTCACCAGTAATTATGTTTATGTTTATATTGGATTTGTATTTATATAACCCAGTATAGTTACCAATGTTAGGTACTGTACTAAGTTGTCAGTATTGTATAATGTTGAAAAATAATGTTGTTCTAATTAATGTTTATAAACTGGATCAGGAGTGTGACCAGTGTTTTAATCTAACAAGCAGTTCTGACAATTATGTCATAAATTAATAAAGGGTTCCAGAACCAGTTAATTAATATAAAAAAACAACTAACCACCAGTAAATTAAAATTCATGTAATTAACTATGTAATCAATAATTAATTGTACAGTAGGTCAGGTAAAAAAGAAAATTAAGTTAAAAACCAAATAATGTTATAATGGTTGTAAATGAATCTATAGGCCTAAATTCCATATTAGTGAAAGGAAATTAATACCTTTTTAGTAAACCCAGTCCAACGAAACTCTAGTAAAACATTTATTGTTTAATAAGGAAGGTTAGGGGAGAATTTTATGTGATTCAATATTAATCCAAGCATGGAGTATTTTATTGGAAAGGAGTAGTAATATTCTATAATGCCGGCTCAAGGATATATAGAAAACATGGTTGTTAAGGCAACTGATTTTTAATAAGTTGTTGATTTTGAATAGATGGTACTGATTGTTACAAGCTATTAGATTGAAATGAACCGATATATTTAAATATATGAATAAATATAAAGGAAAGATATATCCAAACTGAAAAAGCCTTTTTGTAAAACAATTATATTTGAACGCTA
Source organism: Magicicada septendecula (assembly GCA_034769895.1). NCBI lineage: Eukaryota > Metazoa > Arthropoda > Insecta > Hemiptera > Cicadidae > Magicicada > Magicicada septendecula. The sequence goes on from CM068369.1 coordinate 156,312,496, forward strand.
ATGAATCGTACAAATTAAATAACACTCTAAATTATCAATGAGTAAAATAAAAAAGAATTGAAAGCTTCTCACCTCAGTCACTAAATATTTTTCCGCTGAATTTGGTATCAAACCAATTCATGCTATAAATTGAAGACCAGTAAAGAGTTAAAGCCTGAATTAACGGAAATATTTGGAAATACAGAAGATTCGGTTGACGAAATAACCTTCATTGACAGCGTAAGCTGAGATCCTAATTCCAGTTCGTTGGGACCAAGAATTGTGAAGACGCAAAAGAAGAATCGAAGCACAAGAGTTCCTGTGGGATTACCATCATCCATTCATTGAAAACCAGAGCAGTTTTACTGGGTGAAGACGATATAAACTGGATTTTGACCGCTGTTGACAAACATTCACCGCCTAATGAAGCTTTCGCCGTTTGGGTAAAAAACAAATTATTTTCATATCATTGTATTTTAAGTAAATAATTTTATTCTTTTTGTAAATTGAACAACCTTAATTATGCGTTTTACCTGGCCTTACTAATGGTTCAAAGAACTACACGAACCCTGGTATAAGAATTATTTGTCATTATTTTCAAAGTATATGTTTTTTTTTTAGAGTTCGAATAATTAAGAATCGATATATGTTGGGATAGTCGATTGGATCGTCTTATTGTTTGTCTGAGACAACGTAACTTGTTAAATACCAGAGAAAAATAAATAAAGTACATTTGTTGTATGAGATAACGTTTTAATCATTGCAGAGAAAATACTATATGTAATTGGCGTAATAATTTATTAACAAATTGATACAAACACTCAGAATAACTAACCTATAAGTACACTTATTTCTAGTAATAGCGCTCCAAGTTTACAGCTGGTGGGACGGGAGATTGCTGAACTAACGGGTTTTGTCATACTAAATTTGAATGAAATTTTTATCGTTGAGGGACTAGGGTTGAGACAAAAACCACTTACATTCAGTAAATACTCCATATATATTGCTCATATTAAACAACCACTGAGAATTAAATTAAGTCTACAGAATAATACCATTATAAATTCAGGAATATAATTCTAAGTTTGTGGACTTAATAATCTGTGTTCTGAGGGTTTCACTGGTCACAACCGCAAGGTATATTAGTTCATAACATATTAATTAAACCAGGTAACAGCATTTTAATTGTTACGAATCACCACCTACAACGTACTACTCAGCGTTTGTTACACCGGAGTATCTTATAACTAATTACACTCATAGACAAGATTTCTTTATAATTTGACGCTCCAGCTGGTATCATACATTATAACATACGTCCTCACATAATTAATAAGCAGTTCGTTACTAAATTGATTACAACAGTGGGGTTTTCAAACGTCCTCATAGGTGATCTTTATTTCTCTTATTACAAATTGGCGCATAACAACGTGGAGCTTATTTAAACACGTACTCAACACATTCTATTTTATATTATTACAAATTGACGCTCGCAACGTGAGGCATCATCGTCGCATCTTAACACCTAATTATTTCTCTCTTTTTACAAATTGGCTAGCCCAAACAGTGGGGCTTGATTACATCAGAGCATCATCACCACTATCTAATAATATTTATTCATCTTTTTACAAATTGGCGCTCAACGAGTGGGCTTTAGTTAAGTAAAAATCATATTATTTGTTACTTAACTTGAGCAGGCAACCATTAGAGGCACAGGAATGCAGAATACCAGAGGCAGATCGAAGAAGAGGGCAGAAGAGAAGGAGAAGGAAGAAGGTGGACAGGAACAAGAAATAGAATTAGTCACGGACAGTGAAATGGATCAACAGACAGGTGATACAGAAGAAATCGAAATAGTTAGGGATACGGAAACGGAAATAGTGGAAGAGGATGCCCAAGGGGACCAACCAGAAAAAGCGGAAGCCAGAAGAGAACCAGATTGGCAAGAAATTATGAGGATGATGATGGAGAAAATTGATAGCATTAAGGAAAGCAATAAACAAACAATAGATGAAAATTTTAGAAAACAGGAGGAAAACTCAAAGCAAACTACAAAAAAGATAGAAAATAAAATAGACAGTATCAAAGAAGATAACAGACAAACTAATGAAAAAATAGACAGTATTAAGGAAAGTACTAGTGAACTTTTAAGGCAAACCATAAATGAAAATAATGAACGATTGAAGGCCGATTTTAGACAAATCAATGAAAAGATAGACAGTATAAATGAAAATTCAGAAAAGCTGGAAAATAAAATAGACAGTATTAATGAGAACTCAAGAAAACAAAACGAAATTTTGAGCGAAAATTTAATCAAACAAATGAATGAAAAGTTTGACAGGAATGACGAGAATTTGAGACAGATTCAAGACGATAACAAACTAATGAACGAAAAACTTGAGGAAAACAATAAACGAATGAAAGCAGATCTTGAGAAAATCAATGAGGATAATCTAATACGAATCGATGAGAGAATTGAGCATTCTAACAAGGAAATAAGGGAAAATGTTGATAAACAGAATGAAGTATTAAGACAAGTTATCAATAAGAAAATTGAGGACGCTAGTGAGGCAATCAGCCAGAAGGTAGTTAAGAACGATGGCGAAAGAAAACAGGAGATCGCGGAAACAAATAGAAAACTGAAAGCGACCGATGAAGTTATTACACGAAATAGAGCTGAACTAGAGGTCAAGCTAGGCCATATAGAAGAAGAAAACCGAATTCAAGTGGAATCAATACGAACTGATTGCGGAAACCAGCATCGAAATTTAGATACGATCATGAACGAGGTACAGGAGCAAGGACAACGTAACCAGGATAGAATCGAGAACCTACAACGGTCAGTTGACAACCGATCGATCACTGTCCCATATACACAACATATAGACGACCGGGAGACCATCAACTTTAAGACATACAGGAGAAATCCAATGGAATTCTTGGAACGGGTCGGCGAACAAATCATGAGAACTGGTGAAAACAGGTGGCCAATAATTCGTCGTTATTTAGACGAACATTTTAAAGAAACTTATGATAACTGGTGGACAGCCACCAGGCACGAGATACGAAGGTACGAAGAATTTAAAATAGCTTTTAAAGCCAGGTACTGGTCAGACGCCACCCAGAACGTAGTAAGGGAGAGCATCAGTTATGGAAGATATGACGCCAGCAGGGGAACAACACTTACCGCCTACTTCCTGGGAAAAGTATGTTTGGCAAGACATCTTGAACCAAAAATCCCAGAGGAAATTCTCGTCACCAGGTTAGCATACCACTATGATAACGGTATATCAATAGCACGATCGGGTGGACAAATAAAAACTATACAGGCCATGTCAACGCTATTGGAAGAGCACGAGCGTGAGGTACATTATCGAAGGAGTCGTCAGAGAAACGACCAGTACGGGAACAGGGATTTCCCAGACTATAACAATAGAAACAATAACCATAACAGTCATGAGGCGAATAATCGGACGAACTATAATGGCAGGCCTGGTAATTATGGTAATGAGGCGTACCAACGGCAAAATAACAACAACAGCCCAAGGAACAACGGAAACAATTACGGGAATAGACAGAGTATTCCGAACAACCAATATAACCGGTCGTATAACCCAAATTACCAGAATCGGAACACGAACAACCGAAATTATGATAACAGTAACCGTAACCCGAATAACCAAAACCAAAACTACAGAAGAGTTAATTATGTGGGGGCGTACGACAACTATAACGGGAGGACATACTACCAAGGACGTCGGAGTTTTAATAGGGACACCGACTGGAACCAGTACAATAATAACGATAGAAGGGAGACTAGAACTAATGGGGGCAGAAGTCGGAGTCAGGAGGACTACCGCCGGGTTAACTACGAAGAGGATCGTCCATTACGGGTTTCCAGACCAATGGTAAATTTTATAAGGGCCGAAGAGAATGGTCCAAGGAGTGATCAACACCAAGGGGAGAATGATAATGAGTGTTTACAACAGAGCAATAGCATCGGAGAATCCAGATCCGGAAGCGAGAACCAAAGAAGGGACGATCCATCTAGGAATGTCCGAATAATTTATAATCAACAGAACCCACCAGAACGCTGGATTCCCCTAAGAGGAGATGGCCACCGACCCAGTACATCCCAGGATGTAAGACAAGAAATAAATGAAGAAGAAGCCACGGCCGACAGATGGAATACATAAAGAGAATAAATAAAACCCAAAATTCTAAAGAAACTGTAAGAACAACTTACTCATGATTATTCAGAAACAGTAGGATTTAAAATAAAGAGAATAAATACCCCAAAATTAAAAAAAAAAAAAAAAAAATGAAGTAAGCCCAACTTACAAACAAGTATTTAAGAAAACAATTTATGAGCCAATGAAGATAAGAGAATGAAGAAGCCAAAATGGAACCCTCAAAAGGATCACAAGAAAAGAAAAAACAAATATTTAAGAATTATCCGAAAACAAAACCCAATTAATAAATGTCAATAAAATAGCCAAGTATTGGAGATGAGAAGTGTATAATAGAAGGAAGAATTAATATGAAGAAATAATATGATCTGAGTTAAAGTACAGTGAATAATCCCTAGAATATGATTATTATTTATTATTTTATTGAAGGTCACATGATGACTACCTTACGAGGTTTATTAATGAAGATTGACTGTAGAATATTCCAGCAATCATTTGACTGGGCAGAGATGATGTTCCTCTGATCCCAGAAAGTATGTAACGGACGACGGTAATTGGTTAGCCGATAGAGCACCACCGATTCGATTCCAGTTATAATGTTAGGGAGGTTTAGGAAAATTAAATATTAGAGGGAAAACTCACAAATAAATATAGAGAATTAAATAAAACCAGATCCAAAATGTATAATTAATGAAGAATGTCACAAGAATGATTATAGAAATAAGATTTAAACTTGGGAAATAATTGACTTTAAGAAGGAACGAAGAAATGATAATAAAATAACGGATAACTGTGAAATATAAAAGTACTATAAATAGGAAACCAATTGGCCAGATACAAATTAGAAGTTTATTTCTTGCTAAACTTTGTTTATACCCAAAATAAAACTTATTTCGAAGGGGGGGTGTTATGTAACGCAACATAGTTGAGGTTCCCCAACGTTACATAAAAGATTGAATGAAATATGGTCAAGGACCATACCCTGACTTAAGGTTGTTCAATAGGTCATGTGCTCGAGAAGTAACTCAAACCAGAAGGAGGCAATGACTAGTATTAAATGTATAGAAACCAGACTAAGGAATGATTGAATGTTATGAATTGTTTGTTTGGTACTGTGGCATGTTCAGGTCACAGAGTATTTTATATTGTATGTTGCCTATACTAAAGATGAAATAATGTTATTTGATAATAATACTTCACCAGTAATTATGTTTATGTTTATATTGGATTTGTATTTATATAACCCAGTATAGTTACCAATGTTAGGTACTGTACTAAGTTGTCAGTATTGTATAATGTTGAAAAATAATGTTGTTCTAATTAATGTTTATAAACTGGATCAGGAGTGTGACCAGTGTTTTAAATCTAACAAGCAGTTCTGACAATTATGTCATAAATTAATAAAGGGTTCCAGAACCAGTTAATTAATATAAAAAAACAACTAACCACCAGTAAATTAAAATTCATGTAATTAACTATGTAATCAATAATTAATTGTACAGTAGGTCAGGTAAAAAAAAGAAAATTAAGTTAAAAACCAAATAATGTTATAATGGTTGTAAATGAATCTATAGGCCTAAATTCCATATTAGTGAAAGGAAATTAATACCTTTTTAGTAAACCCAGTCCAACGAAACTCTAGTAAAACATTTATTGTTTAATAAGGAAGGTTAGGGGAGAATTTTATGTGATTCAATATTAATCCAAGCATGGAGTATTTTATTGGAAAGGAGTAGTAATATTCTATAATGCCGGCTCAAGGATATATAGAAAACATGGTTGTTAAGGCAACTGATTTTTAATAAGTTGTTGATTTTGAATAGATGGTACTGATTGTTACAAGCTATTAGATTGAAATGAACCGATATATTTAAATATATGAATAAATATAAAGGAAAGATATATCCAAACTGAAAAAGCCTTTTTGTAAAACAATTATATTTGAACGCTAATGAATCGTACAAATTAAATAACACTCTAAATTATCAATGAGTAAAATAAAAAAGAATTGAAAGCTTCTCACCTCAGTCACTAAATATTTCCGCTGAATTTGGTATCAAACCAATTCATGCTATAAATTGAAGACCAGTAAAGAGTTAAAGCCTGAATTAACGGAAATATTTGGAAATACAGAAGATTCGGTTGACGAAATAACCTTCATTGAGAGCGTAAGCTGAGATCCTAATTCCAGTTCGTTGGGACCAAGAATTGTGAAGACGCAAAAGAAGAATCGAAGCACAAGAGTTCCTGTGGGATTACCATCATCCATTCATTGAAAACCAGAGCAGTTTTACTGGGTGAAGACGATATAAACTGGATTTTGACCGCTGTTGACAAACATTCACCGCCTAATGAAGCTTTCGCCGTTTGGGTAAAAAACAAATTATTTTCATATCATTGTATTTTAAGTAAATAATTTTATTCTTTTTGTAAATTGAACAACCTTAATTATGCGTTTTACCTGGCCTTACTAATGGTTCAAAGAACTACACGAACCCTGGTATAAGAATTATTTGTCATTATTTTCAAAGTATATGTTTTTTTTTTAGAGTTCGAATAATTAAGAATCGATATATGTTGGGATAGTCGATTGGATCGTCTTATTGTTTGTCTGAGACAACGTAACTTGTTAAATACCAGAGAAAAATAAATAAAGTACATTTGTTGTATGAGATAACGTTTTAATCATTGCAGAGAAAATACTATATGTAATTGGCGTAATAATTTATTAACAAATTGATACAAACACTCAGAATAACGAACCTATAAGTACACTTATTTCTAGTAATAGCGCTCCAAGTTTACAGCTGGTGGGACGGGAGATTGCTGAACTAACGGGTTTTGTCATACTAAATTTGAATGAAATTTTTATCGTTGAGGGACTAGGGTTGAGACAAAAACCACTTACATTCAGTAAATACTCCATATATATTGCTCATATTAAACAACCACTGAGAATTAAATTAAGTCTACAGAATAATACCATTATAAATTCAGGAATATAATTCTAAGTTTGTGGACTTAATAATCTGTGTTCTGAGGGTTTCACTGGTCACAACCGCAAGGTATATTAGTTCATAACATATTAATTAAACCAGGTAACAGCATTTTAATTGTTACGAATCACCACCTACAACGTACTACTCAGCGTTTGTTACACCGGAGTATCTTATAACTAATTACACTCATAGACAAGATTTCTTTATAATTTGACGCTCCAGCTGGTATCATACATTATAACATACGTCCTCACATAATTAACAAGCAGTTCGTTACTAAATTGATTACAACAGTGGGGTTTTCAAACGTCCTCATAGGTGATCTTTATTTCTCTTATTACAAATTGGCGCATAACAACGTGGAGCTTATTTAAACACGTACTCAACACATTCTATTTTATATTATTACAAATTGACGCTCGCAACGTGAGGCATCATCGTCGCATCTTAACACCTAATTATTTCTCTCTTTTTACAAATTGGCTAGCCCAAACAGTGGGGCTTGATTACATCAGAGCATCATCACCACTATCTAATAATATTTATTCATCTTTTTACAAATTGGCGCTCAACGAGTGGGCTTTAGTTAAGTAAAAATCATATTATTTGTTACTTAACTTGAGCAGGCAACCATTAGAGGCACAGGAATGCAGAATACCAGAGGCAGATCGAAGAAGAGGGCAGAAGAGAAGGAGAAGGAAGAAGGTGGACAGGAACAAGAAATAGAATTAGTCACGGACAGTGAAATGGATCAACAGACAGGTGATACAGAAGAAATCGAAATAGTTAGGGATACGGAAACGGAAATAGTGGAAGAGGATGCCCAAGGGGACCAACCAGAAAAAGCGGAAGCCAGAAGAGAACCAGATTGGCAAGAAATTATGAGGATGATGATGGAGAAAATTGATAGCATTAAGGAAAGCAATAAACAAACAATAGATGAAAATTTTAGAAAACAGGAGGAAAACTCAAAGCAAACTACAAAAAAGATAGAAAATAAAATAGACAGTATCAAAGAAGATAACAGACAAACTAATGAAAAAATAGACAGTATTAAGGAAAGTACTAGTGAACTTTTAAGGCAAACCATAAATGAAAATAATGAACGATTGAAGGCCGATTTTAGACAAATCAATGAAAAGATAGACAGTATAAATGAAAATTCAGAAAAGCTGGAAAATAAAATAGACAGTATTAATGAGAACTCAAGAAAACAAAACGAAATTTTGAGCGAAAATTTAATCAAACAAATGAATGAAAAGTTTGACAGGAATGACGAGAATTTGAGACAGATTCAAGACGATAACAAACTAATGAACGAAAAACTTGAGGAAAACAATAAACGAATGAAAGCAGATCTTGAGAAAATCAATGAGGATAATCTAATACGAATCGATGAGAGAATTGAGCATTCTAACAAGGAAATAAGGGAAAATGTTGATAAACAGAATGAAGTATTAAGACAAGTTATCAATAAGAAAATTGAGGACGCTAGTGAGGCAATCAGCCAGAAGGTAGTTAAGAACGATGGCGAAAGAAAACAGGAGATCGCGGAAACAAATAGAAAACTGAAAGCGACCGATGAAGTTATTACACGAAATAGAGCTGAACTAGAGGTCAAGCTAGGCCATATAGAAGAAGAAAACCGAATTCAAGTGGAATCAATACGAACTGATTGCGGAAACCAGCATCGAAATTTAGATACGATCATGAACGAGGTACAGGAGCAAGGACAACGTAACCAGGATAGAATCGAGAACCTACAACGGTCAGTTGACAACCGATCGATCACTGTCCCATATACACAACATATAGACGACCGGGAGACCATCAACTTTAAGACATACAGGAGAAATCCAATGGAATTCTTGGAACGGGTCGGCGAACAAATCATGAGAACTGGTGAAAACAGGTGGCCAATAATTCGTCGTTATTTAGACGAACATTTTAAAGAAACTTATGATAACTGGTGGACAGCCACCAGGCACGAGATACGAAGGTACGAAGAATTTAAAATAGCTTTTAAAGCCAGGTACTGGTCAGACGCCACCCAGAACGTAGTAAGGGAGAGCATCAGTTATGGAAGATATGACGCCAGCAGGGGAACAACACTTACCGCCTACTTCCTGGGAAAAGTATGTTTGGCAAGACATCTTGAACCAAAAATCCCAGAGGAAATTCTCGTCACCAGGTTAGCATACCACTATGATAACGGTATATCAATAGCACGATCGGGTGGACAAATAAAAACTATACAGGCCATGTCAACGCTATTGGAAGAGCACGAGCGTGAGGTACATTATCGAAGGAGTCGTCAGAGAAACGACCAGTACGGGAACAGGGATTTCCCAGACTATAACAATAGAAACAATAACCATAACAGTCATGAGGCGAATAACCGGACGAACTATAATGGCAGGCCTGGTAATTATGGTAATGAGGCGTACCAACGGCAAAATAACAACAACAGCCCAAGGAACAACGGAAACAATTACGGAATAGACAGAGTATTCCGAACAACCAATATAACCGGTCGTATAACCCAAATTACCAGAATCGGAACACGAACAACCGAAATTATGATAACAGTAACCGTAACCCGAATAACCAAAACCAAAACTACAGAAGAGTTAATTATGTGGGGGCGTACGACAACTATAACGGGAGGACATACTACCAAGGACGTCGGAGTTTTAATAGGGACACCGACTGGAACCAGTACAATAATAACGATAGAAGGGAGACTAGAACTAATGGGGGCAGAAGTCGGAGTCAGGAGGACTACCGCCGGGTTAACTACGAAGAGGATCGTCCATTACGGGTTTCCAGACCAATGGTAAATTTTATAAGGGCCGAAGAGAATGGTCCAAGGAGTGATCAACACCAAGGGGAGAATGATAATGAGTGTTTACAACAGAGCAATAGCATCGGAGAATCCAGATCCGGAAGCGAGAACCAAAGAAGGGACGATCCATCTAGGAATGTCCGAATAATTTATAATCAACAGAACCCACCAGAACGCTGGATTCCCCTAAGAGGAGATGGCCACCAACCCAGTACATCCCAGGATGTAAGACAAGAAATAAATGAAGAAGAAGCCACGGCCGACAGATGGAATACATAAAGAGAATAAATAAAACCCAAAATTCTAAAGAAACTGTAAGAACAACTTACTCATGATTATTCAGAAACAGTAGGATTTAAAAATTAAAGAGAATAAATACCCCAAAATTAAAAAAAAAAAAAAAAAAAATGAAGTAAGCCCAACTTACAAACAAGTATTTAAGAAAACAATTTATGAGCCAATGAAGATAAGAGAATGAAGAAGCCAAAATGGAACCCTCAAAAGGATCACAAGAAAAGAAAAAACAAATATTTAAGAATTATCCGAAAACAAAACTCAATTAATAAATGTCAATAAAATAGCCAAGTATTGGAGATGAGAAGTGTATAATAGAAGGAAGAATTAATATGAAGAAATAATATGATCTGAGTTAAAGTACAGTGAATAATCCCTAGAATATGATTATTATTTATTATTTTATTGAAGGTCACATGATGACTACCTTACGAGGTTTATTAATGAAGATTGACTGTAGAATATTCCAGCAATCATTTGACTGGGCAGAGATGATGTTCCTCTGATCCCAGAAAGTATGTAACGGACGACGGTAATTGGTTAGCCGATAGAGCACCACCGATTCGATTCCAGTTATAATGTTAGGGAGGTTTAGGAAAATTAAATATTAGAGGGAAAACTCACAAATAAATATAGAGAATTAAATAAAACCAGATCCAAAATGTATAATTAATGAAGAATGTCACAAGAATGATTATAGAAATAAGATTTAAACTTGGGAAATAATTGACTTTAAGAAGGAACGAAGAAATGATAATAAAATAACGGATAACTGTAAAATATAAAAGTACTATAAATAGGAAACCAATTGGCCAGATACAAATTAGAAGTTTATTTCTTGCTAAACTTTGTTTATACCCAAAATAAAACTTATTTCGAAGGGGGGGTGTTATGTAACGCAACATAGTTGAGGTTCCCCAACGTTACATAAAAGATTGAATGAAATATGGTCAAGGACCATACCCTGACTTAAGGTTGTTCAATAGGTCATGTGCTCGAGAAGTAACTCAAACCAGAAGGAGGCAATGACTAGTATTAAATGTATAAAAACCAGACTAAGGAATGATTGAATGTTATGAATTGTTTGTTTGGTACTGTGGCATGTTCAGGTCACAGAGTATTTTATATTGTATGTTGCCTATACTAAAGATGAAATAATGTTATTTGATAATAATACTTCACCAGTAATTATGTTTATGTTTATATTGGATTTGTATTTATATAACCCAGTATAGTTACCAATGTTAGGTACTGTACTAAGTTGTCAGTATTGTATAATGTTGAAAAATAATGTTGTTCTAATTAATGTTTATAAACTGGATCAGGAGTGTGACCAGTGTTTTAAATCTAACAAGCAGTTCTGACAATTATGTCATAAATTAATAAAGGGTTCCAGAACCAGTTAATTAATATAAAAAAACAACTAACCACCAGTAAATTAAAATTCATGTAATTAACTATGTAATCAATAATTAATTGTACAGTAGGTCAGGTAAAAAAAAGAAAATTAAGTTAAAAACCAAATAATGTTATAATGGTTGTAAATGAATCTATAGGCCTAAATTCCATATTAGTGAAAGAAATTAATACCTTTTTAGTAAACCCAGTCCAACGAAACTCTAGTAAAACATTTACTGTTTAATAAGGAAGGTTAGGGAGAATTTTATGTGATTCAATATTAATCCAAGCATGGAGTATTTTATTGGAAAGGAGTAGTAATATTCTATAATGCCGGCTCAAGGATATATAGAAAACATGGTTGTTAAGGCAACTGATTTTAATAAGTTGTTGATTTTGAATAGATGGTACTGATTGTTACAAGCTATTAGATTGAAATGAACCGATATATTTAAATATATGAATAAATATAAAGGAAAGATATATCCAAACTGAAAAAGCCTTTTTGTAAAACAATTATATTTGAACGCTAATGAATCGTACAAATTAAATAACACTCTAAATTATCAATGAGTAAAATAAAAAGAATTGAAAGCTTCTCACCTCAGTCACTAAATATTTCCGCTGAATTTGGTATCAAACCAATTCATGCTATAAATTGAAGACCAGTAACGAGTTAAGCCTGAATTAACGGAAATATTTGGAAATACAGAAGATTCGGTTGACGAAATAACCTTCATTGACAGCGTAAGCTGAGATCCTAATTCCAGTTCGTTGGGACCAAGAATTGTGAAGACGCAAAAGAAGAATCGAAGCACAAGAGTTCCTGTGGGATTACCATCATCCATTCCATTCATTGAAAACCAGAGCAGTTTTACTGGGTGAAGACGATATAAACTGGATTTTGACCGCTGTTGACAAACATTCACCGCCTAATGAAGCTTTCGCCGTTTGGGTAAAAAACAAATTATTTTCATATCATTGTATTTTAAGTAAATAATTTTATTCTTTTTGTAAATTGAACAACCTTAATTATGCGTTTTACCTGGCCTTACTAATGGTTCAAAGAACTACACGAACCCTGGTATAAGAATTATTTGTCATTATTTTCAAAGTATATGTTTTTTTTTTAGAGTTCGAATAATTAAGAATCGATATATGTTGGGATAGTCGATTGGATCGTCTTATTGTTTGTCTGAGACAACGTAACTTGTTAAATACCAGAGAAAAATAAATAAAGTACATTTGTTGTATGAGATAACGTTTTAATCATTGCAGAGAAAATACTATATGTAATTGGCGTAATAATTTATTAACAAATTGATACAAACACTCAGAATAACTAACCTATAAGTACACTTATTTCTAGTAATAGCGCTCCAAGTTTACAGCTGGTGGGACGGGAGATTGCTGAACTAACGGGTTTTGTCATACTAAATTTGAATGAAATTTTTATCGTTGAGGGACTAGGGTTGAGACAAAAACCACTTACATTCAGTAAATACTCCATATATATTGCTCATATTAAACAACCACTGAGAATTAAATTAAGTCTACAGAATAATACCATTATAAATTCAGGAATATAATTCTAAGTTTGTGGACTTAATAATCTGTGTTCTGAGGGTTTCACTGGTCACAACCGCAAGGTATATTAGTTCATAACATATTAATTAAACCAGGTAACAGCATTTTAATTGTTACGAATCACCACCTACAACGTACTACTCAGCGTTTGTTACACCGGAGTATCTTATAACTAATTACACTCATAGACAAGATTTCTTTATAATTTGACGCTCCAGCTGGTATCATACATTATAACATACGTCCTCACATAATTAACAAGCAGTTCGTTACTAAATTGATTACAACAGTGGGGTTTTCAAACGTCCTCATAGGTGATCTTTATTTCTCTTATTACAAATTGGCGCATAACAACGTGGAGCTTATTTAAACACGTACTCAACACATTCTATTTTATATTATTACAAATTGACGCTCGCAACGTGAGGCATCATCGTCGCATCTTAACACCTAATTATTTCTCTCTTTTTACAAATTGGCTAGCCCAAACAGTGGGGCTTGATTACATCAGAGCATCATCACCACTATCTAATAATATTTATTCATCTTTTTACAAATTGGCGCTCAACGAGTGGGCTTTAGTTAAGTAAAAATCATATTATTTGTTACTTAACTTGAGCAGGCAACCATTAGAGGCACAGGAATGCAGAATACCAGAGGCAGATCGAAGAAGAGGGCAGAAGAGAAGGAGAAGGAAGAAGGTGGACAGGAACAAGAAATAGAATTAGTCACGGACAGTGAAATGGATCAACAGACAGGTGATACAGAAGAAATCGAAATAGTTAGGGATACGGAAACGGAAATAGTGGAAGAGGATGCCCAAGGGGACCAACCAGAAAAAGCGGAAGCCAGAAGAGAACCAGATTGGCAAGAAATTATGAGGATGATGATGGAGAAAATTGATAGCATTAAGGAAAGCAATAAACAAACAATAGATGAAAATTTTAGAAAACAGGAGGAAAACTCAAAGCAAACTACAAAAAAGATAGAAAATAAAATAGACAGTATCAAAGAAGATAACAGACAAACTAATGAAAAAATAGACAGTATTAAGGAAAGTACTAGTGAACTTTTAAGGCAAACCATAAATGAAAATAATGAACGATTGAAGGCCGATTTTAGACAAATCAATGAAAAGATAGACAGTATAAATGAAAATTCAGAAAAGCTGGAAAATAAAATAGACAGTATTAATGAGAACTCAAGAAAACAAAACGAAATTTTGAGCGAAAATTTAATCAAACAAATGAATGAAAAGTTTGACAGGAATGACGAGAATTTGAGACAGATTCAAGACGATAACAAACTAATGAACGAAAAACTTGAGGAAAACAATAAACGAATGAAAGCAGATCTTGAGAAAATCAATGAGGATAATCTAATACGAATCGATGAGAGAATTGAGCATTCTAACAAGGAAATAAGGGAAAATGTTGATAAACAGAATGAAGTATTAAGACAAGTTATCAATAAGAAAATTGAGGACGCTAGTGAGGCAATCAGCCAGAAGGTAGTTAAGAACAATGGCGAAAGAAAACAGGAGATCGCGGAAACAAATAGAAAACTGAAAGCGACCGATGAAGTTATTACACGAAATAGAGCTGAACTAGAGGTCAAGCTAGGCCATATAGAAGAAGAAAACCGAATTCAAGTGGAATCAATACGAACTGATTGCGGAAACCAGCATCGAAATTTAGATACGATCATGAACGAGGTACAGGAGCAAGGACAACGTAACCAGGATAGAATCGAGAACCTACAACGGTCAGTTGACAACCGATCGATCACTGTCCCATATACACAACATATAGACGACCGGGAGACCATCAACTTTAAGACATACAGGAGAAATCCAATGGAATTCTTGGAACGGGTCGGCGAACAAATCATGAGAACTGGTGAAAACAGGTGGCCAATAATTCGTCGTTATTTAGACGAACATTTTAAAGAAACTTATGATAACTGGTGGACAGCCACCAGGCACGAGATACGAAGGTACGAAGAATTTAAATAGCTTTTAAAGCCAGGTACTGGTCAGACGCCACCCAGAACGTAGTAAGGGAGAGCATCAGTTATGGAAGATATGACGCCAGCAGGGGAACAACACTTACCGCCTACTTCCTGGGAAAAGTATGTTTGGCAAGACATCTTGAACCAAAAATCCCAGAGGAAATTCTCGTCACCAGGTTAGCATACCACTATGATAACGGTATATCAATAGCACGATCGGGTGGACAAATAAAAACTATACAGGCCATGTCAACGCTATTGGAAGAGCACGAGCGTGAGGTACATTATCGAAGGAGTCGTCAGAGAAACGACCAGTACGGGAACAGGGATTTCCCAGACTATAACAATAGAAACAATAACCATAACAGTCATGAGGCGAATAACCGGACGAACTATAATGGGAGGCCTGGTAATTATGGTAATGAGGCGTACCAACGGCAAAATAACAACAACAGCCCAAGGAACAACGGAAACAATTACGGGAATAGACAGAGTATTCCGAACAACCAATATAACCGGTCGTATAACCCAAATTACCAGAATCGAAACACGAACAACCGAAATTATGATAACAGTAACCGTAACCCGAATAACCAAAACCAAAACTACAGAAGAGTTAATTATGTGGGGGCGTACGACAACTATAACGGGAGGACATACTACCAAGGACGTCGGAGTTTTAATAGGGACACCGACTGGAACCAGTACAATAATAACGATAGAAGGGAGACTAGAACTAATGGGGGCAGAAGTCGGAGTCAGGAGGACTACCGCCGGGTTAACTACGAAGAGGATCGCCCATTACGGGTTTCCAGACCAATGGTAAATTTTATAAGGGCCGAAGAGAATGGTCCAAGGAGTGATCAACACCAAGGGGAGAATGATAATGAGTGTTTACAACAGAGCAATAGCATCGGAGAATCCAGATCCGGAAGCGAGAACCAAAGAAGGGACGATCCATCTAGGAATTTCCGAATAATTTATAATCAACAGAACCCACCAGAACGCTGGATTCCCCTAAGAGGAGATGGCCACCAACCCAGTACATCCCAGGATGTAAGACAAGAAATAAATGAAGAAGAAGCCACGGCCGACAGATGGAATACATAAAGAGAATAAATAAAACCCAAAATTCTAAAGAAACTGTAAGAACAACTTACTCATGATTATTCAGAAACAGTAGGATTTAAAATAAAGAGAATAAATACCCCAAAATTAAAAAAAAAAAAAAAAAATGAAGTAAGCCCAACTTACAAACAAGTATTTAAGAAAACAATTTATGAGCCAATGAAGATAAGAGAATGAAGAAGCCAAAATGGAACCCTCAAAAGGATCACAAGAAAAGAAAAAACAAATATTTAAGAATTATCCGAAAACAAAACCCAATTAATAAATGTCAATAAAATAGCCAAGTATTGGAGATGAGAAGTGTATAATAGAAGGAAGAATTAATATGAAGAAATAATATGATCTGAGTTAAAGTACAGTGAATAATCCCTAGAATATGATTATTATTTATTATTTTATTGAAGGTCACATGATGACTACCTTACGAGGTTTATTAATGAAGATTGACTGTAGAATATTCCAGCAATCATTTGACTGGGCAGAGATGATGTTCCTCTGATCCCAGAAAGTATGTAACGGACGACGGTAATTGGTTAGCCGATAGAGCACCACCGATTCGATTCCAGTTATAATGTTAGGGAGGTTTAGGAAAATTAAATATTAGAGGGAAAACTCACAAATAAATATAGAGAATTAAATAAAACCAGATCCAAAATGTATAATTAATGAAGAATGTCACAAGAATGATTATAGAAATAAGATTTAAACTTGGGAAATAATTGACTTTAAGAAGGAACGAAGAAATGATAATAAAATAACGGATAACTGTGAAATATAAAAGTACTATAAATAGGAAACCAATTGGCCAGATACAAATTAGAAGTTTATTTCTTGCTAAACTTTGTTTATACCCAAAATAAAACTTATTTCGAAGGGGGGGTGTTATGTAACGCAAAATAGTTGAGGTTCCCCAACGTTACATAAAAGATTGAATGAAATATGGTCAAGGACCATACCCTGACTTAAGGTTGTTCAATAGGTCATGTGCTCGAGAAGTAACTCAAACCAGAAGGAGGCAATGACTAGTATTAAATGTATAAAAACCAGACTAAGGAATGATTGAATGTTATGAATTGTTTGTTTGGTACTGTGGCATGTTCAGGTCACAGAGTATTTTATATTGTATGTTGCCTATACTAAAGATGAAATAATGTTATTTGATAATAATACTTCACCAGTAATTATGTTTATGTTTATATTGGATTTGTATTTATATAACCCAGTATAGTTACCAATGTTAGGTACTGTACTAAGTTGTCAGTATTGTATAATGTTGAAAAATAATGTTGTTCTAATTAATGTTTATAAACTGGATCAGGAGTGTGACCAGTGTTTTAAATCTAACAAGCAGTTCTGACAATTATGTCATAAATTAATAAAGGGTTCCAGAACCAGTTAATTAATATAAAAAAACAACTAACCACCAGTAAATTAAAATTCATGTAATTAACTATGTAATCAATAATTAATTGTACAGTAGGTCAGGTAAAAAAAAGAAAATTAAGTTAAAAACCAAATAATGTTATAATGGTTGTAAATGAATCTATAGGCCTAAATTCCATATTAGTGAAAGGAAATTAATACCTTTTTAGTAAACCCAGTCCAACGAAACTCTAGTAAAACATTTACTGTTTAATAAGGAAGGTTAGGGGAGAATTTTATGTGATTCAATATTAATCCAAGCATGGAGTATTTTATTGGAAAGGAGTAGTAATATTCTATAATGCCGGCTCAAGGATATATAGAAAACATGGTTGTTAAGGCAACTGATTTTTAATAAGTTGTTGATTTTGAATAGATGGTACTGATTGTTACAAGCTATTAGATTGAAATGAACCGATATATTTAAATATATGAATAAATATAAAGGAAAGATATATCCAAACTGAAAAAGCCTTTTTGTAAAACAATTATATTTGAACGCTAATGAATCGTACAAATTAAATAACACTCTAAATTATCAATGAGTAAAATAAAAAAGAATTGAAAGCTTCTCACCTCAGTCACTAAATATTTCCGCTGAATTTGGTATCAAACCAATTCATGCTATAAATTGAAGACCAGTAAAGAGTTAAAGCCTGAATTAACGGAAATATTTGGAAATACAGAAGATTCGGTTGACGAAATAACCTTCATTGACAGCGTAAGCTGAGATCCTAATTCCAGTTCGTTGGGACCAAGAATTGTGAAGACGCAAAAGAAGAATCGAAGCACAAGAGTTCCTGTGGGATTACCATCATCCATTCATTGAAAACCAGAGCAGTTTTACTGGGTGAAGACGATATAAACTGGATTTTGACCGCTGTTGACAAACATTCACCGCCTAATGAAGCTTTCGCCGTTTGGGTAAAAAACAAATTATTTTCATATCATTGTATTTTAAGTAAATAATTTTATTCTTTTTGTAAATTGAACAACCTTAATTATGCGTTTTACCTGGCCTTACTAATGGTTCAAAGAACTACACGAACCCTGGTATAAGAATTATTTGTCATTATTTTCAAAGTATATGTTTTTTTTTTAGAGTTCGAATAATTAAGAATCGATATATGTTGGGATAGTCGATTGGATCGTCTTATTGTTTGTCTGAGACAACGTAACTTGTTAAATACCAGAGAAAAATAAATAAAGTACATTTGTTGTATGAGATAACGTTTTAATCATTGCAGAGAAAATACTATATGTAATTGGCGTAATAATTTATTAACAAATTGATACAAACACTCAGAATAACTAGCCTATAAGTACACTTATTTCTAGTAATAGCGCTCCAAGTTTACAGCTGGTGGGACGGGAGATTGCTGAACTAACGGGTTTTGTCATACTAAATTTGAATGAAATTTTTATCGTTGAGGGACTAGGGTTGAGACAAAAACCACTTACATTCAGTAAATACTCCATATATATTGCTCATATTAAACAACCACTGAGAATTAAATTAAGTCTACAGAATAATACCATTATAAATTCAGGAATATAATTCTAAGTTTGTGGACTTAATAATCTGTGTTCTGAGGGTTTCACTGGTCACAACCGCAAGGTATATTAGTTCATAACATATTAATTAAACCAGGTAACAGCATTTTAATTGTTACGAATCACCACCTACAACGTACTACTCAGCGTTTGTTACACCGGAGTATCTTATAACTAATTACACTCATAGACAAGATTTCTTTATAATTTGACGCTCCAGCTGGTATCATACATTATAACATACGTCCTCACATAATTAACAAGCAGTTCGTTACTAAATTGATTACAACAGTGGGGTTTTCAAACGTCCTCATAGGTGATCTTTATTTCTCTTATTACAAATTGGCGCATAACAACGTGGAGCTTATTTAAACACGTACTCAACACATTCTATTTTATATTATTACAAATTGACGCTCGCAACGTGAGGCATCATCGTCGCATCTTAACACCTAATTATTTCTCTCTTTTTACAAATTGGCTAGCCCAAACAGTGGGGCTTGATTACATCAGAGCATCATCACCACTATCTAATAATATTTATTCATCTTTTTACAAATTGGCGCTCAACGAGTGGGCTTTAGTTAAGTAAAAATCATATTATTTGTTACTTAACTTGAGCAGGCAACCATTAGAGGCACAGGAATGCAGAATACCAGAGGCAGATCGAAGAAGAGGGCAGAAGAGAAGGAGAAGGAAGAAGGTGGACAGGAACAAGAAATAGAATTAGTCACGGACAGTGAAATGGATCAACAGACAGGTGATACAGAAGAAATCGAAATAGTTAGGGATACGGAAACGGAAATAGTGGAAGAGGATGCCCAAGGGGACCAACCAGAAAAAGCGGAAGCCAGAAAAGAACCAGATTGGCAAGAAATTATGAGGATGATGATGGAGAAAATTGATAGCATTAAGGAAAGCAATAAACAAACAATAGATGAAAATTTTAGAAAACAGGAGGAAAACTCAAAGCAAACTACAAAAAAGATAGAAAATAAAATAGACAGTATCAAAGAAGATAATAGACAAACTAATGAAAAAATAGACAGTATTAAGGAAAGTACTAGTGAACTTTTAAGGCAAACCATAAATGAAAATAATGAACGATTGAAGGCCGATTTTAGACAAATCAATGAAAAGATAGACAGTATAAATGAAAATTCAGAAAAGCTGGAAAATAAAATAGACAGTATTAATGAGAACTCAAGAAAACAAAACGAAATTTTGAGCGAAAATTTAATCAAACAAATGAATGAAAAGTTTGACAGGAATGACGAGAATTTGAGACAGATTCAAGACGATAACAAACTAATGAACGAAAAACTTGAGGAAAACAATAAACGAATGAAAGCAGATCTTGAGAAAATCAATGAGGATAATCTAATACGAATCGATGAGAGAATTGAGCATTCTAACAAGGAAATAAGGGAAAATGTTGATAAACAGAATGAAGTATTAAGACAAGTTATCAATAAGAAAATTGAGGACGCTAGTGAGGCAATCAGCCAGAAGGTAGTTAAGAACGATGGCGAAAGAAAACAGGAGATCGCGGAAACAAATAGAAAACTGAAAGCGACCGATGAAGTTATTACACGAAATAGAGCTGAACTAGAGGTCAAGCTAGGCCATATAGAAGAAGAAAACCGAATTCAAGTGGAATCAATACGAACTGATTGCGGAAACCAGCATCGAAATTTAGATACGATCATGAACGAGGTACAGGAGCAAGGACAACGTAACCAGGATAGAATCGAGAACCTACAACGGTCAGTTGACAACCGATCGATCACTGTCCCATATACACAACATATAGACGACCGGGAGACCATCAACTTTAAGACATACAGGAGAAATCCAATGGAATTCTTGGAACGGGTCGGCGAACAAATCATGAGAACTGGTGAAAACAGGTGGCCAATAATTCGTCGTTATTTAGACGAACATTTTAAAGAAACTTATGATAACTGGTGGACAGCCACCAGGCACGAGATACGAAGCTACGAAGAATTTAAAATAGCTTTGAAAGCCAGGTACTGGTCAGACGCCACCCAGAACGTAGTAAGGGAGAGCATCAGTTATGGAAGATATGACGCCAGCAGGGGAACAACACTTACCGCCTACTTCCTGGGAAAAGTATGTTTGGCAAGACATCTTGAACCAAAAATCCCAGAGGAAATTCTCGTCACCAGGTTAGCATACCACTATGATAACGGTATATCAATAGCACGATCGGGTGGACAAATAAAAACTATACAGGCCATGTCAACGCTATTGGAAGAGCACGAGCGTGAGGTACATTATCGAAGGAGACGTCAGAGAAACGACCAGTACGGGAACAGGGATTTCCCAGACTATAACAATAGAAACAATAACCATAACAGTCATGAGGCGAATAATCGGACGAACTATAATGGCAGGCCTGGTAATTATGGTAATGAGGCATACCAACGGCAAAATAACAACAACAGCCCAAGGAACAACGGAAACAATTACGGGAATAGACAGAGTATTCCGAACAACCAATATAACCGGTCGTATAACCCAAATTACCAGAATCGGAACACGAACAACCGAAATTATGATAACAGTAACCGTAACCCGAATAACCAAAACCAAAACTACAGAAGAGTTAATTATGTGGGGGCGTACGACAACTATAACGGGAGGACATACTACCAAGGACGTCGGAGTTTTAATAGGGACACCGACTGGAACCAGTACAATAATAACGATAGAAGGGAGACTAGAACTAATGGGGGCAGAAGTCGGAGTCAGGAGGACTACCGCCGGGTTAACTACGAAGAGGATCGTCCATTACGGGTTTCCAGACCAATGGTAAATTTTATAAGGGCCGAAGAGAATGGTCCAAGGAGTGATCAACACCAAGGGGAGAATGATAATGAGTGTTTACAACAGAGCAATAGCATCGGAGAATCCAGATCCGGAAGCGAGAACCAAAGAAGGGACGATCCATCTAGGAATGTCCGAATAATTTATAATCAACAGAACCCACCAGAACGCTGGATTCCCCTAAGAGGAGATGGCCACCGACCCAGTACATCCCAGGATGTAAGACAAGAAATAAATGAAGAAGAAGCCACGGCCGACAGATGGAATACATAAAGAGAATAAATAAAACCCAAAATTCTAAAGAAACTGTAAGAACAACTTACTCATGATTATTCAGAAACAGTAGGATTTAAAATAAAGAGAATAAATACCCCAAAATTAAAAAAAAAAAAAAAAAATGAAGTAAGCCCAACTTAGAAACAAGTATTTAAGAAAACAATTTATGAGCCATTGAAGATAAGAGAATGAAGAAGCCAAAATGGAACCCTCAAAAGGATCACAAGAAAAGAAAAAACAAATATTTAAGAATTATCCGAAAACAAAACCCAATTAATAAATGTCAATAAAATAGCCAAGTATTGGAGATGAGAAGTGTATAATAGAAGGAAGAATTAATATGAAGAAATAATATGATCTGAGTTAAAGTACAGTGAATAATCCCTAGAATATGATTATTATTTATTATTTTATTGAAGGTCACATGATGACTACCTTACGAGGTTTATTAATGAAGATTGACTGTAGAATATTCCAGCAATCATTTGACTGGGCAGAGATGATGTTCCTCTGATCCCAGAAAGTATGTAACGGACGACGGTAATTGGTTAGCCGATAGAGCACCACCGATTCGATTCCAGTTATAATGTTAGGGAGGTTTAGGAAAATTAAATATTAGAGGGAAAACTCACAAATAAATATAGAGAATTAAATAAAACCAGATCCAAAATGTATAATTAATGAAGAATGTCACAAGAATGATTATAGAAATAAGATTTAAACTTGGGAAATAATTGACTTTAAGAAGGAACGAAGAAATGATAATAAAATAACGGATAACTGTGAAATATAAAAGTACTATAAATAGGAAACCAATTGGCCAGATACAAATTAGAAGTTTATTTCTTGCTAAACTTTGTTTATACCCAAAATAAAACTTATTTCGAAGGGGGGGTGTTATGTAACGCAACATAGTTGAGGTTCCCCAACGTTACATAAAAGATTGAATGAAATATGGTCAAGGACCATACCCTGACTTAAGGTTGTTCAATAGGTCATGTGCTCGAGAAGTAACTCAAACCAGAAGGAGGCAATGACTAGTATTAAATGTATAAAAACCAGACTAAGGAATGATTGAATGTTATGAATTGTTTGTTTGGTACTGTGGCATGTTCAGGTCACAGAGTATTTTATATTGTATGTTGCCTATACTAAAGATGAAATAATGTTATTTGATAATAATACTTCACCAGTAATTATGTTTATGTTTATATTGGATTTGTATTTATATAACCCAGTATAGTTACCAATGTTAGGTACTGTACTAAGTTGTCAGTATTGTATAATGTTGAAAAATAATGTTGTTCTAATTAATGTTTATAAACTGGATCAGGAGTGTGACCAGTGTTTTAAATCTAACAAGCAGTTCTGACAATTATGTCATAAATTAATAAAGGGTTCCAGAACCAGTTAATTAATATAAAAAAACAACTAACCACCAGTAAATTAAAATTCATGTAATTAACTATGTAATCAATAATTAATTGTACAGTAGGTCAGGTAAAAAAAAGAAAATTAAGTTAAAAACCAAATAATGTTATAATGGTTGTAAATGAATCTATAGGCCTAAATTCCATATTAGTGAAAGGAAATTAATACCTTTTTAGTAAACCCAGTCCAACGAAACTCTAGTAAAACATTTACTGTTTAATAAGGAAGGTTAGGGGAGAATTTTATGTGATTCAATATTAATCCAAGCATGGAGTATTTTATTGGAAAGGAGTAGTAATATTCTATAATGCCGGCTCAAGGATATATAGAAAACATGGTTGTTAAGGCAACTGATTTTTAATAAGTTGTTGATTTTGAATAGATGGTACTGATTGTTACAAGCTATTAGATTGAAATGAACCGATATATTTAAATATATGAATAAATATAAAGGAAAGATATATCCAAACTGAAAAAGCCTTTTTGTAAAACAATTATATTTGAACGCTAATGAATCGTACAAATTAAATAACACTCTAAATTATCAATGAGTAAAATAAAAAAGAATTGAAAGCTTCTCACCTCAGTCACTAAATATTTCCGCTGAATTTGGTATCAAACCAATTCATGCTATAAATTGAAGACCAGTAAAGAGTTAAAGCCTGAATTAACGGAAATATTTGGAAATACAGAAGATTCGGTTGACGAAATAACCTTCATTGACAGCGTAAGCTGAGATCCTAATTCCAGTTCGTTGGGACCAAGAATTGTGAAGACGCAAAAGAAGAATCGAAGCACAAGAGTTCCTGTGGGATTACCATCATCCATTCATTGAAAACCAGAGCAGTTTTACTGGGTGAAGACGATATAAACTGGATTTTGACCGCTGTTGACAAACATTCACCGCCTAATGAAGCTTTCGCCGTTTGGGTAAAAAACAAATTATTTTCATATCATTGTATTTTAAGTAAATAATTTTATTCTTTTTGTAAATTGAACAACCTTAATTATGCGTTTTACCTGGCCTTACTAATGGTTCAAAGAACTACACGAACCCTGGTATAAGAATTATTTGTCATTATTTTCAAAGTATATGTTTTTTTTTTAGAGTTCGAATAATTAAGAATCGATATATGTTGGGATAGTCGATTGGATCGTCTTATTGTTTGTCTGAGACAACGTAACTTGTTAAATACCAGAGAAAAATAAATAAAGTACATTTGTTGTATGAGATAACGTTTTAATCATTGCAGAGAAAATACTATATGTAATTGGCGTAATAATTTATTAACAAATTGATACAAACACTCAGAATAACTAACCTATAAGTACACTTATTTCTAGTAATAGCGCTCCAAGTTTACAGCTGGTGGGACGGGAGATTGCTGAACTAACGGGTTTTGTCATACTAAATTTGAATGAAATTTTTATCGTTGAGGGACTAGGGTTGAGACAAAAACCACTTACATTCAGTAAATACTCCATATATATTGCTCATATTAAACAACCACTGAGAATTAAATTAAGTCTACAGAATAATACCATTATAAATTCAGGAATATAATTCTAAGTTTGTGGACTTAATAATCTGTGTTTTGAGGGTTTCACTGGTCACAACCGCAAGGTATATTAGTTCATAACATATTAATTAAACCAGGTAACAGCATTTTAATTGTTACGAATCACCACCTACAACGTACTACTCAGCGTTTGTTACACCGGAGTATCTTATAACTAATTACACTCATAGACAAGATTTCTTTATAATTTGACGCTCCAGCTGGTATCATACATTATAACATACGTCCTCACATAATTAACAAGCAGTTCGTTACTAAATTGATTACAACAGTGGGGTTTTCAAACGTCCTCATAGGTGATCTTTATTTCTCTTATTACAAATTGGCGCATAACAACGTGGAGCTTATTTAAACACGTACTCAACACATTCTATTTTATATTATTACAAATTGACGCTCGCAACGTGAGGCATCATCGTCGCATCTTAACACCTAATTATTTCTCTCTTTTTACAAATTGGCTAGCCCAAACAGTGGGGCTTGATTACATCAGAGCATCATCACCACTATCTAATAATATTTATTCATCTTTTTACAAATTGGCGCTCAACGAGTGGGCTTTAGTTAAGTAAAAATCATATTATTTGTTACTTAACTTGAGCAGGCAACCATTAGAGGCACAGGAATGCAGAATACCAGAGGCAGATCGAAGAAGAGGGCAGAAGAGAAGGAGAAGGAAGAAGGTGGACAGGAACAAGAAATAGAATTAGTCACGGACAGTGAAATGGATCAACAGACAGGTGATACAGAAGAAATCGAAATAGTTAGGGATACGGAAACGGAAATAGTGGAAGAGGATGCCCAAGGGGACCAACCAGAAAAAGCGGAAGCCAGAAGAGAACCAGATTGGCAAGAAATTATGAGGATGATGATGGAGAAAATTGATAGCATTAAGGAAAGCAATAAACAAACAATAGATGAAAATTTTAGAAAACAGGAGGAAAACTCAAAGCAAACTACAAAAAAGATAGAAAATAAAATAGACAGTATCAAAGAAGATAATAGACAAACTAATGAAAAAATAGACAGTATTAAGGAAAGTACTAGTGAACTTTTAAGGCAAACCATAAATGAAAATAATGAACGATTGAAGGCCGATTTTAGACAAATCAATGAAAAGATAGACAGTATAAATGAAAATTCAGAAAAGCTGGAAAATAAAATAGACAGTATTAATGAGAACTCAAGAAAACAAAACGAAATTTTGAGCGAAAATTTAATCAAACAAATGAATGAAAAGTTTGACAGGAATGACGAGAATTTGAGACAGATTCAAGACGATAACAAACTAATGAACGAAAAACTTGAGGAAAACAATAAACGAATGAAAGCAGATCTTGAGAAAATCAATGAGGATAATCTAATACGAATCGATGAGAGAATTGAGCATTCTAACAAGGAAATAAGGGAAAATGTTGATAAACAGAATGAAGTATTAAGACAAGTTATCAATAAGAAAATTGAGGACGCTAGTGAGGCAATCAGCCAGAAGGTAGTTAAGAATGATGGCGAAAGAAAACAGGAGATCGCGGAAACAAATAGAAAACTGAAAGCGACCGATGAAGTTATTACACGAAATAGAGCTGAACTAGAGGTCAAGCTAGGCCATATAGAAGAAGAAAACCGAATTCAAGTGGAATCAATACGAACTGATTGCGGAAACCAGCATCGAAATTTAGATACGATCATGAACGAGGTACAGGAGCAAGGACAACGTAACCAGGATAGAATCGAGAACCTACAACGGTCAGTTGACAACCGATCGATCACTGTCCCATATACACAACATATAGACGACCGGGAGACCATCAACTTTAAGACATACAGGAGAAATCCAATGGAATTCTTGGAACGGGTCGGCGAACAAATCATGAGAACTGGTGAAAACAGGTGGCCAATAATTCGTCGTTATTTAGACGAACATTTTAAAGAAACTTATGATAACTGGTGGACAGCCACCAGGCACGAGATACGAAGCTACGAAGAATTTAAAATAGCTTTGAAAGCCAGGTACTGGTCAGACGCCACCCAGAACGTAGTAAGGGAGAGCATCAGTTATGGAAGATATGACGCCAGCAGGGGAACAACACTTACCGCCTACTTCCTGGGAAAAGTATGTTTGGCAAGACATCTTGAACCAAAAATCCCAGAGGAAATTCTCGTCACCAGGTTAGCATACCACTATGATAACGGTATATCAATAGCACGATCGGGTGGACAAATAAAAACTATACAGGCCATGTCAACGCTATTGGAAGAGCACGAGCGTGAGGTACATTATCGAAGGAGTCGTCAGAGAAACGACCAGTACGGGAACAGGGATTTCCCAGACTATAACAATAGAAACAATAACCATAACAGTCATGAGGCGAATAACCGGACGAACTATAATGGCAGGCCTGGTAATTATGGTAATGAGGCGTACCAACGGCAAAATAACAACAACAGCCCAAGGAACAACGGAAACAATTACGGGAATAGACAGAGTATTCCGAACAACCAATATAACCGGTCGTATAACCCAAATTACCAGAATCGGAACACGAACAACCGAAATTATGATAACAGTAACCGTAACCCGAATAACCAAAACCAAAACTACAGAAGAGTTAATTATGTGGGGGCGTACGACAACTATAACGGGAGGACATACTACCAAGGACGTCGGAGTTTTAATAGGGACACCGACTGGAACCAGTACAATAATAACGATAGAAGGGAGACTAGAACTAATGGGGGCAGAAGTCGGAGTCAGGAGGACTACCGCCGGGTTAACTACGAAGAGGATCGTCCATTGCGGGTTTCCAGACCAATGGTAAATTTTATAAGGGCCGAAGAGAATGGTCCAAGGAGTGATCAACACCAAGGGGAGAATGATAATGAGTGTTTACAACAGAGCAATAGCATCGGAGAATCCAGATCCGGAAGCGAGAACCAAAGAAGGGACGATCCATCTAGGAATGTCCGAATAATTTATAATCAACAGAACCCACCAGAACGCTGGATTCCCCTAAGAGGAGATGGCCACCGACCCAGTACATCCCAGGATGTAAGACAAGAAATAAATGAAGAAGAAGCCACGGCCGACAGATGGAATACATAAAGAGAATAAATAAAACCCAAAATTCTAAAGAAACTGTAAGAACAACTTACTCATGATTATTCAGAAACAGTAGGATTTAAAATAAAGAGAATAAATACCCCAAAATTCAAAAAAAAAAAAAAAAAGAAGTAAGCCCAACTTACAAACAAGTATTTAAGAAAACAATTTATGAGCCAATGAAGATAAGAGAATGAAGAAGCCAAAATGGAACCCTCAAAAGGTTCACAAGAAAAGAAAAAACAAATATTTAAGAATTATCCGAAAACAAAACCCAATTAATAAATGTCAATAAAATAGCCAAGTATTGGAGATGAGAAGTGTATAATAGAAGGAAGAATTAATATGAAGAAATAATATGATCTGAGTTAAAGTACAGTGAATAATCCCTAGAATATGATTATTATTTATTATTTTATTGAAGGTCACATGATGACTACCTTACGAGGTTTATTAATGAAGATTGACTGTAGAATATTCCAGCAATCATTTGACTGGGCAGAGATGATGTTCCTCTGATCCCAGAAAGTATGTAACGGACGACGGTAATTGGTTAGCCGATAGAGCACCACCGATTCGATTCCAGTTATAATGTTAGGGAGGTTTAGGAAAATTAAATATTAGAGGGAAAACTCACAAATAAATATAGAGAATTAAATAAAACCAGATCCAAAATGTATAATTAATGAAGAATGTCACAAGAATGATTATAGAAATAAGATTTAAACTT
Source organism: Magicicada septendecula (assembly GCA_034769895.1). Classification (NCBI taxonomy): domain Eukaryota; kingdom Metazoa; phylum Arthropoda; class Insecta; order Hemiptera; family Cicadidae; genus Magicicada; species Magicicada septendecula. Next base: position 156,341,869 of record CM068369.1, read on the forward strand.
GGGAAATAATTGACTTTAAGAAGGAACGAAGAAGTGATAATAAAATAACGGATAATTGTGAAATATAAAAGTACTATAAATAGGAAACCAATTGGCCAGATACAAATTAGAAGTTTATTTCTTGCTAAACTTTGTTTATACCCAAAATAAACTTATTTCGAAGGGGGGGTGTTATGTAACGCAACATAGTTGAGGTTCCCCAACGTTACATAAAAGATTGAATGAAATATGGTCAAGGACCATACCCTGACTTAAGGTTGTTCAATAGGTCATGTGCTCGAGAAGTAACTCAAACCAGAAGGAGGCAATGACTAGTATTAAATGTATAAAAACCAGACTAAGGAATGATTGAATGTTATGAATTGTTTGTTTGGTACTGTGGCATGTTCAGGTCACAGAGTATTTTATATTGTATGTTGACTATACTAAAGATGAAATAATGTTATTTGATAATAATACTTCACCAATAATTATGTTTATGTTTATATTGGATTTGTATTTATATAACCCAGTATAGTTACCAATGTTAGGTACTGTACTAAGTTGTCAGTATTGTATAATGTTGAAAAATAATGTTGTTCTAATTAATGTTTATAAACTGGATCAGGAGTGTGACCAGTGTTTTAAATCTAACAAGTAGTTCTGACAATTATGTCATAAATTAATAAAGGGTTCCAGAACCAGTTAATTAATATAAAAAAACAACTAACCACCAGTAAATTAAAATTCATGAAATTAACTATGTAATCAATAATTAATTGTACAGTAGGTCAGGTAAAAAAAAGAAAATTAAGTTAAAAACCAAATAATGTTATAATGGTTGTAAATGAATCTATAGGCCTAAATTCCATATTAGTGAAAGGAAATTAATACCTTTTTAGTAAACCCAGTCCAACGAAACTCTAGTAAAACATTTACTGTTTAATAAGGAAGGTTAGGGGAGAATTTTATGTGATTCAATATTAATCCAAGCATGGAGTATTTTATTGGAAAGGAGTAGTAATATTCTATAATGCCGGCTCAAGGATATATAGAAAACATGGTTGTTAAGGCAACTGATTTTTAATAAGTTGTTGATTTTGAATAGATGGTACTGATTGTTACAAGCTATTAGATTGAAATGAACCGATATATTTAAATATATGAATAAATATAAAGGAAAGATATATCCAAACTGAAAAAGCCTTTTTGTAAAACAATTATATTTGAACGCTAATGAATCGTACAAATTAAATAACACTCTAAATTATCAATGAGTAAAATAAAAAAGAATTGAAAGCTTCTCACCTCAGTCACTAAATATTTCCGCTGAATTTGGTATCAAACCAATTCATGCTATAAATTGAAGACCAGTAAAGAGTTAAAGCCTGAATTAACGGAAATATTTGGAAATACAGAAGATTCGGTTGACGAAATAACCTTCATTGACAGCGTAAGCTGAGATCCTAATTCCAGTTCGTTGGGACCAAGAATTGTGAAGACGCAAAAGAAGAATCGAAGCACAAGAGTTCCTGTGGGATTACCATCATCCATTCATTGAAAACCAGAGCAGTTTTACTGGGTGAAGACGATATAAACTGGATTTTGACCGCTGTTGACAAACATTCACCGCCTAATGAAGCTTTCGCCGTTTGGGTAAAAAACAAATTATTTTCATATCATTGTATTTTAAGTAAATAATTTTATTCTTTTTGTAAATTGAACAACCTTAATTATGCGTTTTACCTGGCCTTACTAATGGTTCAAAGAACTACACGAACCCTGGTATAAGAATTATTTGTCATTATTTTCAAAGTATATGTTTTTTTTTTTAGAGTTCGAATAATTAAGAATCGATATATGTTGGGATAGTCGATTGGATCGTCTTATTGTTTGTCTGAGACAACGTAACTTGTTAAATACCAGAGAAAAATAAATAAAGTACATTTGTTGTATGAGATAACGTTTTAATCATTGCAGAGAAAATACTATATGTAATTGGCGTAATAATTTATTAACAAATTGATACAAACACTCAGAATAACTATCCTATAAGTACACTTATTTCTAGTAATAGCGCTCCAAGTTTACAGCTGGTGGGACGGGAGATTGCTGAACTAACGGGTTTTGTCATACTAAATTTGAATGAAATTTTTATCGTTGAGGGACTAGGGTTGAGACAAAAACCACTTACATTCAGTAAATACTCCATATATATTGCTCATATTAAACAACCACTGAGAATTAAATTAAGTCTACAGAATAATACCATTATAAATTCAGGAATATAATTCTAAGTTTGTGGACTTAATAATCTGTGTTTTGAGGGTTTCACTGGTCACAACCGCAAGGTATATTAGTTCATAACATATTAATTAAACCAGGTAACAGCATTTTAATTGTTACGAATCACCACCTACAACGTACTGCTCAGCGTTTGTTACACCGGAGTATCTTATAACTAATTACACTCATAGACAAGATTTCTTTATAATTTGACGTCTCCAGCTGGTATCATACATTATAACATACGTCCTCACATAATTAACAAGCAGTTTGTTACTAAATTGATTACAACAGTGGGGTTTTCAAACGTCCTCATAGGTGATCTTTATTTCTCTTATTACAAATTGGCGCATAACAACGTGGAGCTTATTTAAACACGTACTCAACACATTCTATTTTATATTATTACAAATTGACGCTCGCAACGTGAGGCATCATCGTCGCATCTTAACGACTAATTATTTCTCTTTTTACAATATTTATGACTGAGGCTCAAAAGACCATGTTACAAAAATATGGTCATGACACTATCTGCATAGACAGCACACACGGCCTTAACAGCTACGATTTTCAATTATATACATTATTGACTCTGGGTGACATAAGGGAAGGTTTTCCGACTGCGTTTATGTTCACAAATAGAGGTGATGAATGTATCGTCTCAAAATTCTATGAATCTATAAAAACTATTGCAGGAAACATTACACCAAAAGTGTTTATGTCTGACATGGAGGAGACCTTTTTCTCAGCGTGGAAACAAATAATCGGTGCTCCAGAACAAAGGATTTTTTGTACATGGCATGTCCTTCGAGCATGGAGAACTAATGTAATACAGAATAAAATAAAAGAGAAACGCGACTATGTGCATAAATTCCTGCAAACACTTCTATACGAGTTAGATATTGAAACTTAAAAAAAACTTCTTTCAGAAACAATGAATACTTTAAATGATGACCAGAACTTGACAGCTTTCTCAGAATACTTTAGAAAGTACTACATAAAAAATGAGCGATTTAAGACTTGGGCATACTGCTACCGAATCCATGCGGGTGTGAACACAAATATGTCAATTGAAAATTTTAACAAAGTGCTCAAATATTGTTACCTAAGAGGTAAAAAAGTTCGCCGTTTAGATAAAACGCTGTGCGCAATTTTGAACCTCCTCAGAGACAAGCTGTTCGATTTACTAATAAAAATGAAAAGGGGAAAACTCAAGCGTAAATTACAGGTATTGAGGAAAAATCATAGGCGAAGTTTTATTATTGAGAGTGACCAAGTGATAAAAACCGAAGACAAGTGGCAGGTTCTTTCGTTAGAAAAAACGGAATTGTATCTGTTAAACGTGTTAGAATCTGTAATACGTGCCAATTGCGATGTTTGCACTGTAATTCATGTTTTCATTAATTTGTTTGTACATGTATGGATAGCTGTATCTGAAATAATATGTGCAAACACATACATGCAGTGGCAAAAACAGAACTAAATTCTTGCACCGAAGAGACAGACTCAGACAAAAACCAAGGTCAACTTACCATTGATTACGAACTACGATGATAATATGCAAATTACTTGCATAAATTAATAGATTACCTTAATTATGTAATATTTGACTTTAGATAGCCCCGTGTTGTTGCAGCGCCAATTAATATACGGTGTAATTAATTGATTTGTGAATTCTTAATTGTTAATTATGTGAGTAGACCCTTCATAGGCTAATTGCCACAATGTAATTAAGGTACAAATCTACTAATTTACTCAGGTTGCTTCTTTAAGATTAATGTGGTTCTCATGAGTATTCATTCAATACACATTAGACTTTATGTAGTTATAATAGTGATGTGAATTGTGAATTACACTGGGTTTTCTGATAATGATGAACGCATTATTGATTGCTTAGGTACTAATTTATTATATGTTAAACATTTCGTATTCAATAACAAACATATATCTTCCTGGTACCTGTAAATACATACAACATATATCAAACATAAATTCCTCCTTAATTGCTCTCTGAAATGCATACAACATATATGAAATACATATAACAAAATCAAATAATATTTACTCTACCTAATGCGTTCATTCACCCAGATGGATTGGCTTTAATAGATCATGATTATATATTTGAATGCAACCTTCTTTTAATAACTTTTCTCATAATTACTCAGGTTAGATTATTGGAAAGAGACAGGACAGTAGTTTGACTATGCTAACAAGATCATAAAGAGTTACTTGATAATAGTTAATCCGTTATTCCATCGGTGCTATACCCCAGGTGAAGATGATCGTTGAAAATGCTGCTCCATTGAATAATGATGATGATGATCACTTTCACTGGTTATTCGCACTCACGTCGTTAACAGAATAGTGTGTTATGTTATTCTATGTTCGCACGCTCCACTTTGTCTCCGCGTAAAACCATGCTTGCTTAAGTGTTCTGTGTGTTTCTTTGTGTGACTACACAAGGTATTATTGTGTGGCTGTCTAATAGTTCCTTTGAATAAAAGTGTCTTGGTTACAGTAATTTATGGATATTATTACATCGTTCACGCACATTGTGAATTACTGTTTGTTATACTGTTTTCTAAGTCGTAAACAATTATATATATTCTTAGTTAATTAAAGTTCAGTTCACCATTCCGCGGACTTTAAGAATTCACGGTTGTTCGATATACCGATTCACTTCGAAACTCACGTGACTGTTCTTGATAGAAGTACGACACTTAGTAAACTTGTGAGATTGTTTGTAACATTATAAAGTTAATTACGAGAGTTATGTGTCTCTCAAATACTTTTATATTCCGAAATATTATAAGATTCTTTGCGAACTGTTTGATAAGTTATGTTAGACACTTAAAGTTTCTCGATAAGACTGCGTCGCGAACGACTCAAACTTATTATAAGACTCCTCGCGAACTGCTCGAGAATTATTATAAAACCTTCAAAATTGTTATAAGACTGCCGAAAATTATTATATGACTGCCAAAAATTTTTATAAGACTGCCAAAAATTGTTATAAGACTCCCGAAAATTATTACATGACTGCCTCGTCCCGCGTCGGACACTTAGTTTTTATTAACGTCTCCCTACTATAAATTTGGTCTCTGGCTTGTCCACGCCTAAGATTACTATGATAGGCTGAAACACTACCCTCTCTCGGAGTCTTTTCCCTCCATTTCGAAGTCTTTCAGTCTTCTATCCTCTGATTTGTTCTTCTCTTAGTTGCTATGGAAACTGGCTTCTCTTTCGCTCTCTCTCGTGAAATACTTTGTTCTGATAGGTAGCTAGATATGTCCTTTGAATCGTCTTGTCCAGGCGTCACTCTCGTTCTGGGAAATGCAAGCCATTCCCCGCATGTCAGTCAACTCATTGTTCGAGTTTCCAGCAAGGGTTTACTCTAACATCTCGGGCATTGTTCGTTTCTGAAACTCTGCGTCCTGGCAATTAACCGTTTTCCATCCAGTGTCGACAGCTGTAACCTCCACGCCTTCTCGTTGTAAATCTCAGCTTGTCACTTAGGCGTATATCCCGCTGTGCCTTGACTCTGGTTCTCTTCATAGTTTGTTGTTCGGATCGTTTCTAAAAACTGCAGTACGTCCTCAACCCTTTGTCCCTCGTCTCGTTTTTTGTATAGTGACCTCGTTTCTTAGCTACAACCTTAAATGTATCCTTCCTTCGATTCTGCGTAAACGTACGACTGAGCTCAAGTACATTGTTCGATTTGTTACGGTGTCATAATTCTCCGTTGGCACGCTCCTGTCAACTCGAGTCGTCGTTTCTATTGTTGCCTCGTACTGAACACGCTTCTATTGTCTGATAGGGCGTTAGTTGTCACCTACCCCAATTAACTTTGTTTTATGGCTCTGTTCTTAGAGTCACTGCCACTGTAGCGTGAGAACAGACTGGTCAAGAAGGAAAATTAAATTTTTAATTTTTTGATTGCTATAGAACAGAGCGAAGAACCAGTACAAGACGAAATTTTAAAACAAATCAAGAAACCAGTGGACTTCAATTTAAACTTAGAAAAAGAAAAGTTAAAACTTATCCAAGAATTTGAAACTCTAACGAGACGCGTTACAAGCCTCGAACAAGCTGACTTTGTTCGAAGTGAAATGAGAAGAATTACGACCACAGTAGATGCAATGAACTTGCCTACAATGTCGAGGCCAACATTAAAGGTAGTCTATGTAAATGAAACTATTGTTCAGTATCAGGTGCATGTAACAAATAAATAATATTAAACTATTCTTTTAAATTAGATTATATTATAATACTTTAATTAGGTAAAAACATTTCATTACAAGTGTATATTCATCAAGCACACGTGGCGCGCCCACACATTCGCAATCGCACCCGCGAGCACGTTCCTGCCCAAATAATGATAAATAATGAATTATTGTTTAATGTTAACTAACGTTAATTTTAAGAATATTTTTAAACAGTATATTTAAAGAGTTCTGTCCCGCATGGTCGCTGGAACATATTTTACATTTTATTTTGGATTTTTTCTAATTATTAGTAAAGCGTTTAACCGAATTGATCGGGGTTACGCAATCCGTTGTCTTCTTGAAAATTTACACAGAAAAGTAAAAACAAACTAAGAAGAGTAAAATTGCAAACTTACATGCGCTCCACAAAAGGTAGGGACTGTTTTTCATGATTACGTGCTTTTGACTGTTTTGATTTTAACTACTTACCATCAAATTGATAAGAAAATATAATAGGCCTACAGTTTTTATATCTGTTGTATTTAGTTTTCCATTTTTTAGTAAAATTTTATCATTTACTATTCAACAAAATATTTTTTCCAAACAGAAATACAGTCAGATTCTGTTCAAATAGTTAATCTAAATAATTAAAACACTGAAGGGTTGTCATGTCAATTAAGTAAAATTTAATTATTCATTATCCACAATATTTTAAAATGTTTCATATGGACAAGTTAAATTTATCTTTGAATTTCGGGTGAATAGTAATTTGTTTTATTTTGCAGGTCACAAGTGCTATTTCACCGGGAAATACAAACAGTCCTCATCAACGAAGATTTACTAAAACTAAGAAAAACAAAGCACAAAAGTGTAGTAAAAAATTATCAAATGAAGAAAGAAATAAGTTAGCTCTAGACCTACTACTGAATTAAATCATGAAAAAGACGTATGCATGGTTAATAATTACTTTAGTGAATTAGTCTTAATGATATTTAATTTGTGTGTGTGTGGTAAATTAGAAACTGCAGCGTTCTTATAACTTTTTTGTGTTAACTAAATTGTGAGTCATTTTTTACGACTTATTCATGGCCAAGATTATATTTGTCTCGGATTTGAAGAGCTAATTTATTAACGCGCCACTTTACACACGAACGCTTTAACAAGGTAAGAAGTTAGATTATGTATTGGTGTGTCTTTCCTTCCAACTACTAGTGCGCCTCTCCCACCCATCCCCACCACGCCGACCTGCTCTGCTAATCCGTCTGACAAGCGTCTACTCAAACAATATCCAAGCTGAGGAGCGACCAATCTGGCGACGGGTGGGGGCACTGGAGGGGCGAGCGAAGGTGCGTCCCATCACATCTGTTAACCGTACGGGCAGATGCTGCTTGTGTGATACATTTGCATTCTGGGCTGACAAGCGTCTGCCCGTACGATTAATAGATGGGATGGGATGCGGCTGCTTTCTATCCGAGTCTTTATAGACTTGACGATAAACCTGTAGCTTATTTTCGGTTTGTTTAGCTGTGTGCGGTCTTCCTACGTGTGTTCTCTCGTAAGCAGAAATACTTACAATATTTTATGTAATTGTTCAGCGCTACAGAATGCGAATGTTTCATACTTTTGTCTGACATAACCTCAGTAACAGCGTGTTACTTGAAATTTGAGGATTACTAATTAACTGTCTTCACACATCTGTTCCAAATTACACACTTATCTAAATCACAAGTTAAATTAATCACACAGAATCTGGCCATGGTTGGATTGTACTTAATTAAGCTCTGTTCAATTGCTATTACAATTATTAGTACGCATAGCGAATAATTATTTGTTTTAAATAAATAACAAATGTGGAGGCAAAATTATGCACATAAGGTGATAAAAATACTTTACTGTATTAAATGTACAATTTATTGGTTTTACAGAAAATACCAGTACTTACACATGAATGGAGAAAATACCAGTACTTACTCAGACTTCATTATCAAATATATGAATATATATCGTTCTTTATAACATATTTTAAAACTTTTGATATTAATATTTTCAATTATACGTTTTAAGCACCTAAATTTTTTATAATACATTTTAGGTTACCTTTTACTGAGTAAAAATTAAACGAATTCATGTAGTATTCATGTTCATCTCTTAAACATTCAAATACCTATAGCTGGTCTTGGCAAGTAGGTAGCATGCATAAGACAGTAACTCTTCACAGTTATGGAACAGTGGTGATATTTCAGTTTGACACATTCAGCACTCTGCTGTCTGTAACTAAATTGTAAAATAATTGTGCTCCAAGTATAGACAGCATAGTGATTTCTGAAACCACTTATTTCAGACTTATGGTGTGCTATACACGACAGCAAATTTAGAAACACATTAAAGCTTGAAGGTTTTCATCCTAGAAGTTACACAAATATGTTTTGATGTCTGCTGTTGAATGACATGGTTTCTAAGTCCAGCATTTTTATCGTCATATAACTAAGCAGTGTTACATGTGGTAACTGTTATCAAAAGTGTTTGTATTACATTTTTTGTTTTGTTTACTTTTATACTTGTCTATAACTGCAACTGAAATTTAAAATTTTTATGATTTTCCATTTTGAATTAGAGTTATAGCAGATAAATTCAGTATTCCTGCTGACACACTTAACAACTGTTTATAAAAATTGCGAACAATTTTACAAAACAGTATTTTTTCTAACTCGCATGTTATAAAATGATTAAAAACTGTCAGGTATCCTGACATTAAATCCTGGATATCAAGTATCATGATATTACATCCTGGATATCAACTATCCTGAAAAAGCAAAATATTTTCTAAGACAATTGCACCCATTGACAGCCAATTAGACTCTCCAAAAGGTGGGAAAATAATTATTTTCTTAATTTAAATTTATATTTGTAACATTTTTAAATATCGGTATGGAGAACCATACATTACTTCCATGTTCTAAGATTTATATTTAAAATCATAATGGAAATAAAATATTTCCATAGAAACTACTTCTTTCTACTTATTGATTCAGCCTTAAGCACAGTACTGTGCATGTGGTCACTAACGTTATACCACCTCACATTATCGCACTCGATTTTCACTGATGATGACAGTCGATGGCACTGCCGAAACGTCTGGTTTTGCAGAAAACATTGTAGGCCTACTGTGCCCAAACAGCCGGGGAAGAAATTTTCACACTAAACTACTTCATTGTTGCCGATAACGTACTACACATATAAAAACATGAAACGTTGCAGGTAAACTACCCATTTCCCTTAACTGATCTTCACCAAAAACAATAATTCACGACTACTCTGCAAATCAGGCTGCATGCAAAAAATTATTTGATTCTGTTTGAATTTGCAGCTTTTATTGTTTGCCATAGAAAAAAATCTTCACACACACACTTTTCGAAAAATGACTTTTTTCATGTTTTGAAGATAGTACAATCAAAATCTGCAAAAATCTCGAGCCCGATTTTTTTTGCCATCACCAAACTTCCATTTCTTTAAGGAACATGGAAGTAAAAATCATTAATATTTAGTTTGAAATTAGTCGTAATAATTGTCTTAATTTCTTGCATTATTTTTTTAATAGTTTTAGCAAAACTAAATAAAAGATCAATCTGTTTCACTAACTAAAGGACCTTGTCAAGGGATAACAGAATGAATGAATACTCAAACATTATGTGTTATTTAAAAACCATGTATATTCTTTATTTATACTGTACATTCACTTACAAAACAACTTTGTTTATATCTTCTACATAACAAGCAGTTTATTTTCAACATTTCAGCACCAACCCGTTAACTTATAAATTTCTTAATATACTAATAAATAGATCACAATACACTTTTCTTAACAATTAAGTACAAATTAAGAGGCACGCAAAATTCTGGGTTACCAGTATATGTTGGACTAATGTAACGGGCCTATTTTGGAGCAATAACACAATTTGTATTTTTTTTTATGATAATAAATAACCTTTTGGTGATAGGGACAAAAATTTATAAAGAGAGGTAAATTTGCTGTTTGGAGCGATCGCGACGGTGGCTGCACTGCTTGAGGCGTTGAATGCAGAATTATTTAATAATATTTTATATAAACCAGATTCAACTGACAGCAATCTGTGCCAAGGTCAATAAATGACACAACAAATTTGTCAACAAATTATATAACGGACGATCAGGCGATGTGTTGCGTCAGCGCATTACATAACGAGGTGTGTCACCAGTTTCGTCAGACACTCAGCAAACGAAAGTAGTCTACTGGCGCAATGATACAAACTATATACAAACAAAGAAAATTGATCATCCAGCAACAGCCGCTTCACAAATTAGCGCCTGTAGCTCTCCCCCAGTCTCATCTCATCACTCGCGCAAGTTACATGTAAAAGTTTCGAAACGTAAGTGCGGGCCCGCAGACAACATATAAAATGTGATGAAAATGTAAAAAATAACTAACAGTTTTCTCTTCATTACAACAGTTTTATCTTTTTCCGGAAATTATACTTTAAAACTGAACAATGTGCGCATAAAAGTGTGACGCCACCAACTCAACTGAACAGCTAAGTAGCCATGCATCATAGCCATTTTAAAATTTTAACAAAGGTTTCTTTTTTCAAAATTAAGTAATGGGGAAATAAATTTTAATAAAATATAAAATGAGAGATCTCTAAAGTAACTTTGTATGTGTGTTGCGTGTGTATGTGAGAGAAATACGTAAATTAAGAAGGCTGGTTTGCGTTTTAAAAATGATTTAAATTAATATCTTGATATTTTTTTTTGTTAATTTTGTTAATTAAAAGGTTCATACTATGTTTCAAATTTTACTTTCATGTGAGTTTTTTCTTTGTTAGAATGAGAATTGTGTTAAAGATTTTTTAAAGTTAAATGTTAATAAATTTAAATGTTTGAATATCTAATTGTCAATAAATTTTAAATCAGGGTAAACCATATAAAGTTCTTTATTTTGAACAACCATTCTGATTTCCTGTTCGCCGAAAAGAACCCAAACATGGTAAGTACGTATATTTTTTCATACGTAGTTGGTAACAAAGATGGCGCCCGATAATAAACATTGAATACAGTAACCGTAGAATCAGTTCAATCATATTTATTTAATATCAATTTGTTTGATACTGTACAATTGGCGCCCGAACAGGGACAATTTTATATAAAAGAATTTTACATAAAATACGGCCTACTTGGGAGAACAGAATGGTTGTTAAGGTAAAATAAATTTTTTTTGCATACGTAAAATAGACGTATAAATAAGGTTATGTCATGTTTTTGTAGTATGGGTAAGTAGAATATTTTTTTATTTTATGAGTATGTATTACATGTAATAATATTTTATAAAGAAATATATGTAAAAGATTTATAAAAAAATGGCAGATAATAGTGAGATCAGCATCTCTGACAATCAGACCGACTCTGGTATACAAACAGAAGCGGGGTCAATAGTCTTGCAAAATGTGGGGATCTCTGTAATTAGTTCGCCGGGAGCGATTTCTACTCCCGTACAAAGTAAAATAAATACCAGAGAAAAAGAGTTATCATTACATGATTTATTTAATCTCATTAACAATAGATTTGACATGAACACTAGTGATTTCAATATTAAATTCAATGAACAGAAAAACGAGATGCTAGAATTTAAAAACGAGATAAATGAGAAATTCGAGGTTCAAAAGAACAGTTTTGATGAATTAACTAACCAAATTAAAGAAATGAATAAATGTTTTAAAAATAATAATGAAGCAATAGTAAATAGTCTGAATAAATTAGAACAGAGTATTGAGAAGTTAGGCGACAATGTTATAAGTATGACAGATAGTAAAAATGATGAAATAGTAGAAAATGTAGTATTAAATAGTGAAGACGATGATGTTGATTACAATTCTAAGAGTACAGTGGTGGTAAAGAATAATGTAGGAACAAATAATGAGAATATAATCAAAAATAATACTGACGAAGTTCTAGAATGTGATTATGAGATGTTGAGATGTATTGATGAAGTAGAAAGAGAGTGGAAGAATAATGTTATAGTTGAATGGGGGCAGAGGGTAAATTTTCCCATTAAATTTTTTGAACCAAGGTGTTCACAAATGTTGTTGTTTTTGCGGGGTAAGAGACCCATATTAGTAGATGAAGTAAAGAGTATATTGATGTTGTATAATGTTGTACCCTCTGTGTGTAATAATTATGAGAGTGGGATGTGGTGTTATGAAGAGAGAGAGTTGTGTATTGAGAGAGAGATAAAATTGTATAAGTTAAAAAGGAATTATGATGAATTGAGAAAAATAATAGAAGGGGTGAAGATGACCCATATAAGATACTTACCTGTTGGAAGAGAGAGAGAGAACTATTTTGAGAATATTTTTATAAAGGATAATGACTTACCTGACGTGATAGTTGAGGAACATAGAAATGATAAAACTAATTACCTGACGTTGAATAATACTGATGTAGACTGGACAATCATAACTTATGGTGACAAGATTTATAATGATATAATGGATGAAATAGAGTTAATGGGTTATTATGATAGTAATAATTATAACAACTTGTGTGTGGATAAAAATGATGTATGTCACAAATATATTAGATATATATATGACGATGGAGGTTGAACTCAAAAAATTAGTGAATAGACATTTTTGAATACTGTAAATTTTGGTGATGACCTTGCTGATTTGGACATATGAAGTGTGAAACAATTGAACAATTATTGACGTATACTTTGTAAATATAATGTAGTGAATTCATTTGTGTGTATTATGAAATGTTAGGTAAGTAATGTGTATATGTATTAGAAAATGTTGTGATAATAATAATAATATTGTTAATATTTTGCATTCTAATTAAATAATAAAAAATAATTATGAAGACAATAATTAATGATTTGTAAATTTTGATAGTAATTGAAATATGTTGTGTTTTAATAATCAATTGAAGTAAATAATTTGAGATGTTTAGATATTGTGATTGAATGTTATATGTTTGAATTTTATAAGGAATTTAAATTATGTGATGAGATTTCAATTTAATAATAATTAATAAATAAATGAAGGTTAAATGGTTTGGTTTGTGGAATAACATAATGGTTAAAAATATATGTTAATAATAAATTTAGAAATTTTGAAAATCTGATTGCAACATAGGATAAATAAATAATGATGATAAATAAAAAAATATCGGTATGGAGAACCATACATGACTTCCATATTCTAAGATTTATATTTAAAATCATTTTCAGCCAAACAGCCAGGGAAGGAATTTTAACAAAAAAATACTTCTTTCTTGCCAATAACGTAGTACACATATAAAAAATATTATCCCCTCCCCCTTCAACTATAATTTTGATTTATAGAAAATTACCCCCAGCCCGTTCAACTAGCCTCTTCATTTATAGATATTTCATCTACGTTTCTACAGTGGATTATTAAGATCTTATCAGGATACTTTATCAAAATTAAGTACTTTACTCATGTTACAACAAAAAATGTTTCAGGTAAACTGCCCTTTCCCCGTAACCGATCTTCACCAAAATCAACAGACATTGCGTTCTCTATAGCTCAGGCACATATGTAAAAAATTATTTGATTCTGTTTGAATTTACGGCAGTTATGGTTCGTCATATAAAAAATTACCCATGTTAAAACATAAAACATGAGATTTATAAAACATATCTAAGATTTATATTTAAAATCATTTTTGAAATAAAATATTTTCATAGAACCTACTAACGCTGGGGAAATCTGAGGAGCCATCAGAGTTGGGCCTACCTGTCACTCTGCTGAATTTGGTGGAAAGCCCTGTCACTGTCGTCAAAGTATCAGCCTTGACAGGGTCCTCTTTTTCTGCAAAATGGGAGAGGAGGCTTGAGATGGAGTGAGTGACATGGTCCCCACCTCAATGAAGAACCCATTGTTTTATAAAAATATATTTAAATTTTGAAAACTGAAAATTCTTTTCTTGTTGTAAATATTTATATTTTATAATCAAAATGACTTTATCAAAAAACAAACATTATTTTTTTATAATAAGTACTTACATATGTTTCTTAATATGCTTACTTTTTCTTCAATGTTGATGATCATTTCCAAACATTCTGACAAAATTGTATCTACAGAACAGTTAACATTCCCCAGGTTTCCATTTCTGCTAATTTCTCATTACACCTTCCACTGACGTATTATTAACCATTTCATAAACTATCGTATAATCTTTTCAGATTTTGTGGTACAAAATCTAAAATTTTCAGACTGCCTGGCAACAAAATTATTTTATTTTCAACAATTACCATTGTTTGAAAAAGTTTAAATGAAGTTTCAAGTACTTTACTCTTGTTAAAACGTAAAAGGTTGCAGGTAAACTACCCCTTCCCCTTAACTGATCTTCACCAAAATCTAAAGGCCTTGAGTCCTCTACAATTCACTGAAGTATGCAAAAAATTATTTGATTCTGTTTGAATTTGCGGCAGTTATCGTTTGCCATAGAAAATACCCTTGTTAAAAAAACGTTGTAGGTAAACTACCCCTTTCCCTTAACCGATCTTCACCAAAAACAATAGGTCTTGAGAACTCTACAATTCAGGGCTGTATGCAAAACATTATTTGATTCTGTTTGAATTTGCGGCTGTTATCGTTTGCCAAAAAAAAAAAATTTCCCTTGATAAAAAAACCGTTGCAGGTAAACTACCCCTTCCCCTCAACCGATCTTCACCAAAAACAATAGGTCGCGAGTACTCTACAAATCAGGGCTGTATGCAAAAAATTATTTGATTCTGTTTGAATTTGCGGCAGTTATCGTTTGCCATAGAAAATACGCTTGATAAAAAACGTTGCAGGTAAACTACCCCTTCCCCTTAACTGATCTTCACCAAAAACAATAGGTCTTGAGTACTCTACAAATCAGGGCTGTATGCAGAAAATTATTTGATTCTGTTTGAATTTGCGGCTGTTATCGTTTGCCATAGAAAATACCCTTGTTAAAAAAACGTTGTAGGTAAACTACCCCTTTCCCTTAACCGATCTTCACCAAAAACAATAGGTCTTGAGAACTCTACAATTTAGGGCTGTATGCAAGTAATCTTTTGATTCTGTTTGAATTTGCAGCTGTTATCGTTTGCCATAGGAAATACCCTTGTTAAAACATAAAACGTTACAGGTAAACTACCCTTTCCCTTAACCGATCTTCACGAAAAACAATAGGTCTTGAGAACTCTACAATTCAGGGCTGTATGCGAAACATTATTTGATTCTGTTTGAATTTGCGGCTGTTATCGTTTGCCAAAAAAAAAAAAATTTCCCTTGATAAAAAAAACCGTTGCAGGTAAACTACCCCTTTACCTGAACCGATCTTCACCAAAAACAATAGGTCGCGAGTCCTCTACAAAAAAGGGCTGTATGCAAAAAATTATTTGATTCTGTTTGAATTTGCGGCAGTTATCGTTTGCCATAGAAAAAAAATCTACAGACACACAGACAGACACACAGACAGACACACACACACACACACTTTTCGGAAAACGACTTTTTTTTCATGTTTTGAGTGTAGTAGAATCAGAGTCTGCAATAATCTCGAACACGATTTTTTTTGCCATCACCATACTTCAATTCCTTAAGGAATATGGAAGTAATAAGTTAATGAAAATTTTAAATTATAATGTTTATAAGTTTTATATAAATTATTTAAAAGAGAATTGTTTGTTTAATGTATGCTAATAATCAAGGTTAATGTTTATTGGTTTATTATGTTATATAATGTATTATACACGATGTGGGGATAATTTTGGGGGGTAGTTTGGTGCTCAATGAAGTGACATAACAGTGTAGTGTGGAACTGCCATAGTGGGAGGTTGTAAATTTTGTATTTAATATTTTAGATAGCAAATATATGTAAGCTTACATAAGAAGGAGGGTAAAACACCATCCAAACTAATAATGTCATTTAAATATAAATTCTTAAATTTAATGTTACAAAAGATATTTTACTTGTGATTCCCCAAATTTTCGGGCGGTCACGGCCTCACCGAACCCTGACCGTGGAATTGGTTTAGCTTTAACAGCTATGGTTGGGGCTCATTGCGTCACGTTCTGCCTTAACTGGCCATAGCTGTTATCGTTGTAAAGGTGTATTTTGAAATTGATGGGGGGTGAAATTAAGGGGAATCACCAAACTATGGAACAGCGGCTGCCACTCTGCCCGCTTGGGGGTAGCAGAGAAAGGTGGTAGACCCGCAGTAAGGGTGTGTAATTATAGACAGAGATATGTTGATATCTGTAACTTTTAAAATGTAACGCAGAAGCAAGGACACGGAGATGTCACATTCCTCCAAAACCTCAGTCCTTGTGGACGCCACAGTCCAGGGGGGGTCATAGTGTGTGTGGCAGGGCGGTTATCCAGGGGGATAACGTATTAGAAATTTGTTGTACTTTAATAATGATGATTTGCTACTCAATAATTTTGTTTTGATTTGAAAAATAGATGCACTAAATACTTCCTATAATGTGTTTATTAAGGCTTATTGTGTTAATTGCATGTAGTATGTTAGGAATAAGGATTATAAAAATTAAATATATTTTCAATGTGTTTATAGATTTTAAATAAAAATTAAATAAATTCGTGATAGTTAAAATTTTCAATGGGTTGCAAGAGATAGAAATGGGTGATAGTAATTGTTTGAATAAAATGTTTGAGTCTGTCCAAGCTGAATAGTTGTGGGACATACAGATCTGTCCAAATTGAAGTCAAAGTTAAAGAAATAGTAGAGATGAAAATAATGCAATGTTGTTTTGAGTTAATGTATGTTATAGAATTTTGAGAAGTATAAGTGGAGACACAGTAGAATTGGAGAATTGATGTAGAGTTTTGAGCGATATATTGTTTATTGTGATGTTGTTATTTTGTTGTAGTTGTAGTAAGGTAATGAGATTGAGATTTTGGGGATGGCAATTTTGTAGTAGGGGGTAGTGTAGTGTGGGAGTCCGCAACATAAGGGTTGGGACGGGATTTGGTATAGATTTAGTGGGAAGGGGTTGCCTTAGGTAGAATCCAGGAACCAGAGAACGGGAATTGAGCTTTTGGGGGGGGGGAAACATGTATCCTATGTACAAAGGGTTAGAGAGTATTTTTTTTATATATAGAGAGAAGGTGGCGAATTGAGTTAAAGTAGTAAGTAGTTAGAGGTAGAGAAGGGTTAGTAGATTTTTGATAGAGGGGTGTCATACTAGTTAAAGATTTTGTAAGGGAACGTTAGAGTAATAAAAGGGGAAGATTATAGGTAAATGCCAAGTTGCTAAGGTGAATTGTAATGAATAACGTAGAATCACCCAAATTAATGAAATGGAATAATAAATGAAATGATGGGTAAAGCGAAGATTGAAAAAAAAAAAAAAAAAATTGTTTGAGAAACGAATTAATAAAAGTTAAATTGAGATTAAAAGGTAATTTTATGATTTTATATGCAAATTCAATGATGTAAAGTGTGATATAAATCGTTTATTTTAAGATGATAATAACAGTGTGAATTATTAATGTACTATGTTTTCTTATGTTATATTGTGTTTATTAGTATTTAAGAGAATTTAAAATGCATTTTAAATTGGTGATGAGAGAAATGTAATATGGTAATGGGAAATGTTTATGAGTCGGTCGTCTGTTTATTTAAATTCTGATGGGAATCAGGGCAATGATTTTGAATTTTGGGATAAAGTTAATAAGAAAAAGTAGATAGCCTGGGAGTATGGAATTTTAAAGTGGGTATTATGTTGTTCTTAGGTATTGTGATATATATGTTAGAAATAAGTAAAAACAAAACCAGTGCTTCTTAGCGCAAACCAGCACCGCTAGGGGGAAACAGATCAGTTGGGGATATGGTGTTGTATAAGGCCACTATTTGATTTGTTGTTTCATTGTTTGGTGATGCTGTGGAGGCGGACCTGAGCTGGCCTGCGCGTCAGAGCAGGGGCGTTGAGTATCTGTCTGACTCTACGGTGTTGGGATCTCGAGAGAGAAGTCCAGTATTGTCATTCAGATGCGGTCACAGTCACCAGACCAAGGGTGAGTTGATTATATTTTTTTTTGTAAACCATACAGGGGGTTGTGGCGACATATCCTGGCTGATCCCTTTAGCAAGTATGGATGTGTCAATGAGATTTTTTATGCTTCGGCATAAAATATCTCATTGAGGGGGTATTGTAACGGGCCTATTTTGGAGCAATAACACAATTTGTATTTTTTTTTATGATAATAAATAACCTTTTGGTGATAGGGACAAAAATTTATAAAGAGAGGTAAATTTGCTGTTTGGAGCGATCGCGACGGTGGCTGCACTGCTTGAGGCGTTGAATGCAGAATTATTTAATAATATTTTATATAAACCAGATTCAACTGACAGCAATCTGTGCCAAGGTCAATAAATGACACAACAAATTTGTCAACAAATTATATAACGGACGATCAGGCGATGTGTTGCGTCAGCGCATTACATAACGAGGTGTGTCACCAGTTTCGTCAGACACTCAGCAAACGAAAGTAGTCTACTGGCGCAATGATACAAACTATATACAAACAAAGAAAATTGATCATCCAGCAACAGCCGCTTCACAAATTAGCGCCTGTAGCTCTCCCCCAGTCTCATCTCATCACTCGCGCAAGTTACATGTAAAAGTTTCGAAACGTAAGTGCGGGCCCGCAGACAACATATAAAATGTGATGAAAATGTAAAAAATAACTAAAGTTTTCTCTTCATTACAACAGTTTTATCTTTTTCCGGAAATTATACTTTAAAACTGAACAATGTGCGCATAAAAGTGTGACGCCACCAACTCAACTGAACAGCTAAGTAGCCACGCATCATAGCCATTTTAAAATTTTAACAAAGGTTTCTTTTTTCAAAATTAAGTAATGGGGAAATAAATTTTAATAAAATATAAAATGAGAGATCTCTAAAGTAACTTTGTATGTGTGTTGCGTGTGTATGTGAGAGAAATACGTAAATTAAGAAGGCTGGTTTGCGTTTTAAAAATGATTTAAATTAATATCTTGATATTTTTTTTTGTTAATTTTGTTAATTAAAAGGTTCATACTATGTTTCAAATTTTACTTTCATGTGAGTTTTTTCTTTGTTAGAATGAGAATTGTGTTAAAGATTTTTTAAAGTTAAATGTTAATAAATTTAAATGTTTGAATATCTAATTGTCAATAAATTTTAAATCAGGGTAAACCATATAAAGTTCTTTATTTTGAACAACCATTCTGATTTCCTGTTCGCCGAAAAGAACCCAAACATGGTAAGTACGTATATTTTTTCATACGTAGTTGGTAACAAAGATGGCGCCCGATAATAAACATTGAATACAGTAACCGTAGAATCAGTTCAATCATATTTATTTAATATCAATTTGTTTGATACTGTACACTAACAAGTTAAATTCGGTATTTGTGTATGTAAATCCCCCTTTTAATGGCTAAGTTAAGTGATGGGCTAGAAATTTTATATATATATTTTATAATATATATATATTATAATATATATATTATTATATTATTTTATAATCGGCTACATTAATAAACAATTAATTAATTTACATCTTCTTTTAGCCAACACAGTTGATTATCATACATGGAATAATAAATATATTAATATGCTTAAAATACTAAATAAACACAAAACAATTAAATTTAACACAATCAATAAAAAACTTAAAAATCTACTAATAAATAGTACACCTAAAGAAGATAACAAAAATTTACACACATTAAATAATAACCACACTTTTTCCCCAAAATTCGTAAATTTATCTAATATTAAATTCACGGAAAACGAAATAGCTACCCTAGACTCATCAAACAAAACAAATCTTAAAAATGTAAACAAATATGTAATAGATAATATCATAGTCGAAACTGAAAACGCAATTAATAATGTAGAACAAGAAAAACAAGATAAAATAAGAACAGAAGCCTCAATGGAAATAATAAAATTTGTTATTTTAGATACGTTGATGACACTCTGTACATTTCCCAAAACAATGGTATAAATATAAATAAAATATTCAACTCCATAAATAATTTACATTCTAAAATAAAATTCACGTTAGAAGAACAATGTAATAATAAATTCAAGTATTTAGACTTAACAATAAAGAAAAATGAAACAAATTTTGAATACGCAATATACAGGAAACCTTCTCAAACTGACTTAGTAATACCAAATACTTCTAATCATCCTCCCCAACACAAAATGGCAGTATTTAATTCCATGATTTACCGAATGCTTAGGATCCCATTAAATAACAGAAAGAAACAAAGAAAGAAAAATTATCCAACAAATAGCAGTTAAAAATGGATACAAAATAAAAACTATTAATAAATTAGAAAATAAAATTAAACATAAAATCACTAATAAAATTCCTAAAAACACTACATTTAAAAATTCATCTATTAATAATAATATAAAATATACAACCTTCACTTATTACGGAAATATAACTCAAAAACTAAATAAAATATTTAAAGATACTAATTTAAAAATATCTTATAATACAGATAATATAATTTGTAATAAAATAAAACCTAAAACTAAATCCAATACTCACAATAAAAATGGAATATATAAAATAGAATGTCCAGATTGTAATAAATTTTACGTGGGCCAGACGAAGAAAATAACTACGAGATAGATTCGTTCAACACCGCAATGCATATTTAAAACCAAATATTTATAAATCTAATTTAACCACACATTGTCTAAATAATAACTACCAGTTTCCAAACATTGAAAATATAAAATTAATTAAAACCATACAAAAAGGTCAAAAAATGAATATTTGGGAAAATCTTAACATTTACAAACACAATAACAATAATTTATTAATTAAAGAACAAACCCAAATAAAAACAAAACAAGACGATCTATTTAAAATTATAAATTTACTAAAAAATAAAAATAAAAATGAATAAAATATAAAGAAAATTTCAAATATAACCGAGAAAACAGCTGCTGAAGAAAATAAACATTAAAACAATCGTTAACTAATCGACCTAAATCGATTATCAGTTATTTTATTTTACATTAAAATCAATACAAATTCGATTATTCATTAATTTTATATTAATAGAATTATTTCGATTGTTATAATTCACTTAGAAACCTCTGATGATACTGATATTTTTCAGTGAAACGTGCGTCAGGTGTTAAAAAGAATATACAATATTATCTACTTGCAGAAGAACAAATTGAAAACATCACAAATTATATATATTTTAATATGTTAATTTTTACAGAAGTCATATTTTACATTTTATATATTTACTCTAAACCTCAGACATCAGACACATATGGAAATATTCTGGCATAAGTTTGTGTAGCACGAAGAATGTTTATTAAAGATTAATGACATATGTGTCAAAGTCGAAAAAATAAAAAGTTACATAACTTATAAACAAATAAAAAGTGTGTGTGTGTGTGTGTGTGTGGTGAGAAATAGGAAGAGGTAAATACAGCATGTTTTACATAATAAATTACTTTTTATAATGACCTATATAATATTTTCTGCTTTCATATACTTAACCAGTACACAAGATGTTAGTAGAATAAATCTTACTAAAATCTATTGTTTCTTAATGCACAAGTTTGATAATAATACTGTGATTAGAAAGTGTATAAAGCTCAGTTCAGTTGTCTGCACTGATGGAGTTTACCAAATTATAAATATAAGTATGAACTTTCAAAAATTGTTTATTGTTTTATATTGATATTGTTACAACACAAATAAGCCACCCCAGTACCAGGGATGAAAAAGATAATTTTTAATGTAAATATACTTCATACTAAATAAAATGTTTAAATATAAATAAAATATAAAAAACTATGACACATATTTTTGTCAAATTGATTAATGACCAAACCATAATTAAAATCACAGTACAGAGCATTACCATTGTTTCATTTCATTGGAAGTTGTATAATATATGTGTGTGTTAGCAATTTCACTGAGCAGACAACTAGCGCCCTTGCCAAGTGGGCAATACAATAAGCTGTACAGAGCCGGGAATCATTTGAACGCTCCAGCTGTCAACGCTGATAACACCAATCTAACTAGTTAATTCACAAATTTAATTGTTTTAAAATAAAGAATTTGGTGCCACCTGGGACTCGCAACCCCTATGAATGAACAGGTAGGTTGTACTGATAGTTGAGACCACGCTACGGACTTCGGTAGCAACAACCATTAATGTAACGACAGGTGTGAGATGAACACACCACACTAACACTTTCTACACATAAAAAACACGTGTACACATTTTACAGATACGACCAGAATTTAACGTTACAGATTGACGAATCCAACGTGAGATAAGAAACGAGTGGTTATAATATTTATTAAAGATCTTTGTATGACAAGCACTGACAAAGAATGCTAAAGCTAAAGAGTGTTTTACAACTTGCTTGTACTTCACAAGCACATCTGACAGTCTAGTTTATCATATTTACTAAACGTAAATTTAAATTAATTTCTTAAAACTGGTACACATACATAACAGGAACAATGAGTACATTTTGCCTTTAGACCAATGAAATATACTGATTAATCTTTCAGTATTTGCAGTACTCATATACACAAACATAATTGTTAATGAGATCTTGATGAAAAATATGTTGCCAAGAAAATGTTTCCTAGTTGTCAGTTGATTCCATATACTTCGCCTCCCTTTCGGTAATCCGCATTTGCATAAATTTTGTTGTTTTTAGTTGCAAGAGCACAAATTATTGAGCCTCTATCTGTGTACCTTGATGTTTTATGTCCTAGTTTTTCAAAATTCTTTATTATTTCCTGTAAAATAAAATTAGGCATATTAATTAGTAAATCACAATTAGTAAATTAACAACAAAAATCAAAATTTACAATTAGATAATTATATTCCATATAATGTAGCAGCGTGAAGAAAGTATCAAATCAGTTTCATCCACTTCAGGGAGAGACATATTAATAAGGAATAAAAGGAATGTATAAATATATGTGTTGCATATTGTAATATTTATTTTTATTTGTTGATGTAGAAATGTTCTAAGTCCCACTAGTTTGGGGGTCAATTAATATGTAAAGTAATACCAGAAAAATTAATTTTGTTTTGTTACTAAATTAATTAGTAAAATAATATCCTTTTATTTCCTTTCTTAAAATTTTAATTATAATAGTAAGTTTATTATAATAGAATCAAACTCCTCACTAATTAATTCAAATTTTCGCCACACCAGTTTGAGCGGCAGGCTCGCCAACTTACGCCTTCTGTGATACTTCGGTACTCACCAGACACCAGACAAGACTGCTGTATTATTACTCAGCAATATGGGTGTGCAGGCAGACTGACTAATTTTTGTTTAGTAAAGTAACAGTATTATAGAGCGATCATACAATAAATAGTATAAATTCCACACAGTTAAATGTGTGTTATAATTTCTTTTAGTCTAACAGCTAGATGGATTTTTACACTTTTTTCAAATTATTGATTCCATTTTTGAGCCATGGGGTCAAAGAATTTTGAAATTTCTAAAACTGTACAGTATATTCAGATTTTCGTTAAAATTCTCTTTAATCGATGTCCCACATGGAATTTGTGATTTTGTCAAACTTTTGCCCCACTTTTTGAAACCTGGTGTCCCAAAATTTGAAATGTACAAAAAAATAATACTATATTTGTATACACTAATTTTAGTTCTATTGGCAAACAAACTAGAAGAAGGAATACTCAGATCTTTTGTTAGTCACTTTTTTTTTAAAATAGTGTTTTGAGAAGGAAAGAGTGGTTAGACTTGTGAATTATATTGTTCATCTTGCTGTATAAGGAAAAGTCAAGAACTACTTTTACAAGAAATTGTGTGGTTGTAACAGGAATTTTACATTTCCCTGGAACGAATCCAATTGTTATCTCACTGAAATGTATTTCAATTGTGAAAGCATTACATATCAAGTAACTGAATGTAATGAGAATGCACCTGCACACACACACACGCACGCACGCACGCGCACACACACACACACACACACACACACACACACACACACACACACACACACACACACACACACACACACACACACACACACACACACACACACACACACACAGTGTACTTATTTGTTACTTGTTTGTTCCATAACATTGATTACAATTGCAGCAAAATTGATCAAAATGACATCAAATACATGGACATGTATACATGTACTACCTTCAAAACACGAAAAAAAGTCATTTTTCGAAAAGTTTCTGTGTGTAAATTTTTTTCTATGGCCAACGATAACAGCCGCAAATTCAAACAGAATCAAATAATTTTTTGCACACAGCCCTGAATTGTAGAGTTCTCAGGATCTATTGATTTTGGTGAAGATCAGTTAAGAGAAAGGGGTAGTTTACCTGCAACATTTAATGTTTTAATAAGGGTAATTTTTTCTATGACGAACGATAACTGCCGTAAAGTCAAACAGAATCAAATAATTTTTTGCATACGTCCCTAATGTGTAGAGCACTCAAGGTCTTTTGATTTTGGTGAAGATCGGTGGAGAAGAAGGGGTAGTTTACCTGCAACGTTTTATGTTTTTATGTGTAGTACGTTATCGGCAACAAAGAAGTAGTTTAGTGTAAATATTTCTTCCCGGGCTGTTTGAGCAAAGTACAATGTTATCTGCAATACCAGACGTTTCGGCAGTGCCATCGACTGTCATCATGAGTAAAAATCGAGTGCGATAATGTAAGGTGGTATACGTTAGTGACCACAGTATAGGTCAGGCTGAATCTATAAGTAGAAAGAAGTAGTTTCTGTGGAAATATTTCATTTCCATTATGATTTTAAATATAAACCTTTGAACATGGAAGTAATGTATGGTTCTCCATACAGATATTTTAATTGCTTTTAGTTTTACATTTGATATGTAAACGCATCAAGACAGAAATAATCGCTGCTGATATTGAGTTTAGCAATTTAACATGATAATGTTTGTTATATAGTAAATATATTTGTAATATAATTATTTAGAAAACATGAAGACAATTCTTACCTTTAACTTGGTTACACAAGCATGCATCCAAAATAGATACAAAAGCGCGCGCGGTAAAAACTTACCAAAATCAGCTGACAAGTATCAGCTGAGCCCGCCAGGTGACACGGTGTGTCGTGTCACGGTCGGTTTGGCACTGGCCCCTCCAGTGCCCCCACCCGTCGCCAGATTGGTCGCTCCTCAGCTTGGATATTGTTTGAGTAGACGCTTGTATCCGTATCCGTCTGTGGCACTGCATATCTAGACGCTAGTCCGCGGCTCAGGCACCGACTTGTTGATGACTCACCAGCTTGTTTACATACTTGTCAGTTGTTTTGCTGCCTCAGTGAGCCGGCATCTAGTGTCTAGTGCGCAGTGTTGCCAGGTCTTCCGAAATTTCGGAAGACCTTCCGATTTTTTTTATGTTCCAGAAAATACGAAATTTGGTGTAAATCTTCCGAATTTTTTCCTAGTCTCGTTTCTGTGCTATGTCGCATTTCTAGAGTTTTGTTTTTGCGTACGATATGACGTCAAATCTGGTGTTTCATTGCAACCGCAATTATAATTGCTTTCAACAAAAGTTTATAAGAGGTCTTGTCAAAAATTATAGTTCCTTCCTCCTGTCACAAACAATAATTATGACCACCCATACACAATGATGTAATAAGCATTTTGCAATATCCACATATTGTATCATACTGCTATTCAAATAAGAGTGACTAATCGTTATAGTTTAGTCTCAAGCTGACAGAATCTCACTACATGACTGCACCTGAATAAGCAGATACTGTAATGTCTAGCCTACACCAGGTCATAATAATAATAATACATTAATATTGTCTCTCCGGTTCTTTACGGATAGTTTACATCTGCTTGTTTTTTAAACACACACACACACACACACACACACACACACACACACACACACACACACACACACACACACACACACACACACACACACACACACAAAATCATTTCGCGTACGAGGCTGTTATTAATGTTACCGGTACTTATTCAAACAAATTAAGATGCCAGAGCAATGTGGATAATATATTACTACGTTTTTCGTGAATCGTAATATGCACACAAAGTGTACACATTCCAAAATATACGATTGTTGATGTCTAGCCTCGAGTTTCGAGAAACATTGCAACAGACACAACACGCCAAGTCACTGTTTACAAAATAATGGAAATCTTTATTAGGTCTACATTGCCTCTTTCTGTTGTGTCTGACGCTTGTTTCGTCTTACAAAATGTCCACGTTTACTGTCGTAATCGAAATCAAAACTTACCTACAACCAAATTTCGTAGGTAACCAAATTTAAGGTAAAAACCTTAAAAACAATTAAACAAATAAAAAAATTTTCAAATTATAAGAATAATTGGTTAGTAAAAAGTTAGGTAAGTTAGTAAAAAGTAAGTTACATATATCTGTGCGTGCGTGCGTGCGTGTGTGTGTGTTGGTAGGGCTGTAAAATTTAGTTTGGTAAAGTATTTAGTAATATAATTAAAAATGTAGCTAATGAAATGTAAAAAACAATAAATACATAAAAACGTTAAAAATTAAAAATAAACAATTGAAAACACTATATGAATCATAGACAATAGAAAACTAAATAAATAAAGTTATAAATATAAAACGAAAATAATTGTGAATCGACAAAGCAGTGCAACTGCTTTATTTCATTATAAGCGATATCAGTTTTCTAATTTTACTACTTTTACAAGGAAAAACGTAAATTTAAGTATTATCTTTCATCTTTAATTATTAAAGAAGCGTAACTTCGGCACATTAGATATAAAAAGTCAACCCGTGTCGAAATAAATTACTCCTGTCATAATATGTGCGTCTTGACAATTCAGAGAGTAGACTAATATTTTCAACTGCGTTAGTAGACATTTTCCTCTCTCGTACCTTTCACTGCTGCCGTCTTCTCCCCACTACAACCTGCGCGCTGATTCATGTCTGTTTAATATTACTGTACATGGTATTTATCGTTTACCTAGGTTAGGGAGCAAACTACATAGCCATTAATATCTAAAATAAAAATTTGTTGATTTAAAATAAACTAAATTTAACAAAATATCACTATAATATTGACGACTCGGAACACAAAGTTTTTTATAAGTAAAAACGTAAAGTTTTACCTTACAGCCTAAACCGGCTTTCACCTATAGAAGGCTTCATCAGAGGCTGTCGCTAGTAGCGCTGCTCGTCTTGTTGTTGGCGACAAGAAAGTGTTTCGAAAGATTGAAGCTGTGTGTGTGTGGTGAGATGTGTTCGAATAATGCGTGCGATTTGAATTGTGTCTGTTCGTTTAGGATGTCGTTTTTATTTGTTTTTGTGTGTTTGTATATTTCTAATTGTTCTAGAGTGTCTAGTTTTCGGCCTTTTGTGTGTACGTGTAGTATGTTCATGTTATTGTCGATGTTTTTATATGTGTGGTTTGCTTCAATGAGGTGGTTTGCGAAGGTAGATTCTGTAGTGGTGTGGAGTGCTTTTGTGTGTTCAATGTATCTCTGTTTGAAGCTACGTCCTGTCTGGCCTATGTAGAATTTACTGCAATTTGAACAATTTAGTTTATATACACCGGGTAGATCGAATTTGTTTTGTGCTTTGGGCATGCGTTTTGATAGTGTGTGTTCTGTTTTGTTAGTAGTTTTGTAAGCGATTCTGTAACCTGCTTTTTTGAATTTGTGGGCAATTTTTTCTGTTTGTTTGTTGATGTATGTTAGTGTTATGAATTTGTTGTTTTCTGTCTTTGTCTGTTGTTTGTTTTGTGTTTTGTGTAGGAGTTTACTGACTATTGTTCTGTCATAACCGTTAGATTCTGCTAGATATTTTATCGTGTTTAGTTCGTTTTTGTAGTCTATTTCATCTAAGGGGATGTTGTTAAGTCTATGTATCATGGTTCTAAAAGCAGCTAGTTTGTGTTGTATTGGGTGATTGGAGGTGTTGTGTATTAGTGTGTCAGTTGTAGTTGGTTTTCTGTATATACTGAATTTGTGCCTGTGTTCTAGTTTTGTGATGGAGAGGTCTAAGAAGTTTATGGTATTGTTGTGTTCGTATTCGGCAGTGAAGGTTATGTTTTTATGTATTTTGTTTATGTGCGTTAGTAACTGTTCACATTGTCTTTTGTTTCCCCTGTATAGTATTAGAATGTCATCAACGTATCTGTGCCAGTAACGGACACGTCATGGACAACGAAATCCAAGAATTTAAATTTAACAATCAACTTAAAAAAAGTCTTCATTACAAATTAAAAAAGTGTTCAAAGGAAAACATCGAAACGAAACCATCGATAGTATGAAAACATCGCAACTGAACCATCGATGGTAAAAACATCGAACATCGAACGTTAACCATCGATGTTTTTGGAATATCGGCCATCGATGCTCATCCCTAGTAGTCTGGCACCACACACAAGCGTCTGCCCACGAGCCATAAGATCGTGTTGCGCCTGTAATCTGGCGCTTGGTGGGGCGAGAACCGAGCCACACGGTGGGGCAAAGAGCGCGTGAGAAAGCGAATGCGTTTCATTGCCCGACTAGGGTTACCATCTGACCGGATAAATCCGGTCTAGACCGGATTTTCAGAGAGCTGACCGGATTCCGGCCGGATTTCATTACAGACCGGATTTTTTCTTATAAGCACTGTTTTTGCAAAATAGCCTCTCTTCGGTAAGAAGCAAGAAGCGATGTCTGCCGTCTGCGACGATCACCGAGATTAAAAATCTATTCCAAACAAAAGGAATTTTATTTATATTACCTTATTATGATGTTATAATTTCTATTTTTAAATAAGGAATATAATAGCTTCGATAATAACTTCTTATTTAATTAAGACGAAGCGTCGTAGATAGGTAGAGGGGATCGCGATCGACAGCGGAGAATCGATTATCTTTTGTAATGTCGATTACTAGCGTTAGTAATGTCGCAGTGTCGCAGAACGTTTCTTGTTTCGTACCGCTAAAGGCTCTTTTTACAAAAACAGTGCTTCGGGTTTTCGTTTTTAATTGTTTGCGTGCTTAAATATTCATAAGTATTGAATGCAATGGCTTCTTCTAGTAAAAAGCGGTGTAAATTTACCGATATCTTGCGAACAAAATATCGTTCATTTGTAGAGGGGCGAAGTGATGAAGAAGTCAAGTGTACTATTTGTGATTCTTACATCTCGATTGCTCACAAAGGAGGCGCTGATATTGAAAAACATTTAAACACCGACAAACATAAGAAACAGAGTAGGTTGTGTGCATCGACAAGTAAGTTGGACAGTTTTATCAAGCAACCAGATCATAAAAAATGTAGTACAGCCGCTGAACCCACTCTTGCTTTTTTCGTAGTAAAACATCATCAATCCTACAAAAGCATGGATTGTACTTCGTCTTTGTTAAGGCAATTGTTTAGCGATTCTGAAGTGGCTAGAAATTTAGCATGTGCAAGAACCAAAACGGAGGCTATTATAAACAATGTTATCGCGCCATATACTATAGAAATTCTATTAGAAAAATTAAAAGATGTTGTTTACTTGGGATTATCGACTGATGCAAGCAACCATAATGCTGATAAAATATTTCCTGTGATTATTCAGTTCTTTGATTGAAAGTTTGGCACTGACTGCAAATTATTAGAATTATCTGCATTACCAAACGAAAATTCGCAGACCATTTCAAAGTACTTACTTGAAACTCTCGCCAAATACAGCTTAAAAGAAAAATGCGTCTCTTTTACCGGAGATAATACTAATTTAAATTTTGGCGGCGTTAACAGAGTTGAAGGAAATAATATATTAACATTATTGAACAATAGTTTAGATCAACCGATAATGGGAGTCAGATGTCCAGCTCATATTCTTCATAACGCAATACGACATGCTACAGATCTGTTGGAAATTGATATAGAATCGTTAGTCATGAAGATATTCAATCACTTCT
The DNA here is from genome assembly GCA_034769895.1 of Magicicada septendecula. Taxonomy (NCBI): domain Eukaryota; kingdom Metazoa; phylum Arthropoda; class Insecta; order Hemiptera; family Cicadidae; genus Magicicada; species Magicicada septendecula. The sequence goes on from CM068369.1 coordinate 156,372,330, forward strand.
CTGTATACATTGTGAGGACTGAAAAATTAAAGAAGTTTTGCGATTACATAGAAATAAATTATGAAAAATTGCTATATCATAGTAAAACAAGGTGGCTTAGTCTTTTTCCTGCAATAGAAAGGATCCTGAAACTATACGAAGCACTAAAGGAGTATTTTTTGACAACAGATAAAATACCAGTGATGATAAAAAAGTTTTTCGAAAATGATTTAAATGAAATTTATTTATGGTACTTACATTCTTTATATGGCCATATTTCAATCAAAAATAGCTTTGGTAGAGAGAGAAAAAAACTCGGTTGCTGAAGTGTTATGTATATTAAATAAAACAAAAGAGTCATTAGCTCAAAGGAAAGAATACAACTTTATTCCAATGAAAGTAAGAGAACTATTTGAAAAATACGAAATTAATGAAGGAAATAAAGACAAAACAAATAACGAAATTAATAATAATATGTACAAAGAATGCATAGACTACATAGATAAATGGGTAAAACCCTTAGACTGTTTTACATGTTTTGACTGGCTAATATTTGTGGAAAATCAAGAATTTAATTTTGATGACATTATTCCTTCAATTGTGTTTTTAAAAGATAAAGGCGTCATCATTGATGATGTAAAATTATTTGAAGAATTTTGCCTTCTGAAGAACTTTCTTTCAACTAGGACTACTGACTATTTCCAAGAGCTTGCTGAAAGACAATGGTCAATTTTCTTTAATTATATTAAAGATACCACACTATTTTCAGAGTTATTGAAAATTTGTCAATACTTTTTCAGCATTCTTCCACACAATGCAAATGTGGAAAGGGTATTTTCTTTGATGTCGTCTCAGTGGACCAAAGAAAGAAATAGGTTGTTTGTGGAGTCGTTAAGAGCATTATTAATCTCACAGTATAATTTACGTAATATTAATTGTGAGGACTTTTATAAAAACATTTTATTAAAAAAGGACTTTTTAAGTGCTGTGTCTAGTGGGAAAAAATATAACAAACACTAAATTGTTTTATAATTTCTTTTTATTAATAAATTTTAGATACTTTTATTTGTGTTTTATTCATAACCAAGTACAGACCGGATTTTTTTCCAAAAATCCGGATTTTTAGTCACTTGGGACCGGATTTTTCATTTTTAGTGCTGGTAACCCTATGCCCGACATACGTTCAGTAACAGCTGATATGATTTTTAAAATTCTTTCACCACCGTGTTTCTTGAAGCTTGAGGATGGTTTTAGGCTTAAATTTTAACCGATAGTTTTAACAATTTTAAAAAACAGTCTTCAGACGGTTCCACGTCATGAAGTTTCTTTTTTAATTTCATGTAGTGAAATTGTCGGCATGCGACAAACTTTCGTTTTATGAGAGATAGCTATATGGTGTCAGCGAGTGAAAATTATAGAAAATTCCAAATTTTATTTTGGTTTTGTTTCAATAAAATCGGCTTTTTAGTTTTCAAGATATTGGCGTTTTTGTAAGAAATTTAGTTGGCGGTTTTATAAGAAATTTATTTGGTTGGCACATGCAGCGATTTTTCTAGTAACGTTTTTTCTTAATAATAAATATTACCTTAACGTAATCATAATTTAACATTTGTTATATTATTCTATTTATTAATAAATATTTCAATTTTCATGTAGTACCTTAATGTAATTTGATTTCCTGGATTTTGTTGTTCACTGATTATAAATATATCACTACTGACTAGGAACACTAATTTTGTATAAATGCTCCATGAAGTTTTAAGAAGACTGTTTAATGATGAAGAAACACATTCATTTTATGAATATTTTATAAAACAATATATTAATAAGAAACAATACAGATCATGGGCCTACTGTTATCAGATTAATTTAGGCATAAACACTAACATGTCAATAGAAAATTTTAATAAAATATTAAAATATTGTTATCTAAAAGGAAAACGGATTAAACGACTGGATAAAATAATCTGTGCCATATTATATTTGTTAAATGTATTAAACACTGCACATCATGTCATTTACAGTGCATACACTGTAACTCTTGCTTTCATGAGTTTATGTGTTCGTGTATGGACAGTTGCCATACGAAACAATATGTGCAAACATATTCACCAACACTTAACAATAGGATCCCTGAGGAAAGGGAGAATGAAGATACACTCCTTATAGATATTCCGAATGACGGAGTCATATTAGAAGAAATTTTAAACGAAATAAGTACAACTAAAGAAACAGAAAAGAGCGTATCTTCAAAAAAAGAAAAAAAAATTAATCTTGACCTGTCTGCAGAATTTACAGAAATTCAGGAAAACATAGGAACTGTAGAATAGTTTGACTCGCAAAAAACAGATCAGACATCTTTTAATAACACTGACAGCGATGAAATCAGCAGCTGAAAGGAGCTTACAAGTATGTATAATTTTATAAAAATTAGTGTTCCGAGTCCTGATATATTTATAATTAATTCTGATTATTAAGGAGCAAATCAAAAGCAATTGCCTGGATTTGCTCCTTGGAGTTAGTGTCTTGTCTTTGACGTTTGTTTTTTGCTGTGAACCGTCTCTGTTTTTGTATATTGGTGTTATTTTCAATATTTTCGGTGACCTGCAACGCAAAAAAACTTATCAAACACTACAAAAAAAATCTAACTACATCTAGTTCTCGTTGCGTAGTTTAAAGTAAACATGTCCCGCTTGTAGTACACTCAAAACTAATTGTATTGAATTTGTCTACTGGTAAGTGGGGATTTACTTTAGGTAACAAGAGTTCACTTAATGATACCTACTTAACTGTTATTTTTTTGTAATTAATAAAATTACTAAATATCACTATAGTATTGACGACTCGGAACACTAAGTTCCGAGTCGTCAATACTATAGTGATATTTAGTTAAGTAACGGACACGTCATGGACAACGAAATCCAAGAATTTAATAAAATTAGTAAAAAAAGTTTTCAAAATTTGTTAAGCAAAAAACTGACACAGTAAAAATACAATCAAAAACATATTTATATTTTTGCCCAGATTAAGTTTTGTGGCTGGTGTTAAGAGAAATTTATTTATTTATTTTAATCTACTGCTATAAGAACAATTTGGAAAAAATACATACGATAAGGTTTTAGAATTATTTCAGTGATACTGACTAGCAATTAAAGGATGGATAGATAGATAAATAATTCAGTAAGTAGGCTACATGAGTAGATGATTAGAAAAACAGGTATGTGCGTGTATATCTGAATAGGAGAGTAGGTGGATAGATATCCTAAGTAAAGCTATAGGCTAAAATTTGGATAGATGGGGGGGGTGGATAGTTTGTGTAGGTAGGTGAGAAGACAGATAAGTTGATGAGTAGGTAGTTTGGATTAGACTGTACTACAAAATAAAATGGATAATCTGACTGAAAATTATACATACCTTTCAGCATAACATTCATGTTTCGTATGGTATTGTAACGTTACATAACCCGGTCCCAATAAATTAAATCATGTAAGAACATAAAGGTCAGAAATGGGTAACCTATAACTAGCTCTAAATTAAAGTATATCACTAAACATTATAAACAATTCGAGTGATATACAGTGACAAGTGAGTTATAGTGTACCCATTGAGGTAAAAAGTGAAAGTGAAGGTAACTTATTACAGAATTGTGCTGTAGGTTTGGGAATTATAAAACTATGAGAGTAGACTATAATGCTACTAACTGATTCTGTATTTTATTTATTTATTGTAATATTTATATTGTGTAGACAACCAATTGTAATACCTAAGTTAATTTTATATTTTTCAAATATTTGTGTTATAATATAAGATAATCCAGGGTTCGTTTTAAAAAACATAAAAAGTTTAAATGTCAAAGGATAATAAAAAATTAAAATAATACTATATGAGGGAAATGGCAACAGGAAGTAGTGCAGTGTAGGAATACTATGAAAAACTGATAAATAATATATAAATTTATTTAAAGATAATAAAAATATCAAATACTTATATACAAGGTCATAAGAAAAGGAACAAAAACCTATTATGTAAACCAAATTGGTAAAGAAACCGGAATGGAAAAGAATTATTTTTCGGTAAATAAAATATAAATTTATAATAATTACAAACTGCCTGTATAATAAAAATATTATGGGTTACTAAGAGTGACGGAAATAACAAGTATTGTTAATAATAAAATTTGAAGAAAAAACCTGGCGAGTTGACAAAATGATGCTACTACAATTCTAATAAAATATCCTTTCTGAAACTTTGGAGAAGTGAAAATTAGTACAAAATTAAAAAGCAATATGAACACTATATAATCATACCTTATTTATCAAAATTAAATGGTTATACTCCCTAATAAACAGTGAAAGAAAACCTTCTGATGATTCGGCCTAGTTTCGCCATGTTTCCAGTTAACGATAGAATATGAGCCAGACGGTAATGAAATTATAACTCAAGACGGACCTCACCAGAGAAAAGGCTTCATTCCAGTAAGAGCTATAAGAAGAGAGGTAATATAAACATTTTGTCTAATAGTTAACGAAGAAAACGCATTCCGAATGGTGATATAGAACACAAAACTAGTCAAATTTAATCACATGTGTTCAAGTAAACAAAAGCACGCTGCTCTCTTACGGACATTTCTGGAACTATATACTAAATAAAAAAATAAACAAATTTTATTTAATATTTTTTCGGTATTTGTAAAGCTTAGTAATTATCCATTTCTGACCATCTCATAACAAAAAGAACTTACCCTTAACCCTGGGGAATTATAAAGAATTATATATTAATTGATGTTTTAAAAAATACTGTAAAGTTTGGTAAACAAAACCAGATATGTTTTTTTTTTCTTTCGACAATTCCATGTTTACTCGATGAAGTCGATCTTATGTTTTATTTAAAGAAAGATCAATTGTGATACTTGTATTTTGGTGGCAGGAAACAAAAACCAATAATATGAATAAATAATATTATTGAAAAATGATATTGAATAATAAAAATGTGTTATAATTTTTGTAGTGGGTAGTTGTAATAGATTTCAGCACAAAAACAGAAGAGATCAATCCATCGGGTCATATTTTGCCATAGTGTAGGTTGGTTGAACTAGGCATGGAAACTCGTCTCACAATCCGCTGATTTAAATCACAGCGAACAATTTGGAAAAATTTCAGAAATCGCCTAAACCGAGTGTAAACAATCGGTACTTACTCTCTCTTCCTCATAAGGCTGAACAACTTCCCTACTTGACCCCAAATCACACACTCTCGATTTCTGCTTAGATTGAGTAACATTACAAAATACTTTATTTTTTAAACTTCAGTTATTATAATTCATAAGTGGCGACTGCGGAGAGGCGGAAACTTTAATATCTCAAAACCAGTACGTTACAGCTTGGCGCATAACAACGGGGGTCATATAATGTAACTCTCCTATATCAAAAGCCGTACGTTATAGAATTGGTGCTTACAACAGTGGGGCTGAATTAACTATATACCTGTAACTGTAGTACACTAGTACCTCTAAACCGCTACGTTACAGATTGGCGTACACAACATTGGGAGTTTAATTAAATAAGACGAACACCCAATAAGCAACATACAAAGTTTTCGCTAAAACCTCTACAAAAACCGCTACGTTACAGGTATCCAAGTCACTATTATGTAATAATAACTGATTACCTGTATGCGGTCCGCCGTGTGACTTCTCAAACTTATTACGTTACGCGTTTCAAGGCGTATGCCTCATCATCAGACGTTAAAAACAAAAAAACACATATATCACACAAAACTGCGTTTGTCAAAAAATAAAATTACAGAAGCAAGCATATTATGTGCACGTGATGTAGGGTGCGCACCCGTTCAAGTGTTGTCTGCTACTGATTGGAATCTGTTGAGCAGTCTCAAAGCAGTATCATACAGGCGGTTAGATACAAAGTTCAATTGTTCATTCAGAACACAATCACGACTGCTATCATTATTATATGCATTATAAATTTCCAGCTCCTCCAAGGCATTCATAAAACGGCCCTTGTTGCATATATGCAAAGGCATTAGATTTTATTATGACGAGTGTAATTAGATTTTATATCATTGTAATTGTGTGTCTTTTTTGGTAAGTGTTCACGGAAGCGTTTGTAAAAACCTCTTCCGGTCTGACCTATATAGAAGCTGTTACAATCATTGCAAACCAGTTTATAAATGCCTGTTTTTTCTTCAATAGGTAAGGGCAGTTTAGGTCTAAGTATATTAATTAGTTTATTATTGGTTCTAAAAGACATAGTATAACCAATATTGTTCATCACTGAGGATAAAATTTTTGGCATGATGTATGTGTATTTCGCAGATATAAATTTTTTCTGTGTTTTATTAAGTGGACGGGGCTTAAGTTGAATGTTATTATGCTCCTTTAGCAATTTGTCAATGATGTGACTACTGTAACCATTGGAAACTGCAATAAATCTTATTGTATTTAGCTCAGTGTGGAAATCATTATTGTCAAGGGGGACTGTCAACAATCTATGGATAAAACTATTATATGCTGCCATTTTTTGAGAGTATGGATGGTGGGAATCTGCATGTATTGTATGGTTAGTGGCAGTAGGCTTCCTATAAATATTGAATTTCAATGTGTCCATTCGTCTAGTGAGGGTCAGGTCTAGAAAGTTAATTGAGTTATCATGCTCGGTCTCTAAAGTAAATTGAATATTATTGTTAATTTCATTTAAAAGATTTTTGAAGGAGTCAACTTGTCTCAAAGTTCCGTCAAAAATAATGTACGTGTCATCTACGTAACGTGAATAAAATTTAATCTTATTAGCGTATATGTTATTATTTAATAAATAAGTATTTTCATAGAAATTTAAGTATATGTCAGCCAACAGGCCTGAGAGGGGTGAGCCCATAGCTAGACCATCATCTTGGCAATAGAATAAACCATTGAATGTGAAATAATTTTGATTTAAAATGACTTTAAGCAAGTCAATCAACTCATCTATCGCCTGTGCACTCATGAAAGCGTTAATCCGTAAATTGTCCTTCAATAATTTTAAAGTTACATCAGTTGGAATATTTGTATATAAATCCACTATGTCAAATGAAACTAATTTGTAATTGGGTTTTAATTTAACGGTATTTATCTTATTAATGAAGTCAGTATTATTTGTTAAGCTGTGATTATTCTTTAACTGTAAATTGTCTTTAATTAGTTTTACAAGAATTTTTGATGTTTTGAAACCGGGGGCTGTAGTGAATTTAACCAGCGGTCTTATGGGTATGTGTGGTTTGTGGATTTTGGGGAGTACCGTAAATATCGGAGCCTTCGCATTAATAGGCTTCAAATAACGACGTGTATTATCACTGAGCAAACTCGTACATTTGTTAATTCATTGGTTGAGGTTTTTGGTGTATTTATCAGTAGGATCAGATTTTAATTGTCTAATATTATGGTTAGAGATAAATTCGTGAACTTTGGCGTTATAAGAATCAGTATCCATGATTACTAATGTATTCCCTTTATCTGCTTTAATAATACTAGCATTATTAATAGTTATTTTTGTTTTGATTTGCCTCAAAGTTTTGTATTCACGGGAGAATCGTGGATGCATAAATAGATTATGTGGTAGGTTATCGTTAGATCTGATAGTTTTAGTGAATTTATTGTTTATCAATATGCGTGCTTCGTTCTGTACAATCGGATTCGGAATAGTCTTAATAGCCGCCTCCGCCTCAACGAGCTCATAAATATGTTTGTTATTTCCGGTTGGTGGGAGATTATAATTAAGTCCTTTATTAAGGAGCTCCATTTCATTATCACTGAAGTTTATATTAGTTAAATTCATTGTTCTAGGATGAAATGTATGTTTGCAATTAATGCCAGTCTCTAGACGGTGTTTGTTTTCTAAACTACGAAGTTTACGTAATTGATTGAAGCGTATACGGCGTGAAACACTAGCTGTGTATTTAAATATATAGTCAAAAACATTTTTGATAACGCTTGGATGAATGCTGTTATCAGTTATTGCGTTATCAACAATGTTTTTGACTATATATTTAAATACACAGCTAGTGTTTCACGCCGTATACGCTTCAATCAATTACGTAAACTTCGTAGTTTAGAAAACAAACACCTTCTAGAGACTGACATTAATTGCAAACATACATGTCATCCTAGAACAATGAATTTAACTAATATAAACTTCAGTGATAATGAAATGGAGCTCCTTAATAAAGGACTTAATTATAATCTCCCACCAACCGGAAATAACAAACATATTTATGAGCTCGTTGAGGCGGAGGCGGCTATTAAGACTATTCCGAATCCGATTGTACAGAACGAAGCACGCATATTGATAAACAATAAATTCACTAAAACTATCAGATCTAACGATAACCTACCACATAATCTATTTATGCATCCACGATTCTCCCGTGAATACAAAACTTTGAGGCAAATCAAAACAAAAATAACTATTAATAATGCTAGTATTATTAAAGCAGATAAAGGGAATACATTAGTAATCATGGATACTGATTCTTATAACGCCAAAGTTCACGAATTTATCTCTAACCATAATATTAGACAATTAAAATCTGATCCTACTGATAAATACACCAAAAACCTCAACCAATGTATTAACAAATGTACGAGTTTGCTCAGTGATAATACACGTCGTTATTTGAAGCCTATTAATGCGAAGGCTCCGATATTTACGGTACTCCCCAAAATCCACAAACCACACATACCCATAAGACCGCTGGTTAACTTCACTACAGCCCCCGGTTTCAAAACATCAAAAATTCTTGTAAAACTAATTAAAGACAATTTACAGTTAAAGAATAATCGCAGCTTAACAAATAATACTGACTTCATTAATAAGATAAATACCGTTAAATTAAAACCCAATTACAAATTAGTTTCATTTGACATAGTGGATTTATATACAAATATTCCAACTGATGTAACTTTAAAATTATTGAAGAACAATTTACGGATTAACGCTTCCATGAGTGCACAGGCGATAGATGAGTTGATTGACTTGCTTAAAGTCATTTTAAATCAAAATTATTTCACATTCAATGGTTTATTCTATTGCCAAGATGATGGTCTAGCTATGGGCTCACCCCTCTCAGGCCTGTTGGCTGACATATACTTAAATTTCTACGAAAATACTTATTTATTAAATAATAACATATACGCTAATAAGATTAAATTTTATTCACGTTACGTAGATGACACGCACATTATTTTTGACGGAACTTTGAGACAAGTTGACTCCTTCAAAAATCTTTTAAATGAAATTAACAATAATATTCAATTTACTTTAGAGACCGAGCATGATAACTCAATTAACTTTCTAGACCTGACCCTCACTAGACGAATGGACACATTGAAATTCAATATTTATAGGAAGCCTACTGCCACTAACCATACAATACATGCAGATTCCCACCATCCATACTCTCAAAAAATGGCAGCATATAATAGTTTTATCCATAGATTGTTGACAGTCCCCCTTGACAATAATGATTTCCACACTGAGCTAAATACAATAAGATTTATTGCAGTTTCCAATGGTTACAGTAGTCACATCATTGACAAATTGCTAAAGAAGCATAATAACATTCAACTTAAGCCCCGTCCACTTAATAAAACACAGAAAAAATTTATATCTGCGAAATACACATACATCATGCCAAAAATTTTATCCTCAGTGATGAACAATATTGGTTATACTATGTCTTTTAGAACCAATAATAAACTAATTAATATACTTAGACCTAAACTGCCCTTACCTATTGAAGAAAAAACAGGCATTTATAAACTGGTTTGCAATGATTGTAACAGCTTCTATATAGGTCAGACCGGAAGAGGTTTTTACAAACGCTTCCGTGAACACTTACCAAAAAAGACACACAATTACAATGATATAAAATCTAATTACACTCGTCATAATAAAATCTAATGCCTTTGCATATATGCAACAAGGGCCGTTTTATGAATGCCTTGGAGGAGCTGGAAATTTATAATGCATATAATAATGATAGCAGTCGTGATTGTGTTCTGAATGAACAATTGAACTTTGTATCTAACCGCCTGTATGATACTGCTTTGAGACTGCTCAACAGATTCCAATCAGTAGCAGACAACACTTGAACGGGTGCGCACCCTACATCACGTGCACATAATATGCTTGCTTCTGTAATTTTATTTTTTGACAAACGCAGTTTTGTGTGATATATGTGTTTTTTTGTTTTTAACGTCTGATGATGAGGCATACGCCTTGAAACGCGTAACGTAATAAGTTTGAGAAGTCACACGGCGGACCGCATACAGGTAATCACTTATTATACCTTTCAGCAGCTGACTTCATAGCTTTTATTGTCAGTAGTAAGTGTCCCATCTGTTTTTTTGCGTATTGAAACTGTTCAACAGTTTGTAGGTTTTTCTGAATCTCTTGAAATTGTTCAAACAGTTTCATTCTTTCATTATTTAAATATATGCTCTTTTCTGTGTCTTTACTTGTAGGCCTACTTGCTTCATTTACAACTGTTTTTTCTAACATAATATCTCCATCCTTTGGAAGATCTATAATAAGCATATCTTCTTCATTCTCACTTTCCTCAGGGATCCTATTGGTTAGTGTTCTACAAATAAGGTGAATATGTTTGCACATATTGTTTCGTATGGCACTGTCCATACACGAACACACAAACTCATGAAAGCAAGAGTTACAGTGTATGCACTATAAATGACATGATTTGCAGTGTTTAATCCATTTAACAGTATACAATTCTGTTTGTGTGGATGACAAGACCTGCCACTTGTCATCTAAAGTTGTCAAAACTTTCTCTGCGTCCAACAACATACTAGCTTTGTGACGATTTCTTAATACTTGCAATCTTTTCACAAGTTTTCCTTTTTTCATTTTAATTATCAGATCAAAAATGTTATCTCTGAGCAAATGTAATATGGCACAGATTGTTTTATCCAGTTGTTTAATACGTTTTCCTTTTAGATAACAATATTTTAATATTTTATTAAAATTTTCTATAGACATGTTAGTTCTTCGTATTGTTTAAACGACATGTTAGTTTAGACATGTTAGTGTTTATGCCTAAATGAATCCGATAACAGTAGGCCCATGATCTGTATTGTTTCTTATTAATATATTGTTTTATAAAATATTCATAAAATGAATGTGTTCCTTTATCATCATGAAGTCTCCTTAAAACTTCATGGAGCATTTTGTTAAAAGTGTCTTCATCAAGTTCATATAACAGAGCCTGTAACATTTTAAACACACTGTCTCGCTTTTCTTTTATATTAATTTTTGTATTTACATTGGTCTTCCATGCCCTTAATATATGCCATGTACAATAAATACAATTATTTTAAGTCCCCATTGTTTTACACCATGCGGAATAGAATGTGTCTTCCATGTCAGACATAAATGTATGGGTTGTAATACATCCTAATACAGACTTTATTTGATAAAAAAAAAAATCATTATAACGGTTTCATCCCCTCTGTTCGTGAACATGAAAGTGCAAGGAAACCCCTCTCTGATTTCGTCCATTCTTAGAAGTGTGTATAACTGAAAGTTGTAGTTATTAAGGCCATGGGTGCCATCAATACATACAACGTCACTACTATACTTTTGTAGAATAGTTTTTTGTGCGTTGGTCATAAACAATAACAAAAAATCTTCTTTTTTCAGTTGAGGAAACTCAAAACTATTTACACCTTGTGGTTTATAAACCACTAAGGCAGTGTCCTTTGATGTTTTAAGATCTTCAACCCAAGCCTCGATGCTTACAGGGTCAAATGGATGTTTTGTGGCTTCATCATTTAGATTAAAGCTTTTCTCAATATTTATGATATCTTTTTTGTTCACTAGGTGAATTCTTTGAAGATCACAATTTGATATCGAACACCTGGTATCTTTTAAAATTTCCTCATGGGGTATTTTACTTGCTAAGTCAGTTGCAATTTGGTTTCTCTCTTTCTTCGTCAAGTGAATATGTTTTAACTCATTTTTATGGCCAACATGTGTAGAAAGATATGACACATTCAAAGTGTCATTTTTTAATTTTTTCACTTGATCATTGCTTGATCATTTATTTTACATGTGCCCATAATTTTTATGTGACGTTTGTTAGCACCTTGTTTCCTGTAAAACCACTTCTGTGGCATTGGTAAACAGATACATTTCCATTTGACTTTTGTTTAACAAAAGAAGTTGTTTTTTTTTCAATTTCTTGTTTCCACGCATTAAATTGATCGACAGAATCAAAACTGTGACGTTCAAACTTCATAAAAATGCCATGTACATTTTCAAAATGACTGTAAATATTCTCTTCATTATGTCGCTTTGGTCTCCTTGTTATGAATTTACAAATAGAACATTTTCTTTCAACCAAAAGTGAAGGGTTTTCAATGTTATGGTATTTTCTTTCATGTTTTATGAGGGTCTGTTTATACTCGTATTTTGCACTACATAGAATACACATGAAAGATCGTGCTAAGGATTTCTTGTCACTTTTATGTATTTTTAATATGTGACGTTTTAAACTACACTGGTAGATTGTTGTATAAGTGCACATATCACATTTATAAATTTTTGTTTTGGCTCAGAAGAATGGGTTGATTTGATGTGTCGCTGCAAATTCTTGTTTTGGGAATATTGTTTGTTACACAAAGTGCAAGTAAATTTAGTTGTTTCAATTTGCTCACCTTTGGCATTTGTTTTGTGAACAATTCTAATATGGTCTTTACAATAAGAACTCTTACTGAACTCTTTGCTGCAAAAATCACATTTTACAGCAGTAGTATTCATCTGAAAATAAACATAGCATTGTTTTCATAGAATTTAAATTTAATAAGCAAATTTCAGATGAAATGGTAACAACTAAACTTTATTTAACAATCACAATTTATATTCCATATAAAGTAATATGGCATATATATAGACCTATATGTTATACCGTATAAAGGCATACTGCAAATACTGATTTGTACTTTTCTTCTGTGCTCATTTTGTTTTCCTGTTAATATCTCTAATAGTATTGTAAATGGAGAAAGTTTGTAAGTTTTCTTACTTTATGAGTTTGTAAGAGGCAATTTCAGAAACTTTGCAACAGATTTTTACTATCTGACTTAGCTTATGTATCCAAACAGTTTTACTGTTTCTAAATGCCAGGCATTTAATTTACTTTTAAGTGACTAAGGGCTAACTCAAGCAGAATTAAAATATCAGTTTGTCTCTGTTGATTTTAATTTAAAACATAATTACTCGGAACATTTTGTCAATTGTTTACTGGTTAATGAGTTATTCACAACTTGGATGGACATGTGTATCTTTGCTTGAAAGATCTTAGAATAGTGACAGTGTTTGACAAGAGTAATTGTGAAATGTGTATAATAGGGTACTGGTACAATGTATAAATGATAGTAAATAGTACACTATAATAAATAGTACTACTAGGAGCCTGGCAAAATCTTTCTCAAATGCAACTTACACATATCCTGTTTCTTGCTTAAATGTCATGTGGGAGAGCGAGCGCACGCACGTCCGTGCGCGCACACACATACACACACATGTAGGCCTATATAAACCTTACCTCTGATCTGACTTAACTAACTTTTAAAGTTTTTATGAACAAATTATTCTTATAACTTTAAATTGTTTGTTACTTTTAATTGCTTTTGTTTTTTATTTTTATATTACATTTAATGTTTAATTCACTAATTTTTACTATACTGCTAAGCCACTTACTAAATTACATTTATTATAGTATGCGTGCACGCGTATGAAAGAATGTGTGCGTGTGCGCGCATGCGCGTGCGAGAGAGAGATTGAGCGAGAGAGGGGGAGAGGGAGAGGGCGAGCGCGCGTTTGCTACACACCTGTACATATGCTAAAACAAAACTATATCAATACATCAAAACAATTATTTCTACTGGAATTTCAAAATCGATTTTTTGTAAGGATCGCTTCGCCTGATATTAAAGAAGTAAAAATACGGAATTGTATTGGCTGCCGTAAAATACTCAAGATCCGTTTTTTACGTACAGAAATTTAGAAAGTCTACCTACGTTTGAATATCACTTATTTTGTGCTAATAAAATAAAACAATTCTTACCTTTAAGCGCCTACAGTGTTTTAGCGCACAGTAGTTTAGGCTATACTAAGCACGACGAGAATAATAAGCGCGGTAAAATGTTTGGACGTCCTCGTTAGAATTCGTACCATAATGAGCTAAGCTCGGTCATCGCCCCACCATGCCGCCAGATTACAGGATCAACATGATCTTATGGCTCGTGGGCAGACGCACACTTGGTACCACACACCACACTATTGTTTTAAATCAGACATCATGTGTGACATGCGAAATTATTCGAAAAAGTTCATACAAGAATTTATCGAACTCTACAGAAGCTATCCTTGTTTATGGAAGATAAAAGCTAAAGAATATAGCAACAGAAATCTGAGAAACAAAGCTTAATTGGTTTAATTTTTTCTAATAAAATTTTAAAATGTATTTCGTCCATGCGCAAAAATTTTTTTAGATGGTTTTGTGAAGACGTTCTTAATTCATTCAATAAATCAATATGCAACTGACTGTACCGTTCTTTAAACCACTCTTTACACCAAAAACGACGTTTATTTTGTTTGTTAAAATGATGTATTATTATTGCTGCAGCAGCAGCTTGTCTGTGTGACATGGTTAACAGGTAGCACAAAGCTGGGACCTGGGTGTGACCATGTAGGGCTTTGACTTGTATGCACCAACATTCAACGCACTCACATTTGTATGACAAACATGTGTGTAGCCTACACTGTAAGATGTGTTTGTACAGACTTTGTTAACAACAAATAAGAGTAATTTTGTTCGAAAGTTTGGGGGCATTACATGTATGACTGTCTTGGTTGAGTATTTCAAAAACATGTTACAGCCCCACACACTCAGTAATGTTTGTACAAACTTGTCCGTTCATACAAGTCTTTGATAATGCTGCAAGGTGTAGTGGCTTTTTATGTATGAACAGCATGTTTGCGCAAACAAGTCAAACGCACAAGTATGCACGTGTAGGGCCCCCTTAACACTGGAAATTCACTAACTTTGGTGTGACCGGCATAAGTGACTTAAGCATTCCATCTCCTTTTCTCCAAACAAAGTCTGGTCTTAAACATAATTTCTGACCTGTTTAGCTTATTTACGGCTCACAAAAGATATATTTCTATTTTTAACAATAGTAAGCTGCAGAAGAAAATATTCTTTAGTCAATTAAAATTTACATAGACTTTGAACAAAGGTTGCATAATTATCCACAAATTTAAAAGTTCGTATTTTTCTTTCAACAAACGAAAGTGAAGAAAAAGAGGTATTTTCTCTAATTAAGAACCTAATTTTCGATATTTGATAGTTTGATTATGCGAAATCGGTATCAATATGTAATGAGTATCTCCTATAATTGTTGTAAAATAATGGAAAGCATGTTAATTTATTGGTTTTGTTATAAAATTGTTTGTTTTCGGTTGCAATCGTTTTTGGCATAATTGTCATATTTTGATGCGGAACGTTTTTAGGAATATTATTGATTAAACCTGCGCCTGTAGCAGCAAAAGTCTGTGTATTTAACAGGCAAGCTGAAACGATTCGGAACACCTTTAAAATAATACTCATTCCTTGTGTAAATCACAAAAAAACTCAACTCAAAGTAACCCTGAGGTAGTAAACGTGTAAGCAGCGGCGGGGCAATACCTAAATTTGATGTGGGCAAGATAAATTTTGCGAGGCCCTCTGGTGGCGCAAGAGGACGGATTTTATATAGAGAAAACAATTTTTTGAAACTGTCAAATTTTTATTCATAAAAATGCAAACATCTTCACTTTAACTAACATTATTAAGTAATAACTAACAGTAAAGAATTAAAGAAACAGAAATTTCCTGCTTTTAGCCTTACTGAACTCCTTAATAACCGTATCGTAATCCAGCTTAGATGCTGTATCTGCTTCAATAGATAAAACTCCCAAAGCTGAAAGTCTTTGCTGACCCATTGTACTTCTTAAATAATTTTTTATTAGTTTTAATTTTGAAAAGCTCCTTTCAGCGGAGGCTGTACTTACTGGTACTGTTAACAAAATTTGAATGACAATATAAATATTTGTGTAAATTTCTTTTAACTTATTTTCTGTTACGTATTGGAGCAGCTGTTTCACATCTTTAATGAAGTCGGGTAAATTTGGGATCATTGTTTTCTTTATATTATAATTCTTCATATAATTCGTAAGGTTGGAAGTCACTGGTCTCACCCACTCTCAGAACTGTGTGTAAATCTTGACATTTTTTTAATATATGATCTTTTGGAATATTTTTTAACTTGCTTAGATTATAGAGAAAACTAAAATTTTCAAAATGTTGATTTAAAGATATAAATCTTGAATCCATATTGCTCACTATGGAATCAATCATGGTGTTAAAACAATCTGTTTCGTACTGGCTTTTGGGAGACCGTATAGGTTCATCGCTGCTTTCATAATCGAACATTGTTTTCTTTTTGGCTACCCTTTTATTTTTAAAGTCTTTTGGCAGATAATAACTGCTTTTCTCAATAAATTGACGAGCATCAGACAAGCATTGTTCGAACCCAGTTTGTCGATATTCTTTGATCCAGTCACAAAATGTACGCAAATGTTCAAGAGCAATGGTTAAATGGACTTGTACAGATTGCCATAATTTGCTTATGATATTAACACGTGATAATATCTCATACCATAAATGTAATGATATGATAAATTCTAAGCTGAGCATTTCGTTCAAAACCGAATCACAATCACTGAGTGTGTCTGATTGTTCCGTGTGATTTTTTAAGCTTTCAATGCATTCAACATCATCAAATTGCAATAATATGGCCTTCACTGCCTCGATTCTGCTTTCCCACCTTGTGTCTGATAAAGGCTTTATAGTAAGCTTTAATTTGCCTTTGATTAATTCCCAGCGTTTGCTGGATCTTGAAAATAGCAAATAAATTTTCGGAATAAAACCAAAAAATGTTTTTGCTGCCGCAGAAGAATTAGCTGCATCTACCAACAGCAGATTCAAACTATGACACCCGCAAGGTGTAAAAAATGCCCTGGGATTAATATTTAATATTCGAGTTTTAACTCCACTATTTATGCCTACCATATTTGCACCATTGTCATATCCTTGGCCACGACCGTTTTGAATATCTAATCCATTTTTTTCTAGCTCTTCCAGTATTGGATTAGTTAGATATTCTCCAGTCGTCTCAGCGACAGCAAGAAATCCGATAAAGTTTTCTTCTATTGTGCCGGTTGATGTATTACAAAATCTTAAGATAACTGACATTTGTTCAACTCGACTATAGTCTATAGTGCAGTCGAGCAAAATAGAATAATATTTTGCCTCTTTTACCCTACGAATCACTAGATCGGTAATTGTTTTTGACATCAATGTGATCAATTCATTTTGAATATCGTGGCTTAGATAATGGTGTGCAAGTTGTTTGTCATTAATGCATTTCATGTGTTCCCGTAATGTAGGATCATATTTAGATATCAATTTAAACAAGTCTATGAAGTTACCAGAATTCCCACTATGTCGTCGCCTATCTTGAAAAATTCTCTGTGACCTCTAAATGCCAGATTATGAGAGGCTAAGAAATTAATGATATCAATTAATCTCTCAAACAAATTGTGCCAATGTTTTTGAGATTCACGAATTAGCCTTTCGTTTTCTTGGTCTATTGTTTTTCCATGCTTTATTCCTTTCTCTAATGTCATCCATTGGAACACAAATGCCATATGTTCTTTGGTATTCTCATGTCTTTGTAAAATACTACTTAAGTATTTCCAGTCACAGCACCCTCCCTGTACCATCTGAGTTTGTGAAGTGCCAAATAGTCTGCATGGAAAACAGAAAATTTTATTTTGAGAATTTGAATAAACCAACCAGCGACGATGTTGAGTTTCACCATTAATTAGTTTTCTTGAGAAACGAAAATTAGAAAAGTGCCTATGATCATCGTCTTTGGGATAATCTTCATCACTGTTATTTAACTGGTGTGTAGGGCTGCTTTGAAATTTATAATAATTACAAACTGCCTGTATAATAAAAATATTATGGGTTACTAAGAGTGACGGAAATAACAAGTATTGTTAATAATAAAATTTGAAGAAAAAACCTGGCGAGTTGACAAAATGATGCTACTACAATTCTAATAAAATATCCTTTCTGAAACTTTGGAGAAGTGAAAATTAGTACAAAATTAAAAAGCAATATGAACACTATATAATCATACCTTATTTATCAAAATTAAATGGTTATACTCCCTAATAAACAGTGAAAGAAAACCTTCTGATGATTCGGCCTAGTTTCGCCATGTTTCCAGTTAACGATAGAATATGAGCCAGACGGTAATGAAATTATAACTCAAGACGGACCTCACCAGAGAAAAGGCTTCATTCCAGTAAGAGCTATAAGAAGAGAGGTAATATAAACATTTTGTCTAATAGTTAACGAAGAAAACGCATTCCGAATGGTGATATAGAACACAAAACTAGTCAAATTTAATCACATGTGTTCAAGTAAACAAAAGCACGCTGCTCTCTTACGGACATTTCTGGAACTATATACTAAATAAAAAAATAAACAAATTTTATTTAATATTTTTTCGGTATTTGTAAAGCTTAGTAATTATCCATTTCTGACCATCTCATAACAAAAAGAACTTACCCTTAACCCTGGGGAATTATAAAGAATTATATATTAATTGATGTTTTAAAAAATACTGTAAAGTTTGGTAAACAAAACCAGATATGTTTTTTTTTTCTTTCGACAATTCCATGTTTACTCGATGAAGTCGATCTTATGTTTTATTTAAAGAAAGATCAATTGTGATACTTGTATTTTGGTGGCAGGAAACAAAAACCAATAATATGAATAAATAATATTATTGAAAAATGATATTGAATAATAAAAATGTGTTATAATTTTTGTAGTGGGTAGTTGTAATAGATTTCAGCACAAAAACAGAAGAGATCAATCCATCGGGTCATATTTTGCCATAGTGTAGGTTGGTTGAACTAGGCATGGAAACTCGTCTCACAATCCGCTGATTTAAATCACAGCGAACAATTTGGAAAAATTTCAGAAATCGCCTAAACCGAGTGTAAACAATCGGTACTTACTCTCTCTTCCTCATAAGGCTGAACAACTTCCCTACTTGACCCCAAATCACACACTCTCGATTTCTGCTTAGATTGAGTAACATTACAAAATACTTTATTTTTTAAACTTCAGTTATTATAATTCATAAGTGGCGACTGCGGAGAGGCGGAAACTTTAATATCTCAAAACCAGTACGTTACAGCTTGGCGCATAACAACGGGGGTCATATAATGTAACTCTCCTATATCAAAAGCCGTACGTTATAGAATTGGTGCTTACAACAGTGGGGCTGAATTAACTATATACCTGTAACTGTAGTACACTAGTACCTCTAAACCGCTACGTTACAGATTGGCGTACACAACATTGGGAGTTTAATTAAATAAGACGAACACCCAATAAGCAACATACAAAGTTTTCGCTAAAACCTCTACAAAAACCGCTACGTTACAGGTATCCAAGTCACTATTATGTAATAATAACTGATTACCTGTATGCGGTCCGCCGTGTGACTTCTCAAACTTATTACGTTACGCGTTTCAAGGCGTATGCATCATCATCAGACGTTAAAAACAAAAAAACACATATATCACACAAAACTGCGTTTGTCAAAAAATAAAATTACAGAAGCAAGCATATTATGTGCACGTGATGTAGGGTGCGCACCCGTTCAAGTGTTGTCTGCTACTGATTGGAATCTGTTGAGCAGTCTCAAAGCAGTATCATACAGGCGGTTAGATACAAATTTCAATTGTTCATTCAGAATTTCTTACAATTTGAATATCAATTATTTCTTTTGTATACAATGAAAATTAACTGAGATAGAGCTATTTAAACATTCCCATGCCGCCAAAATCACGTGTATTTTTATTACGTACTAATGACAATTTAAAAAAGAAGTAATCTCAAGCAAAGATTCTAATTGACAGGTTAAACTTTGTAAAAAGAGCATTAATTTGGTTCTTTACTTTTTCTTTAAGTCAAACATTAACAGAATTTTGGCAGTTGGAATGTAAAATGCTAATTTCCTGATAAAAATTCTAACATTGTGATTGGTTATTCATAAATATCTCATAAAGCATAAACTGTAGCAAAAAATGCAAAGATTACAAAGCTTGTGAATGTTTCAGTTTCTTTAGTTTATCATTTAAAGAAAACAACATTCATGGTTGGCAAAATATAACGTTTAATAAGCAAATACAGTGATTGTAACAGATTGACAACTAAAAACAAAATGAACTAGGCATTGTTGGTGGCATTCAATTGTTTTCTTCATCTTCATTCATAAACATGCTGAACCTACATTTAAAATGTTGTTCATAGTGGGTGTTTTATTACTACGGAATTATATTTAAATCTAACCTAAGCAATACATTAGGTTTTTAAAACATGTTGCAATTAAAACAGAATGCGTGTATTTATGGATTGTATTGCATGAGGTATACTTTGCACGATATTTCATTGTATACACGGTATAATAAGCATTCTGGAAACATTGTAATTATTGCAGTACAGGACAAGAGGAAAACAGCCACAAATACATTTCATGACAAAAAAAATGCATGTTTAAAATTTACTGTTCAAAGTGAAAAGCGAGTTCTATCACAAAAAAAGAGGGGTCGAAGGAGCCCCCCCCCAGATGGTCGAAAGTTGACAAGACATTTTGTTAAACTCTTAATTTTTAAGCTGTTTTATTAATTTTCTCAATTGTGTACCCTAATACAGTAGTAGCCCTTTTTTAAACATTGGTCTACAAACACGTTTCTTGTGCAGCATTTGCGTGTATGTTTGAAATATGAAATATAAGAAAATCAATTAAGTCAATAAGTATCTTATAAACAGTGTTTCAGTAGCGCATGTTTTTGTTGCGTTATTACTTTAACGGGATTCATTTCAGTATGTTATTACACGTTTTTCAGCCACTTTAAAGATTCTAATATTGATTAGTCTTAAATAGTTTTTTTGTATGAAGCCAACTCGACCGGACCCCCAGCCCCTCTGTAATTCTAGATTCGCTACTCCAAAAAGGAGACTCTCAAGGTTACTCTACTAATTAACTTACACGCAGAAGCGGCGTAAGGCGTGGGCGACGTGGGCCACCGCCTACGGCCTCGCGGTCCGAGGGGCCTCGCGCCTCGAAGGTTTATGCAGCTTTCTTTAACTCATGAAAAATATTTAGCTAGGACCATTAAAAGCCGTGACCGCGAGTAAAGATTTTACTCATCATAAAACGATAAATCTCACCGGCTAGCAAGCATCTGGCAATACTAACCTACCACATTAGTTTTTTAAAAATCTAGTCTAGCAACCAGTGTTGCCAAATTACGGGTAATTACCCGAAATGCGGGTAAATTTACCTTATGCGGGTAAGGTAGTGGGTATTTTCTATCTTTGGCGCGTCAGATTTCTTACATTCAGGTTTAGAGTGTATTTATGCAAAGAAGTAAAAATGTTATTATTGTTTACAGGTTACAGATACAATATACGACCTTCTTATCTTAACATGCCAGGCCCAGGCCCCAGGAGAGATAGAGATGTTGGGAGAAAATGGGAATCTGGTTCAGCAAAAAGAAAAAGAAAAGCTGAAAGAGCTGTATCAAATCAGGTTTTAAGTTCAGGTATGATGAAGTTTCTCAAAAAAACTGCATCTGGTAGTACAGAATCATCTAAATCGATTGCTTCGACTTCCAAAAAAGATATAGCCACGTCCGAGACTCTGTTGAATTTGGGAAGTACTCCAGACGCACTGAGTACCGAACCACAGTCGGCAATAGAGATAGGATCAAGCCAATCTGAATCTGAAACTGAAACTCCTGTGTTGAGCAGTAGAATTCAAGAAGAATAAATAGGTTCTCCGCCAGTTAGCAGCGATGCCAGTGATGTAGTTAAACAAGCATTTGTTAGTTCGGATCCGGGAGTGTGGACGTTTCCCATAACGGATTCTCAGCGTCATGATATAGGCTAGTTCAAAGCAGCCCTACACACCAGTTAAATAACAGTGATGAAGATTATCCCAAAGACGATGATCATAGGCACTTTTCTAATTTTCGTTTCTCAAGAAAACTAATTAATGGTGAAACTCAACATCGTCGCTGGTTGGTTTATTCAAATTCTCAAAATAAAATTTTCTGTTTTCCATGCAGACTATTTGGCACTTCACAAACTCAGATGGTACAGGGAGGGTGCTGTGACTGGAAATACTTAAGTAGTATTTTACAAAGACATGAGAATACCAAAGAACATATGGCATTTGTGTTCCAATGGATGACATTAGAGAAAGGAATAAAGCATGGAAAAACAATAGACCAAGAAAACGAAAGGCTAATTCGTGAATCTCAAAAACATTGGCACAATTTGTTTGAGAGATTAATTGATATCATTAATTTCTTAGCCTCTCATAATCTGGCATTTAGAGGTCACAGAGAATTTTTCAAGATAGGCGACGACATAGTGGGAATTCTGGTAACTTCATAGACTTGTTTAAATTGATATCTAAATATGATCCTACATTACGGGAACACATGAAATGCATTAATGACAAACAACTTGCACACCATTATCTAAGCCACGATATTCAAAATGAATTGATCACATTGATGTCAAAAACAATTACCGATCTAGTGATTCGTAGGGTAAAAGAGGCAAAATATTATTCTATTTTGCTCGACTGCACTATAGACTATAGTCGAGTTGAACAAATGTCAGTTATCTTAAGATTTTGTAATACATCAACCGGCACAATAGAAGAAAACTTTATCGGATTTCTTGCTGTCGCTGAGACGACTGGAGAATATCTAACTAATCCAATACTGGAAGAGCTAGAAAAAAATGGATTAGATATTCAAAACGGTCGTGGCCAAGGATATGACAATGGTGCAAATATGGTAGGCATAAATAGTGGAGTTAAAACTCGAATATTAAATATTAATCCCAGGGCATTTTTTACACCTTGCGGGTGTCATAGTTTGAATCTGCTGTTGGTAGATGCAGCTAATTCTTCTGCGGCAGCAAAAACATTTTTTGGTTTTATTCCGAAAATTTATTTGCTATTTTCAAGATCCAGCAAACGCTGGGAATTAATCAAAGGCAAATTAAAGCTTACTATAAAGCCTTTATCAGACACAAGGTGGGAAAGCAGAATCGAGGCAGTGAAGGCCATATTATTGCAATTTGATGATGTTGAATGCATTGAAAGCTTAAAAAATCACACGGAACAATCAGACACACTCAGTGATTGTGATTCGGTTTTGAACGAAATGCTCAGCTTAGAATTTATCATATCATTACATTTATGGTATGAGATATTATCACGTGTTAATATCATAAGCAAATTATGGCAATCTGTACAAGTCCATTTAACCATTGCTCTTGAACATTTGCGTACATTTTGTGACTGGATCAAAGAATATCGACAAACTGGGTTCGAACAATGCTTGTCTGATGCTCGTCAATTTATTGAGAAAAGCAGTTATTATCTGCCAAAAGACTTTAAAAATAAAAGGGTAGCCAAAAAGAAAACAATGTTCGATTATGAAAGCAGCGATGAACCTATACGGTCTCCCAAAAGCCAGTACGAAACAGATTGTTTTAACACCATGATTGATTCCATAGTGAGCAATATGGATTCAAGATTTATATCTTTAAATCAACATTTTGAAAATTTTAGTTTTCTCTATAATCTAAGCAAGTTAAAAAATATTCCAAAAGATCATATATTAAAAAAATGTCAAGATTTACACACAGTTCTGAGAGTGGGTGAGACCAGTGACTTCCAACCTTACGAATTATATGAAGAATTATAATATAAAGAAAACAATGATCCCAAATTTACCCGACTTCATTAAAGATGTGAAACAGCTGCTCCAATACGTAACAGAAAATAAGTTAAAAGAAATTTACACAAATATTTATATTGTCATTCAAATTTTGTTAACAGTACCAGTAAGTACAGCCTCCGCTGAAAGGAGCTTTTCAAAATTAAAACTAATAAAAAATTATTTAAGAAGTACAATGGGTCAGCAAAGACTTTCAGCTTTGGGAGTTTTATCTATTGAAGCAGATACAGCATCTAAGCTGGATTACGATACGGTTATTAAGGAGTTCAGTAAGGCTAAAAGCAGGAAATTTCTGTTTCTTTAATTCTTTACTGTTAGTTATTACTTAATAATGTTAGTTAAAGTGAAGATGTTTGCATTTTTATGAATAAAAATTTGACAGTTTCAAAAAATTGTTTTCTCTATATAAAATCCGTCCTCTTGCGCCACCAGAGGGCCTCGCAAAATTTATCTTGCCCACATCAAATTTAGGTATTGCCCCGCCGCTGCTTACACGTTTACTACCTCAGGGTTACTTTGAGTTGAGTTTTTTTGTGATTTACACAAGGAATGAGTATTATTTTAAAGGTGTTCCGAATCGTTTCAGCTTGCCTGTTAAATACACAGACTTTTGCTGCTACAGGCGCAGGTTTAATCAATAATATTCCTAAAAACGTTCCGCATCAAAATATGACAATTATGCCAAAAACGATTGCAACCGAAAACAAACAATTTTATAACAAAACCAATAAATTAACATGCTTTCCATTATTTTACAACAATTATAGGAGATACTCATTACATATTGATACCGATTTCGCATAATCAAACTATCAAATATCGAAAATTAGGTTCTTAATTAGAGAAAATACCTCTTTTTCTTCACTTTCGTTTGTTGAAAGAAAAATACGAACTTTTAAATTTGTGGATAATTATGCAACCTTTGTTCAAAGTCTATGTAAATTTTAATTGACTAAAGAATATTTTCTTCTGCAGCTTACTATTGTTAAAAATAGAAATATATCTTTTGTGAGCCGTAAATAAGCTAAACAGGTCAGAAATTATGTTTAAGACCAGACTTTGTTTGGAGAAAAGGAGATGGAATGCTTAAGTCACTTATGCCGGTCACACCAAAGTTAGTGAATTTCCAGTGTTAAGGGGGCCCTACACGTGCATACTTGTGCGTTTGACTTGTTTGCGCAAACATGCTGTTCATACATAAAAAGCCACTACACCTTGCAGCATTATCAAAGACTTGTATGAACGGACAAGTTTGTACAAACATTACTGAGTGTGTGGGGCTGTAACATGTTTTTGAAATACTCAACCAAGACAGTCATACATGTAATGCCCCCAAACTTTCGAACAAAATTACTCTTATTTGTTGTTAACAAAGTCTGTACAAACACATCTTACAGTGTAGGCTACACACATGTTTGTCATACAAATGTGAGTGCGTTGAATGTTGGTGCATACAAGTCAAAGCCCTACATGGTCACACCCAGGTCCCAGCTTTGTGCTACCTGTTAACCATGTCACACAGACAAGCTGCTGCTGCAGCAATAATAATACATCATTTTAACAAACAAAATAAACGTCGTTTTTGGTGTAAAGAGTGGTTTAAAGAACGGTACAGTCAGTTGCATATTGATTTATTGAATGAATTAAGAACGTCTTCACAAAACCATCTAAAAAAATTTTTGCGCATGGACGAAATACATTTTAAAATTTTATTAGAAAAAATTAAACCAATTAAGCTTTGTTTCTCAGATTTCTGTTGCTATATTCTTTAGCTTTTATCTTCCATAAACAAGGATAGCTTCTGTAGAGTTCGATAAATTCTTGTATGAACTTTTTCGAATAATTTCGCATGTCACACATGATGTCTGATTTAAAACAATAGTGTGGTGTGTGGTACCAAGTGTGCGTCTGCCCACGAGCCATAAGATCATGTTGATCCTGTAATCTGGCGGCATGGTGGGGCGATGACCGAGCTTAGCTCATTATGGTACGAATTCTAACGAGGACGTCCAAACATTTTACCGCGCTTATTATTCTCGTCGTGCTTAGTATAGCCTAAACTACTGTGCGCTAAAACACTGTAGGCGCTTAAAGGTAAGAATTGTTTTATTTTATTAGCACAAAATAAGTGATATTCAAACGTAGGTAGACTTTCTAAATTTCTGTACGTAAAAAACGGATCTTGAGTATTTTACGGAAGCCAATACAATTCCGTATTTTTACTTCTTTAATATCAGGCGAAGCGATCCTTACAAAAAATCGATTTTGAAATTCCAGTAGAAATAATTGTTTTGATGTATTGATATAGTTTTGTTTTAGCATATGTACAGGTGTGTAGCAAACGCGCGCTCGCCCTCTCCCTCTCCCCCTCTCTCGCTCAATCTCTCTCTCGCACGCGCATGCGCGCACACGCACACATTCTTTCATACGCGTGCACGCATACTATAATAAATGTAATTTAGTAAGTGGCTTAGCAGTATAGTAAAAATTAGTGAATTAAACATTAAATGTAATATAAAAATAAAAAACAAAAGCAATTAAAAGTAACAAACAATTTAAAGTTATAAGAATAATTTGTTCATAAAAACTTTAAAAGTTAGTTAAGTCAGATCAGAGGTAAGGTTTATATAGGCCTACATGTGTGTGTATGTGTGTGCGCGCACGGACGTGCGTGCGCTCGCTCTCCCACATGACATTTAAGCAAGAAACAGGATATGTGTAAGTTGCATTTGAGAAAGATTTTGCCAGGCTCCTAGTAGTACTATTTATTATAGTGTACTATTTACTATCATTTATACATTGTACCAGTACCCTATTATACACATTTCACAATTACTCTTGTCAAACACTGTCACTATTCTAAGATCTTTCAAGCAAAGATACACATGTCCATCCAAGTTGTGAATAACTCATTAACCAGTAAACAATTGACAAAATGTTCCGAGTAATTATGTTTTAAATTAAAATCAACAGAGACAAACTGATATTTTAATTCGGCTTGAGTTAGCCCTTAGTCACTTAAAAGTAAATTAAATGCCTGGCATTTAGAAACAGTAAAACTGTTTGGATACATAAGCTAAGTCAGATAGTAAAAATCTGTTGCAAAGTTTCTGAAATTGCCTCTTACAAACTCATAAAGTAAGAAAACTTACAAACTTTCTCCATTTACAATACTATTAGAGATATTAACAGAAAAACAAAATGAGCACAGAAGAAAAGTACAAATCAGTATTTGCAGTATGCCTTTATACGGTATAACATATAGGTCTATATATATGCCATGTTACTTTATATGGAATATAAATTGTGATTGTTAAATAAAGTTTAGTTGTTACCATTTCATCTGAAATTTGCTTATTAAATTTAAATTCTATGAAAACAATGCTATGTTTATTTTCAGATGAATACTACTGCTGTAAAATGTGATTTTTGCAGCAAAGAGTTCAGTAAGAGTTCTTATTGTAAAGACCATATTAGAATTGTTCACAAAACAAATGCCAAAGGTGAGCAAATTGAAACAACTAAATTTACTTGCACTTTGTGTAACAAACAATATTCCCAAAACAAGAATTTGCAGCGACACATCAAATCAACCCATTCTTCTGAGCCAAAACAAATTTATAAATGTGATATGTGCACTTATACAACAATCTACCAGTGTAGTTTAAAACGTCACATATTAAAAATACATAAAAGTGACAAGAAATCCTTAGCACGATCTTTCATGTGTATTCTATGTAGTGCAAAATACGAGTATAAACAGACCCTCATAAAACATGAAAGAAAATACCATAACATTGAAAACCCTTCACTTTTGGTTGAAAGAAAATGTTCTATTTGTAAATTCATAACAAGGAGACCAAAGCGACATAATGAAGAGAATATTTACAGTCATTTTGAAAATGTACATGGCATTTTTATGAAGTTTGAACGTCACAGTTTTGATTCTGTCGATCAATTTAATGCGTGGAAACAAGAAATTGAAAAAAAAACAACTTCTTTTGTTAAACAAAAGTCAAATGGAAATGTATCTGTTTACCAATGCCACAGAAGTGGTTTTTACAGGAAACAAGGTGCTAACAAACGTCACATAAAAATTATGGGCACATGTAAAATAAATGATCAAGCAATGATCAAGTGAAAAAATTAAAAAATGACACTTTGAATGTGTCATATCTTTCTACACATGTTGGCCATAAAAATGAGTTAAAACATATTCACTTGACGAAGAAAGAGAGAAACCAAATTGCAACTGACTTAGCAAGTAAAATACCCCATGAGGAAATTTTAAAAGATACCAGGTGTTCGATATCAAATTGTGATCTTCAAAGAATTCACCTAGTGAACAAAAAAGATATCATAAATATTGAGAAAAGCTTTAATCTAAATGATGAAGCCACAAAACATCCATTTGACCCTGTAAGCATCGAGGCTTGGGTTGAAGATCTTAAAACATCAAAGGACACTGCCTTAGTGGTTTATAAACCACAAGGTGTAAATAGTTTTGAGTTTCCTCAACTGAAAAAAGAAGATTTTTTGTTATTGTTTATGACCAACGCACAAAAAACTATTCTACAAAAGTATAGTAGTGACGTTGTATGTATTGATGGCACCCATGGCCTTAATAACTACAACTTTCAGTTATACACACTTCTAAGAATGGACGAAATCAGAGAGGGGTTTCCTTGCACTTTCATGTTCACGAACAGAGGGGATGAAACCGTTATAATGATTTTTTTTTTTATCAAATAAAGTCTGTATTAGGATGTATTACAACCCATACATTTATGTCTGACATGGAAGACACATTCTATTCCGCATGGTGTAAAACAATGGGGACTTAAAATAATTGTATTTATTGTACATGGCATATATTAAGGGCATGGAAGACCAATGTAAATACAAAAATTAATATAAAAGAAAAGCGAGACAGTGTGTTTAAAATGTTACAGGCTCTGTTATATGAACTTGATGAAGACACTTTTAACAAAATGCTCCATGAAGTTTTAAGGAGACTTCATGATGATAAAGGAACACATTCATTTTATGAATATTTTATAAAACAATATATTAATAAGAAACAATACAGATCATGGGCCTACTGTTATCGGATTCATTTAGGCATAAACACTAACATGTCTAAACTAACATGTCGTTTAAACAATACGAAGAACTAACATGTCTATAGAAAATTTTAATAAAATATTAAAATATTGTTATCTAAAAGGAAAACGTATTAAACAACTGGATAAAACAATCTGTGCCATATTACATTTGCTCAGAGATAACATTTTTGATCTGATAATTAAAATGAAAAAAGGAAAACTTGTGAAAAGATTGCAAGTATTAAGAAATCGTCACAAAGCTAGTATGTTGTTGGACGCAGAGAAAGTTTTGACAACTTTAGATGACAAGTGGCAGGTCTTGTCATCCACACAAACAGAATTGTATACTGTTAAATGGATTAAACACTGCAAATCATGTCATTTATAGTGCATACACTGTAACTCTTGCTTTCATGAGTTTGTGTGTTCGTGTATGGACAGTGCCATACGAAACAATATGTGCAAACATATTCACCTTATTTGTAGAACACTAACCAATAGGATCCCTGAGGAAAGTGAGAATGAAGAAGATATGCTTATTATAGATCTTCCAAAGGATGGAGATATTATGTTAGAAAAAACAGTTGTAAATGAAGCAAGTAGGCCTACAAGTAAAGACACAGAAAAGAGCATATATTTAAATAATGAAAGAATGAAACTGTTTGAACAATTTCAAGAGATTCAGAAAAACCTACAAACTGTTGAACAGTTTCAATACGCAAAAAAACAGATGGGACACTTACTACTGACAATAAAAGCTATGAAGTCAGCTGCTGAAAGGTATAATAAGTGATTACCTGTATGCGGTCCGCCGTGTGACTTCTCAAACTTATTACGTTACGCGTTTCAAGGCGTATGCCTCATCATCAGACGTTAAAAACAAAAAAACACATATATCACACAAAACTGCGTTTGTCAAAAAATAAAATTACAGAAGCAAGCATATTATGTGCACGTGATGTAGGGTGCGCACCCGTTCAAGTGTTGTCTGCTACTGATTGGAATCTGTTGAGCAGTCTCAAAGCAGTATCATACAGGCGGTTAGATACAAAGTTCAATTGTTCATTCAGAACACAATCACGACTGCTATCATTATTATATGCATTATAAATTTCCAGCTCCTCCAAGGCATTCATAAAACGGCCCTTGTTGCATATATGCAAAGGCATTAGATTTTATTATGACGAGTGTAATTAGATTTTATATCATTGTAATTGTGTGTCTTTTTTGGTAAGTGTTCACGGAAGCGTTTGTAAAAACCTCTTCCGGTCTGACCTATATAGAAGCTGTTACAATCATTGCAAACCAGTTTATAAATGCCTGTTTTTTCTTCAATAGGTAAGGGCAGTTTAGGTCTAAGTATATTAATTAGTTTATTATTGGTTCTAAAAGACATAGTATAACCAATATTGTTCATCACTGAGGATAAAATTTTTGGCATGATGTATGTGTATTTCGCAGATATAAATTTTTTCTGTGTTTTATTAAGTGGACGGGGCTTAAGTTGAATGTTATTATGCTTCTTTAGCAATTTGTCAATGATGTGACTACTGTAACCATTGGAAACTGCAATAAATCTTATTGTATTTAGCTCAGTGTGGAAATCATTATTGTCAAGGGGGACTGTCAACAATCTATGGATAAAACTATTATATGCTGCCATTTTTTGAGAGTATGGATGGTGGGAATCTGCATGTATTGTATGGTTAGTGGCAGTAGGCTTCCTATAAATATTGAATTTCAATGTGTCCATTCGTCTAGTGAGGGTCAGGTCTAGAAAGTTAATTGAGTTATCATGCTCGGTCTCTAAAGTAAATTGAATATTATTGTTAATTTCATTTAAAAGATTTTTGAAGGAGTCAACTTGTCTCAAAGTTCCGTCAAAAATAATGTGCGTGTCATCTACGTAACGTGAATAAAATTTAATCTTATTAGCGTATATGTTATTATTTAATAAATAAGTATTTTCGTAGAAATTTAAGTATATGTCAGCCAACAGACCGGAGAGGGGTGAGCCCATAGCTAGACCATCATCTTGGCAATAGAATAAACCATTGAATGTGAAATAATTTTGATTTAAAATGACTTTAAGCAAGTCAATCAACTCATCTATCGCCTGTGCACTCATGGAAGCGTTAATCCGTAAATTGTTCTTCAATAATTTTAAAGTTACATCAGTTGGAATATTTGTATATAAATCCACTATGTCAAATGAAACTAATTTGTAATTGGGTTTTAATTTAACGGTATTTATCTTATTAATGAAGTCAGTATTATTTGTTAAGCTGTGATTATTCTTTAACTGTAAATTGTCTTTAATTAGTTTTACAAGAATTTTTGATGTTTTGAAACCGGGGGCTGTAGTGAAGTTAACCAGCGGTCTTATGGGTATGTGTGGTTTGTGGATTTTGGGGAGTACCGTAAATATCGGAGCCTTCGCATTAATAGGCTTCAAATAACGACGTGTATTATCACTGAGCAAACTCGTACATTTGTTAATACATTGGTTGAGGTTTTTGGTGTATTTATCAGTAGGATCAGATTTTAATTGTCTAATATTATGGTTAGAGATAAATTCGTGAACTTTGGCGTTATAAGAATCAGTATCCATGATTACTAATGTATTCCCTTTATCTGCTTTAATAATACTAGCATTATTAATAGTTATTTTTGTTTTGATTTGCCTCAAAGTTTTGTATTCACGGGAGAATCGTGGATGCATAAATAGATTATGTGGTAGGTTATCGTTAGATCTGATAGTTTTAGTGAATTTATTGTTTATCAATATGCGTGCTTCGTTCTGTACAATCGGATTCGGAATAGTCTTAATAGCCGCCTCCGCCTCAACGAGCTCATAAATATGTTTGTTATTTCCGGTTGGTGGGAGATTATAATTAAGTCCTTTATTAAGGAGCTCCATTTCATTATCACTGAAGTTTATATTAGTTAAATTCATTGTTCTAGGATGAAATGTATGTTTGCAATTAATGTCAGTCTCTAGAAGGCGTTTGTTTTCTAAACTACGAAGTTTACGTAATTGATTGAAGCGTATACGGCGTGAAACACTAGCTGTGTATTTAAATATATAGTCAAAAACATTGTTGATAACGCAATAACTGATAACAGCATTCATCCAAGTCTAGGATGGTTTGTCTAGGAAGTTTATGCTATTGTTGTTTTCATATTCAGCAGTGATGGTTATGTTTTTGTGTATTGTAATTCAAATGTAATCAGAAATGTGAGGATAAAAGTTTCCCAATATACTACAACGCAATATGTAATGACGAGTTGGCGTCAAGGTTACTGGTGTACGTGTCGATTGTCAGCAAGTCAGACGCAGCAACAATCAGACACTCCTAAAAAAGTCATCAAAAATTATAAAAATGTGATCGTTGCGATGTAACACCAAGCCATCATCTCCAGAGAACAATAGATTCGGTGATGTATTACCCTTTCCACTAGTGGAATATACGCCATGTTGTCTGCCCAGTCTAAACAACACCGTCCATGCTACAGCACGCTATAAATCCGCTGGCCAGCAATTGCTAGAAAATTATTTAAAGTGGTAAAATGTAACAAAATGTGAACAGTTAACCAGTTAAAGAACTAACAGTATATAAAAAGATGTAAATTAGAGTCAGTGGCAGTATAACAGGAACCAATAAAGAATCCGGCCGAACACCTGCTGGAACATGAGGCACGTCTGAGTCAATCTTCCAACAAACGAACTCAGGAAAGTAAACTTTTTCGAAATTCTAAATACAACACATTAATTTTGAGCTCATTTAAAATGTATTAAAAGAATGTACCGAAAATAATTTGTGGGAAGCATGTGAGTGTGTGTGCATGTGCCGGCACATATAGAGAGGGTCACAAGGCATTGGTTCACATTACATGATCCAGTTTATGTAACGATATAAATATTAAACTGCAGTATTTTTTCTAACGTCATTTATAATAATCAGGGAAATTGAAGATAAATATATGTTTGTAATTGTGATGTACGTAGAGATCAGGCAGAGAAAATACTTCGCCGCCATGTTGTTTTTGTAATTAACTCAAGGAGGAAGACTCCATTTTGTTTTTATGTTTTTCAACATTCAAAATATTCAGATTATTAAAAACAAGTCTTTTTAACCAAATGTTAACCGAGTTATTATTTTCAAATACCCATGCTGTTTCTGTGTTCGCTTAAAAAGAAACCTGGACCCCAATAGGAAATGTTATGTTGGCAACAGCGCCACATGGTGAACAAAAAAAAGTGCAACGAGATTTTCTAAAAAGGTAAGTCACAATAAAAAATAATATCTCATAACAAAGGTATGTTTGTTAACAGTCAGCATGCCATATAGTATTTTATGTGAGTCTCTGTCATTGTTTTTTCCAAGTGTTGTAGAAGGCCAGACAGGACGCAACTTAACTTCAAACAGAGATACATTGAACACACAAAGGCACTACACTCCACCTCTGAATTTACCTTTGCAAACCACCTCATTGAGTCAGATCACACATACACAAACATAAACAACAACACGGAAATTCTACATGTACACACAAAAGGCCAAAAACTAGGCACTCTTGAACAACTAGAAATTAAAAAACACCAATGGCATAGAAACGACATCCTAAATGAACAGACATAATTTAAATCACATATACTATTTGAACACACACACACACACACACACACACACACACACACACACACACACACACACACACACACACACACACACACACACACACACACACACACACACACACACACACACACACACACACACACACACACACACACACACACACACACACACAATATATAGATCTTTTGAATGACAGTGCCGTCACCAAAAATAGGACGGACAGTGCTCCTAGCCTCTGATGAAGTTCTAATGGAGCAAAAACCGGTTTAGGGTACCAGTTAAAAGTTTATCATTTTTTACCAATACAAAAAAATTAGTGATCCGAATCAGTAGTGATATATTTATATTTAATTAATCAACGGACGTGCCGTGATGCCGTGACAACAAAATCCAGGAACTGGATCCAGTAACCTCTCATATTCATAATGTTTTGTAGTTTGTGGCTATCTACTTTGTCAAAATTTTGAAAACCTATACATTATATATTTACTTCAAGATTGGAGGTGTTTTGATAAGTAATTGACTAATGAAAATATTAACAATACAAAGAGTATGCTCTCTGAAAATTTATCTTTTCTTCACATGTGTCAGTAATAACTTTCAGCCTAGTGTTCATTATTTAATATTTATTTAAGCTAGACCTTGTACACTGAATAAAGTAGGCTGATTCCTCTGTACTTTTCACATTATTTTTTTATTTATCTTAGAAGGGAATATAATTCCTGCTTTGTTTCATACTGGTGGTGGTCACTGGTTCTCAAACATTCACTAATAAATTAAAAAAATCTTAGTTCAAAAAAGGTTCTTTGTGCTTCAGCAATTCTGTGCTTTTTCTATCTAGTCAACTTGCTTCAGGTGGTTTTATAGGCTATTTCCTGACATCCATGTAGGTCATACTTCAAGTTACTAACATTTGCTAACAAATATATCTCACTATATTAAGTAAAGATCATAGCTTTCACAGCCAGAACCTGATTGACTAAAATTATCTGAGCTGTTAGGTCATGGCCTAAATCAGTTTAAATTAGTGCTATTATTATTATTATTAAAGGTGGAATTCATAATAACAGTCAATAAACTCTACAAACTCAACAAAACCAGGCATTTCAGCCATGACCATGACAGTATTCTTCAGCAGTGCGTGAAAAAGTTAGCAAGCCCCATGTAAGACTAGGGTGTGTGACCTGATAAAAAAGAAACAGAATAATATAAACATGACTTAAAGTTTACCTACTCCAAAATAATGGTATAAAATATTTGTACCAGAAAAGACTAGAGCATACTTAGCAAATACCATTACAGAAAATGATATTAGTGGGCAGTGGAAAATGAGAACACTTATTAAAGTATGCAAATGAAGTAATAGGTTGAA
The DNA here is from genome assembly GCA_034769895.1 of Magicicada septendecula. Classification (NCBI taxonomy): domain Eukaryota; kingdom Metazoa; phylum Arthropoda; class Insecta; order Hemiptera; family Cicadidae; genus Magicicada; species Magicicada septendecula. The sequence continues at coordinate 156,407,445 of CM068369.1, forward strand.
AGAAGTTTAGGAAAAGAAAAGGAATGAAGAATTCAGACAAGTGCCTTGTATTAATTTTTCTACCTTTTCATTGACTAGTTTTATGCCTTACGTTCAAGGTTGAGCACAGCTTCTCCTACTTCCTCATCTGTTTACCCTGCCAATCTGGTATTCAAGACAGTTCTGAGTCATAACTTCACATATTGTTCCACTTGAGTCAAGATATTTATGTGACTGATTTAGATACTGTGCTTCACAAAATGTAGATTTGTGTTCTATTATTATTATTATTTTAACTTTAACACTTTCCAATTTGTGAATCATTAAAAATGACAAACACTAACCCAAATACTAGAAGTAAAAAAAATTTAGTTTTCAGTGTATGCAATTATATTAAGGATCTTGTAATGAACTAACGAAATGCAACCATAAATGAAGAGTTTACCAGCACCCAGAAAGTAACAGCAGCAGCGTGTTCTTTATCTCTCTTCAAAGTGTTCAGCAAATAACGTGAGAAGGAAATAAACACCCAAATTTTGACTTGACAAATAATGCTGAAACCCCTGTAGGCAATAAGTTTTTGTCTCCACAGATAAGAAAGCTCATAAAAAGTGGATTGTTGATTTAAATGTTTTTGTTAAAGACGTACAGTGTATGGTATGGGTTTCATGATTGGAGGAAATATTTGACTATTCAAAACAAAACAATTTGTTGAGAGAAAAAATAGGTTTTACAAGAGAAAATGACACCATATGGAAGATTTTTATACAAATCATACACTAATTAATTCCTTGGCACTATGGTCCTTGCAGAACCTCAGTCCCTGCAACAACAGTTTTTAGTCATCCCTGTCTTGTGACCATTGTCTCCATCTTCTAATTCCCACTTGACTGAGGCTGCTCTACACTTTATCCAACTATCTTATTTGTGGCCTTCCTCTCAGACATCTTCCCCACCAGGTTGCTCTGCAAAAGCTTTTTCAGGATTCTTCTTATCCTCCATCCTTTGAACATGCCTAAGCCACATAATCCTTTTGCGTTTATACTTTCCATGAAGTCTGAGTCACTATATTGTTTCATGTAATTCTTCGTTGGTCCTAATTCTCCAGTTACCCCTGTCCTTTATGGGTCCATAGATTCTTTGCAAAATTTTATGTTCCCATCCATTAATTAAGCAAATTGGTTTCAAATTTAATGGTGGACAGTTTTTAATAAAGTGAAATGTCATCATTGTAGTGACAGTAAAATTCTTACTCTAGAGCGCATAGTTCTAGAACCCTTTTAGAGGCCAATAGTTTACCTAGACAAAACTTGAGTCAACCAGAACCATAAAAAAAGTGACAGGATTTCATAAAGGGTAGTTTTAGTGTTACAGTTTGCAAATTTTTGTGATCCAGACGGCAAGTTTTCATGTTCCATTGTTTGGTGCTAGAATGATAATAATCTGTAATACTGGTTCAGGACAGATTTTTGGAAGCAGTACAGGTGAATTCAATACAGAATTGGATCATAAAGTTTTTACAGAAGGGTTTATAAACTAAATATAGATTAGAAAAATCTGTTATCGGGTTTATATAAATCTAAGAAAGATTAGATTAGATGCTACAAGGACCAGAGGAGAGGTGTATAATTTTTATAGACAATGCGAGCTACTATTCTAAACTTAAGGGAAAAGTACTTACCACAAAAACCAAAAGAGCAGACATTGTACAGTGGATGACAAATAAAGGGTTACTTTACAACCCAACCATACAGCAGCAGAGCTGCTGAATATTGTGAGATGGTACAGAGATCAGTGCATATAGTATGCGTTTGTCAGTATTGCTTTGGAGATGGGTCATGAAGAGGTTAGGATCATGAACATCTACCATCGTATTACTGCTAGTGCAACTCAGTCAAACTTGTATGGGCAGAAGTGAAAGTAAAGTAGCATAGAATTAATACCACCTTCAATATAAAGGAAATAAGAACAGTTAAAAAAAAATGCACTCAGCCAAGTAACCACTGAAAACTGGATGAAGTGATGCATCATGTTGATAAACTGCAAGAGAAAGATTCTGTGAAAGGTTTCTTTGATGCAATTCATTGCCATTAACATACAAGTCAGTTAATCAGAGTGGCTGTGATGGACAAGACATAAGTGATGAAAAGGAGATATTTAACAGTGAAGAGATATGCAATTTAACATTTATAGTGAATAAATAAGATCATAATTAATTAATATTATGATGATTATATTAAACAAGTATGTAAATTATTTGTTTTTTAATAACAAATTAAACTTTTATAATTTTTTATTTATTTAGATATATTAGAAAAATTAATATTAATATACAATTAATTTTGAAACTGTGTTAAATAATAAAGATTTACAACATCCTGTAACTTTGTGTATGATATGTGGAAAATATCAGAATTTAATTTTGCCAGTTGCATGTCTATCAACACTATTGTTTGATATGACTTTCAATAACAATTTCTACATTGTTATCTACAGCCTTTATTTCTTCTTATTTTATAAGTATTTATTTACACCAAGTTCAGATTTACATATTTAGAATCTACAATTATATGTATACTTGTGGACTTTCTTTCCAAAATTAACATGTTTTAAGGTTTTGAGTCAAAGAGAATTACAGGTGATTATTGTAGAGAAGAAAACAAAACAAACAAAATGAAACAGTTATGAATCACTCAGTGAAGGGGCAGTAAGGAAACAGCATGGATGGTGTGAAAGAGCTGCTTGACCTTGGACTGCTGAATATTTTTAGAAACAGTATATACTGTATTATGTAACCAATTAACAAGTGATAGTCTCTGGTTACTCACAAGGGTGACATGTACAAGGGTCACTTTCTAGTCACATGTAGGGGTAGGGCGAGAAGTTCAGGGCTTCACACAGAGATGGCATTGCTATGCTCATCATTTTAAATCACTTTGTGTGGTTTCATCCTTCACAGACAGAGGCCTGATACATCAAGGCACTGAGTTTGATTGTCAGTCCATCATTAAGTGTTACAAACATTGTTTTTAACAGAGGATAGCTTGGAAAATTGTGTTATGATAAAATATTTTTATTTGATACTATATAAAAAAGGAGCTGTATGCATTTCCATGTTGACAAACTCTTCTCCGTCAAATAATATGTTCAGCGATGGCTTGCAGAATTTAAAATGGGTTGGATGAGCACAACTGATGAACCACACAGTGGATGTTCCACTGTAGTTAGTATCCTAGAAACAACTGAAAAACAAAACACACAAAAATGTTTTGGAATCAATTGTTTTGATAGTGAAACTAGTATGCTTCCTGAGCTCCAGAGCTAATTGTTTTGAACGAAGTTCATTTATTATGACATAAATTTCAATAATAGAAATTTTTCAATAATGGGGAAAATTACAAAAATTCAGTTACTCTTCTATTGTTTTAGTATTATAAAAGCATACAAGCATATAATAAACACTAAAAATTTGAAGCATTTAGATTTTGGTTACAGTTCCTTTTAGTCTGACACCTTACTGGATTTTCATAATTAAAAAAATTTTTTTGACCACTTTTTTGGTCGCTGGTGTCTCAAAATTTTGAAATTTTCGACAATGAATATTACATCCAGATCGTGGTTGAAATTCTATTTAATTTGATACCCTGCATGGATTTTTGATTTTTTTCATAATTTTGATCTCACTCATTTTTGCCTCCCCCCTATTTTTTGGGGGAATCAATCTAAAAACAGCACGGTCCTGCAGGGTAAAAATATGAACATACATACCAAGTTTTACAAAAATCGGGTGATACATTCAAAAGTTGTTGTGAGACATACCCTAGACAGATAGACGGTCAAACCCTAGACACACACATGTCAAACGGTCGAGTTAAAACCGAGAACTGTCTTTGCTCTTTCAATCACAGAACTAAAGTTTGAATTGCTACTTCACCCACCATACCTGCTAGATTTAGCCCTGATGAACTTCTACACCTTTCAAATAACCTGTAAAAATGACTTAGTTGTAAAGAAATACAATAAAAATATTAATAATAATTATGTCAAGTCAGTGATGCTTTAAATGGTTATTTTGAGGACCTCAACAAATTGGCCTGGCATCAGTCTGACATAGCTATTCTTGAACATTGTTTGGAAAAGTGCATTAAGCTAAATGGAGATTATATTGAGAAGTGAATGCAATTTAGTATACAAAAATATTTTCTTATTCAGACCTAGGACTTTTTACCATACCCTACAGATGTCGGTTTTCCTATAAAGGTGTTCATTATTTAAGGCCTGTGAAAATATATTTAATGCATTAGTTTTCGTCCATTTCTACTTATCATGTCTTCTAATAAAACAAACCCTTACTCATTGTATTGGAGTTGAATTAAGTGTAGTGTTCAAATCCCTAGCCACATTAATAGTTGTTATTATTTTATTTAATCCTTTCTAAAATAACTCACAAAATAAGAGAGTTTTAGTGTATATACCTTTTTTGTGTCTTTAAACACCAAATGGTGTTAAGTGGCTTGTTAGTTTTCATTTCCATTAGTTATGGAGTAGAATTGAAACCTATAAGAGGCCCTTTTATTCTGGGGAACACCATTATAAACCATGACAAAATTTTCTAATTCTTTTGAACCCTTTAATTTGTTTTTATCTCTGTGACTATAACTGTGTCAACTTGGTGTATTATTAATTTATTAAGTTCATTCTCACTTGGTATGGGTACACTGAATTGACTTGGTACAGGCACCAGTTGTGGATAACATTAGAAGGTAGACGCAGAAAGTTTTAAAATGGGCACCTTCTGAAAGAAATAGATGACACCACGGTGCCACACTGATTAAAATGGAAGGATAAGGTGGATGTAATGGTAGAAAGAAGAGGTATGATGGACTATATGTGCGAAAACTGTTGGAGACTGGGTTGTGATAAATGCCAGACAAGCTGTAAATTTATTGCTATATTTGATAGCATATTAATAATATTATTATTAATGAATTTTTCCGATGAAGGGTTTGTGAGGATCGGTCAAAAAGTATAACACAAATTTTACATTATTTGTGTCGACGTTTCGACAATATTTATTGTCATCATCAGGACTTGTGTATGAATACAACAGAAATATCAAACACAACAGATCAATTATTTGAGTGAACGTGTGTGTGTGTGCAAGCGTATGTGTGTATCCTTGTATATATGAAGGAGTTTAGTTGAAACACTTTGTTTTACATCATCAAATGTTTTCCTTAAATACAACTAGAAAATTATAATATCCCAGAACATAATTTATACAATATTACAATGTAAATTACTCATAATGTAATGGTATTTGTAATTATAAAAGCAGTAATCGACAATTATGTATTAGAATTGGTATAGAAAACGTTTATACAAACCTGTTTCAACTGCCTGTTTCATGTTTCAACTAAAACAAACTGTTTCAACTCCTTCACATATACAAGGATACACACATATGCACACACTGGTGCGCGCACGCACGCACACGCGCGTGCACACACACACACACACACACACAACATGTTCACTCGAATAATTGATCTGTTGTGTTTAACATTTATTTTGTATTCATACACAGGTCCTGATAATGACAACAAATTTTGTCAAAACATCGACACAAATAATGTAAAATTTGTGTTATACTTTTTGACAGATTTTGACCGAGTTTGATACTCACAAACCCTTTACCAGAAAAATTCATTGATTGACTGTCACTATGAATTAAAGGATTATTATTAATAATAACTACATTTTTTACAAGAATATATTTTTCTTATTTTGTATATTATAGTGTTTTAATAGTATTAAATTGTCATCATCAGATTAAAAAGAATTGTATCTCATGAAGATAGTTGAATACTATTGAAGCATTGTAATTCACAAAATAATAAAAATATATTCTTGTAAAATGTTTTGTTATTACTAATAATAATATAAAATATATATATAAAAAAAATATGAGCATTTATGAATATTAAACACTATATTAAACACTTTTTGTATAGTTTATTTCCTAATGTATATATTATTTATTTAATATTTACAATTTATTTACCTCAAGATATATTCTCCCTTATTCAGAACATGTCTCGGGAATCCTATTGTTCCTATCCTCAGCCATCTTAATTTTGTATCTTGTTGAGTACTTGTGTTTTCGTTGGTTGTTGCTATGGTTTCCTGTAGTCTTAAAGCCACAATAATGAACATACGCGTATACCACAACTGAGAACATCTCTTAACTTGAAGTTTTTGACTTCACTGGCGTGAGCAGCTGCATTGCTCTAAGGCAGCGGTTCCCAAACTTTTTCAGCCACGGAGCCCTTTTTGAAGGAAAAGTTTCTCGTGGAGCCCCAAGAAGTGTTTAGCTTTTTTTTTCTTTTTAGTGTATGGAAGTATGAATAATAAGGTATTAATATTATATATTAATAAAGGAAACAATAGTAAAAAAGAACTGGAGACAATATTATTTATTATGTAAATCTACAAAATGATATAACAACTAGTTAAGATATTTAAAAAATGTTACAATGTTACATGTACACCCGAAGTTAATGTGAACAATGTGCCTGCTTCTTGCGGCAGAGTTTGTCAATGTCCGGTGTCACAGAAGTCAGTTGAAGACGCATATCGTCTTCTGCGTCCAAACGAGCTCGATATTTAGTTTTTGTAGCCGTGTACCTCGAAAAGGCTGTTTCACAGAGGTACATAGTACCAAAAAAGGCAGTACGAGCAATTTGTAACCCCTCTTTTTTTTTTTTTTTTTTTTTTTTTTTGAAAGAGGGGCCACTAGTTATTTAAAACTAGGCAAGAGCCTAGAGAAGCCAAAACTGCGCTGGGTCCAGTATGACGGGACTTGCAATTAAACTCGTTGTTAAGCAATAATAACAATTTTATTCAGCCATTTCAAATAACATGTAAGTATCACTCCCAGTATACAATATACTTTTATAGAATTGAAAAAACTTCGTTACAAACTTTTACTCCCCTCCCTGTCATTACAATCCTCTGAAAATATACACGTGTAATCTCATAAAATTAGAATATATGTAAACATCAGCATAATAATTTCTCCCAAATATACATAAATAGAACATCAATCAATATAGTTACATAAATACACATAGCACACACACATCTATATACACACATATATACTACACACATGTTCACCTGGCAGGCAGCCCATATACATTTCACCATGCCTCCGAAGAATACAATCCTCAGTATCCGTGACCTAGACCCCCATCCCAAACTACTGTAAAAGGGTAAAGTGCCCAGCCTCCATAAAAAAACTTTTCATAAACCAATCCATTAACCCGTCCGGGTATGACTGCGTTGCAACCAATGCAATTATTACAAGTATTCAAATTTTAGAAAGGTTCCCCCAGATAGGAATGTGCCATCGCCAGGTCAACATGGCTGCACGGCCGTACAAAATGTATAACAGAATTTATGATAGAAAGTAAGAATCAATACTGTACTCATATTAACAACTGAACTAGTAATACACTCGCTATGGCAGTAAAAGAAAATGAATGAAATTTCACTTATTACTGAATTATTACAGGGTTAACATAAATTTTATAAAATATATATATATATATATATATATATATATAATAGGGTTTATGATTGAAAAGTAAGAACCAATAGTGTGCTCATATTAACAACTGAACTAGTAATACACTGGCTATGGCAGTAAAAGAAAATGAATGAAAATTCACTTATTACTGAATTATTACAGGGTTAACATAATTTTTATAAAATATATATAATAGGGTTTATGATTGAAAAGTAAGAACCAATAGTGTGCTCATATTAACAACTGAACTAGTAATACACTGGCTATGGCAGTAAAAGAAAATGAATGAAAATTCACTTATTACTGAATTATTACAGGGTTAACATAATTTTTATAAAATATATATAATGAAAATTTTAATGAAAAAAACTTTATAACATCAGCCCCTAATAAAACACATTTGAGGTGTTCATACAGAATTGGCTTGGCCACAGGCGAGGCCATGCACACCACCAGATCCAGCAAACTAAAACATGCTATGGACCTGTAGATAACGGCACCAACAGGTGACGTCCACAGGTTAGAGGACCTCCCCAAACCTTTAAATCTACTAAAAAAACAAAACCCATATAGAGCTATGAATACCCTTAATCCATGCAAGCATAATTCACCCCCCTATAAATCAGTAATCTTAAGTCACACACACTTTTACCCTAAAAGAAAATTTCGCAGCAAAATTCGGTCACGCATGACCCCGTCCGGGCTCACACTTACTCAGGGGGGGGGGGCTTAAGCCTTAGTAAAATACACTGACAAAATTTACAAGCACTAATTGTCTCGCTGGACTTGTGTACCAACAACTTTAACTGGAGATGTTCCAGGAAGAGAATCAGATGTTCTACATTGTAGAGGCCAAAAATATATATAAATGGGTTAAATGTCACCTGGTATAATCCAGCACAAAACCTGAGGTACTCATGATGTATTGTCCATTTCTTCCTCCCGACGGCACAGACGGAGAATCATTCGTTTAATGCCATTGGTGGCAGATGTTCGGCCACCAGCTGAAGTGAATCGGGAATCGTCTTAGGTCGGGAACCCTGAACAATTATAGATATGGACAATTACTCAAATGTTACCCAATTCACGATCCCCCTAGACTCCAGCATAATTCACATACTACCACATGCTCAGATTAAAAGAAAATTTCGAAAACTTAAGAATGCACAGAAATTACCTTCAGTAAAAAAAATTTAGAATTAAATAACTTGTATTTATAGACTGTTCGTCAACTTAATAATCCCTTATTACAATTTCGAGATGAGTTGCAAACTTAAACAGGTTCATAATACATATACAGTTTCATATACCTCTACATTTAGTTAATAAAACATTCTCTTACGCCCCCCTTTGATTATAATGAAATGATTATGATATAATTAGGAAAAAATACACAGCCATAAATACTTTATAAATACTTTAACTCAGCCAGTGTTAACTTTCAAGACATGCATAAACAGAATTTAACCCGCGCTTGCCCCGTGGTGACTTCCGTATATATATCGCATTGCATCGGCATTAATTTAAGCTAAATTACAATTCTTTTATTAAATAATAAGTAAGTTACCTTGAACACACTTACCGGAGAGTCGCGTAGTCGTTTATCTAAGCATGGTAGATTTTAGCAGACAAAATTCAAACTGGTAGCCGCCGGGAGAGAAGGTTAATGCTGCGTTGGCTGCCTGACGGATACTGGTCAGCGCAGTGCCAGAAAAAACGTTACATATCGCTCCCCACAGAGCGCGCGCGGATCGGCAAACAAGCATGCAGATAACAGTGGTAGACTCCGCTCAGTTAATTAATTCACATACCCCGCAATGACAGTCACATAATTAACTGGGAAGTAGCCGAGTATTCCAAAACTCGGCACAAATTTAGCTTTTAAACTTAATATCGAAAGATCCTCCCCTAACTGAGCCCAAAATTCGGGAAGTAGTTTGCTTTTAAATGATGCCTGACAGTGGCTGTCCGAAACCATGTCTATAAGGACCTCATATTCTGCCGCAGTGAGGGCTGCTGGTTTTGACGTCACTGAAAACGGATCTACATCCACTCAGAATTCTTTCGAATCGATTCCTGAGTATTCCTTGGAAAGTATGAATTCAAATTTTGAAGCAAATTGTTAAGGTGTTCTATTATTATTGCTGGCAATGATTCATTCATTGTTATGTTATTTTCTTCTAAAAAGTTTGAAGTCAATGGGAAACATGTCAGATCCTTATTCTCGGTGCTTTCCATGTAGAACGCTATGTTTTTCTTCAGTGCGGCAATTTTGTCATTAGCATCGAATATTGTCTTCCGTTCCCCTTGTATGGATGTGCTGAATTCGTTCATTTTCGAAAAAATGTCTGCCAAGTAACATAATTTGCACAACCATTCCTGATCATTCAAATAATCTGCTAGAAAACTGTTTTGGTCATTCAAAAGTGAAGAAACTTCGGTTCGAAGTTCAAGTAAACGGGACAACGCTTTACCACGTGACAACCGTCGTACCTCTGTGTGTAATAACAATGACTTGTGTATACTTCCCAAATCTTCACACAGTATTCTAAGCAGCCTACACTGCAAAGGTCGTGCCTTAACAAAGTTGATAATTTTGATGGCGTTGTCTAGTACCTGCTTTAATAACGCTGGCATTTTTTTCGTTGCGAGGGGGGAGTGTCGGTGTAGTACACAGTTACTACTTGTGCAGTTTTTTGAAACTTTCTTGATTCTTGTAACAACGCCAGCAACATGACCCACCATGGCCTTTGCGCCATCTGTGCACACGTCAATGCAATTGTCCCACGGTATTGAGTTTTCAATGAAGAAGGTATCAAGCAGGGAAAAAATTTCACTACCGCTTGTAGAGGATGGAAGTGGCTTGCAGAAGAGAATATCTTCATGAAAAGAACCTGCAAATTCGTAGCGCACAAACGTCATTAACACAGCTAATCCGGCTACGTCCGTAGATTCGTCAAGTTGTAGCGAAAATTTCGTTTGACTGATACGGGAAATTATGGTATCTTTAACATCGTTTGATAGATCCTGGATTCGATTACGCACAGTGTTATTTGATAAGGGCACACTGGAGATCAAGTTTGCAGTTTTTTCGTCAACCATGCACTTCACTACCTTCACTAATAGTGGTTTTATAAGAGTTTCAGCAAGGGTGTGAGGTTTACCAGCAAGAGCCAGGTCATGACTAACCAAGTACGATGCTTTCAGTGCTTTCTCGTTATTTGTCTTTACATGAGATACAAATGTTGTCTGAACTGCATGGAGTTCGTCACTTTTTCTTTTGAAATAGTCTGCAGTTTTATCTGTGAAGTCAGGATGAGTTTCGAAATGCCGCCTAAGCTTGGCAGGGAACATAGAGCTATTGGGAAAAACTTTGTTACATATCACACACTGTGGACGTCCATCAGCAAATTCAGTGAATCCCATGTCCAAATATGAATCGAAAAATTTTCGTTTTTTACTTCCTTTCGGTACCTCTTCACAAGGCATCGTAGACTCTGAAGCAGGATCATGTGCAGCATATTCCGACGTCAATCCCAAGGAATTCGCACTATCTTCTTCGAAAGTAAGGTTACAGCTGTTGTTATCCCCTTTTAACTGAGCAGTGGTTGATGGTTGACAACTCTCAGGTCTTACGGAGCCCGTCTTAAGCCACAGTTCCATTTCAACGAAAGTTTAGCAGCTAACACTTCTGCAACAAAGAAATAAATCAAATTACCATGCAGGTATAATTTTTACAGGTTAAATTGAATTAGAAAAAATGTTATATTTGTATTTAGTTTTTAGTGTAAAATTAGCATTAATTTGATACCCCACATGATTTTTTCGAAATTTTTTGAAATTTTAGTGTCCCCCTTAATGCCTATCGCCACACAATTGACTTAATTTACTACATACAATTGACCTTAACTATCAATTGACTTTATAGGTTAAGTACTTTTTACTCACACAAAAGTATTTCTTGTAATTTTCTGAGCATTCCACGTATCACGAATTTTTAACTGAAGAAACTGAATAATAAACGCTGCCTGCCCGGTATATAAAACATAACAGGGATTTCGAGCATCATCGAATAAGTTGTACTTGGCAAGCAAGAAAGATCGAGATGGTTCCAGTGACGAGTAGATCTATCTATTATTACTACTTCCATCTAGCGAGAAGAACCCAAACTACTATCTGAGAACGCACTTTTCGCTTGATGTAAGTAGTTTCGTTTATCCCGCTAGATGGAAGCAGCAATTTAATTTTTGTCATCTTCATAACCGCGGACGGAGCCCCGGAGAATCACTTGCGGAGCCCTAAGGGCTCCGCGGAGCACACTTTGGGAACCGCTGCTCTAAGGTATTGTTTCTCCTTTAAAGTATGAGGCCAGGTCTTCAAAAGCTTCAGCGTTTCTGTCGAACCATAATTATGCATGTCACATATTAATTTACATAATTTTTATTGTAAATATTAATTTACGTAAGATATATTTAAATATGCCACAAAGTAACTCCTCTCGGTCATACATTACCGCTGTTGATAAAACTTATAAGTTGGAACTATTCAGGGGCGTATGTATGGGGGGGGGGGAGGACAAACAAGACCAGAACCCCTCTAGAGGGCCGAAAATAGTTGATGAATTTTATTAATCTTTTAATTTTTAGGCTTTTTTATTATTTTTCAGCTAGTAATACACAAACAGGTTTGTTACACTGCATTTGCGTATTCGTTGGAAATGTGAAATATAGGAAAAATCAGTTCAGTCAGTATCTTCTATGGTTCTGTAACGCATATTTTTATTGTGTTATTACCGTTTACTTTAATGGGATTGATTTCACGATGTTAAAACATGTGTTTCAGCCACTTTAAAGATAGTAATATTGATTAGTCTTAACTTGTTTTTAATTTTGTATAAAGGCGACTAGACCGGACTCCGGTCTGAATTGAGTTTATCCTTTAACCATTCTATTTTTTTGTTGACTAAAAGCTGTGAGTTTTTGGACACGCAGCGTATTACCGTAGATTATGGCGTTTCAGTTTTTTCTTGTCACTGACATTGCTGGGCGGCGGTCAAATAAAAATACGTTGTCGCTTACAGGATTATGTGTTTGACACGACTTACGTGTGGTTAAACGGAGAGATATTTAAAATATTTAGTAACGTGGTACGATGAGATGAAGGGATGAAGGGGAGAGTTATAAAACTCTCGTCTAATGGATTGTGATGGGGTAGTCACTAATTTTGTATGCAGTGTAGGTTTAAGCTTGTCACTGTCATTGGCTTAAAGTTCCCCTATTAATTACCAGCCGTCTGACACTTTCCCTGTCTTATAGTTGTCTTTCTTTCGTTATTATTAAACGCTCCTCTTGTTGGTCACAACTGTTAATTATACACAACAGACAGTGTGATCATTTATTTTGTCCTTAGGATATTTGAACCTTTCTTGACAGTTTTTGCAAATTAAAGAAAATAAATGGTGTGAGTTAATCACATGGATGGCCAGTGTACTGTACACATAACTTTAGTAAGAATAATAATAACAACGGCAATAATAAAGAGGGTGTGCCAATCCTACAAAACCTCAATAAGCAAATAGATCAACATAATAATAAAATTCAGTTATCCACACGGTATCAATAAACTATCTAGTAGACTATTTTTATTCTTGTTTTTTATCTTTTTGAGCTTTGCCTTCCCAGTTTTTTCTACCGCAGTTTTACCTTCACAATTTGTATTTAGTCTATTATCTGGTTAATATTGTTTGTTTAATTAGTTAATGCTATCAAAAATTATACGGTTTGCTTTCTTACTGCTCACTTTTTAAGCTTTCTTTATTACAATCTTTTGTAGTAGTAAAACTACGCTTATGATAATGCATCACTTCCAATAATGATAGTTTTTTTTTTTTTTTTTACTCTCATTTGGATTCTGTCTTTTAGTGTGCATACATGTCGTCAGTAAATCTGATTTAGATTAGTCAATCAATTAAGACATCTTTTATGCACTGTAACACTATCCAGGTCAAAAGTTTTTAAAATCTTGCCAGTAACACCATCAGCTTGAAGACAGCAGATGTTTTCTATTGCGAGACAAATGTCATGTTGTGTTTCACATCATTAGATAATTTATGGAAATAAATGACCAAATATCTTTTCTTACTTTTTTTACAGAGTCAAAGTTTAATATTATTAGTATACTATAATAGTTCTGAATTTGGTTGCCTTCTCAGTTTTTCTGCCTTTACCACCAAAGGCTGTGTAGACAGCTTTGGAGGGGGAACTCGCTATACGCAAAATTACATTGAACTGTAGCTAAAGCTCATGTTTAGCGGCAGAGACGAGTAGTACCGATGAGGGCCGAACCGCCCTGACCCGGAATGTCAACATTTTCATATCGTCATTCGCCATTTTTATGATTTTTACCACAGGATTTGTCCGTTTACCTTCAGTTTTGTGTCAGATTTTTCTGTTTCATTTAGTATGCAATGAAAATGTGAAGTGTTAAAACAAATTAAAATAGTGAAGTCTTTGTACTCCGAAAATAAAGTGTGTTTAATGTAGTCATTAACGTTAAGCTGACCGAAGCGTGTATAACTTCCAAAGTGCTTGCTGGTGTTTTTTGTGTGTTCAGTGTTCAGGTATTTCTTATTTTTGTGTTCAGTTCATTGGTTTGGTAAAATGAATAGTGTTCAATCTATTTTAAAAACAAATTTTTCTTCTCTGTCTAGTGAAGATAAGTGCAAAATTAAGAACCTCGGTAGCCCACTTCCTGTTTTAAATATTAAACAGAAACAGACTGTAAAAGAAAAGGAATATTTTCGTTCCTTCAGAACTAATATGTATGATAGGAATAACTGGATATGTGGGTGTAATATTAGTAACAGTTTTTATTGTTTCCCATGTTTACTGTTTGCCAAAGGAAAATACACTAGTTGGACCACTGCAGGAGTCTCCGACTTAGGACATCTGTCAGAAGAAATAAAAAACATGAATCCTCTCTTAGCCACATAAACGCATGCCTTGATATGTCAGTACTTGGGAAAAACGAAATCCGGGAACAACTCAGTGATGGTTTTCAAAGAAATATAGAACGCCAACATGATCAGGTCAGAAAAAATCGTTATGTACTTTCTAAAATAATAGACTTCATTAAATTTTGTGGTGAATTTGAACTGGTTCTGAGAGGTCATGGTCAAACACCTGAATCTAAAAATCCGGGTATATTCAGAGGTTTGATTAATTTCACTTCTGCCCTAGATAATATTTTAAAAGAACATTTAGGAACATCTAAAATTTTTAAGGCCACTCCTAAAGATATTCAGAATGATTTACTTGACTGCATGTTAGATGTGTGCCGCAAATATATTTTAAAAGAAATTTCCTTTTCGGCCTATACTTCAATCATAGCTGACGAGACAACTGATGTATCAAGCAAGTGTCAAATGGCAATTATTTTGCGTTATGTATTAAAAATATCGGTATGGAGAACCATGGAGCGGTCGTGGCGTAGTGGCTAGCGTGTGGCGCTGATACGCTGTCGGCGCGGGTTCAAATCCCGCCGGGGGCCATCTGATTTTAGATACGACCGTTCCCCCTCGCAAGGCAATGGCAAACCAGCGAGAGGTATCCTGCTTAGTATAAACCTTCCCCAACTATGCCGTTCGGATCCGGCGTTAAACTGTAGGTCCCCATATACCTGTGAGAGAATCAATACCACACGCACCACGGGTATATGCGGGGAGGGTACAAACCAGTCGAAGACTGAAGGACTACGATGGAGAACCATATATGACTTCCATGTTTTAAGATTTATATTTAAAATCATTTACGAAATGAAATGTTTCCATAGAAACTACTTCTTTCCACTTATTGCTTCAGCCTTAACTACAGTACAGTGGTCACTAACGTATACCACCACACGTTATCGCACTCGATTTTCACTGATGATGGCAGTCGACGGCACTGCCGAAACGTCTGGTTTTGCAGAAAACATTGGACTACTGCCAAATAGCCCGGGAAGGAATTTTAACAACAAACTACTACTTTGTTGCCGATAACGTAGTACACATATAAAAATTATCCCCTCCCCCTTCAACTATAATTTTCATTTATAGAAAATTACCCCCACCCCGTTCAACTAGCCTCTTTATTTATAGATATTTCATCTACGTTTCTACAGTGGCTTATCAAGATCTTCTTATCAGGATACTTTATTTATCAAAATTAAGTACTTTACTCTTGTTACAACAAAAAATGTTTCCGGTAAACTACCCTTTCCCCGTAATCGATCTTCACCAAAATCATTAGGCCTTGAGAATTCTACAACTCAGGGACATATGTAAAAAATTATTTGATTCTGTTTGAATTTACGGCAGTTATCGTTCGTCACGAAAAAATTTCTCTTGTTACAACATAAAATGTTGCAGGTATACTACCCCTTTTCCTTAACCGATCTTCACCAAAATCAACAAGCCTTGAATACTCTATAAGTTAGGGATGTATGCAAAAACTTATTTGATTATGTTTGAATTTACGGCAGTTATCGTTCGTCATAGAAAAAATTACCCTTGTTATCACATAAAACGTTGCAGATAAACTACACCTTTCTCTTAACTGATCTTCACCAAAATCAATAGATCTTGAGTCCTCTACAATTCAGGGATGCATGCAAAACATTATATGATTCTGTTTGAATGTGCGGCAGTTATCGTTTATCATAGAAACAATTACTCTTGTTAAAACATTAAAAGTGGCTGGTAAACTACCCCTTCCGCTTAACCGATCTTCACCAAAATCAATAAGACATGAGTCCTCTACAACTCAGGCACATATGTAAAAAATTATTTGATTTTGTTTGAATTTACGGCAGTTATCGTTCTTCATGGAAAACGTTCTCTTGTTACAACATAAAATGTTGCTGGTAAACTACCCCTTTCCCTTAACCGATCTTCAACAAAATCAACAGACCTTGAGTTATCTACAATATTGAGGAAGGTATGCACAAAATTATTTGATTCTGTTTAAATGTGCGGCAGTTATCGTTCGTCATAGAAACAAATACTTTTGTTAAAACATAAAATGTGGCTGGTAAACTACCCCTTTCCCTAAACTGATCTTCACCAAAATCAACAGACGTTGAGATTTCTATAGCTCAGGAAGGTATGCAAAACATTATTTGATTCTGATTGAATTTACGGCAGTTATCATTCGTCATAAAAAAATTACCCATGTTAAATCATAAAACGTTGCAGGTAAACTACCCCTTTCCCTAAACCGATCTTCAACAAAAACAATAGGTCTTGAGAACTCTATAATTATGGGCTGTATGCAAAACATTATTTGATTCTGTTTGAATTTGCGGCTGTTATCGTTTGCCATATAAAATACCCTTGTTAAAACAAAAAATGTTGCAGGTAAACTACCTCTTTCTCTTAACCGATCTTCACCAAAAACAAAAGGTCTTGAGAACCCTTCTATTCAGAGTTGCATGCAAAAAAGTATTTGATTATGTTTGAATTTGCGGGTGTTATCGTTTGCCATAGAAAATACCCTTGTTAAAACATAAAACGTTGCAGGTAAATTACCCCTTTCCCTTAACCGATCTTCACCAAAAACAATAGATCTTGAGAACTCTACAATTTACGGCTGTATGCAAAACATTATTTGATTCTGTTTGAATTTGCGGCTGTTATCGTTTGCCATAGAAAAAAAAAAATCCTTAATTAAAAAAAAAGTTGCCGGTAAACTACCCCTTTCCCTTAACCGATCTTTACCAAAAACAATAGATCTTGAGTACTCTACAAATCAGGACTGTATGCAAAAAAGTATTTGATTCTGTTTTAATTTGCGGCTGTTATAGTTTGCCATAGAAAAAAATCTATAGACAGACATACACACACACACACACACTTTTCGAAAAATGACTTTTTTCATGTTTTGAGGGTAGTACAATCAGAATCTGCAATAATCTCGAACACGATTTTTTTTGCCATCACCATACTTCCATTTCCTTATGGAACATGGAAGTAAAACGGCAAACCTGTTGAACGTTTTTGGACATTTGTAAACCCAAGCGGTCACAATGCTGTAGCATTGGCTGACTACATTAAAATGACTCTTCATGAAGTAACTGCCCAGAATAAGGAAAAACTAATTTCACAAAGTTATGATGGAGGAAATGTTATGAGTGGCAGACATTCCGGGGTACAGACGATAATCAAAGAGGAATATCCTTACTCTTACTTTGTGAATTGGTATGCCCACCAGCTTAATCTATTAATGGCACAAGCAGCTAGTCAAAGTAGAGAAGTTAGGAGATTTTTGCCGATGTTTCAGAAATTACAACATTTTCAGTCATTCTCCTCAACGAATTCAAGTCTTAGATAAAATTGTTGGCAGAAGATTACTTTTAAGCTCTACCACAAGCCACAAGATGTAATTTCCAGTCGAGATCAGTTTTAACCATTTCTGAAAACAAAACACAAGTAAACAAACACAAACTATCAGCCAGTCTTTGGAAATAAGACTAAAAATGCAGCAATCTAGTTTTACTTTTTGGCTTGAAATTTTTTATAGAGTAATGCCACATGTTGACATTTTATACAACAGACTGCAGTCACGAAATATAAATAAAGAAAATTAGAGAAACGTTTAACGATATTGTTGTAACAGATGTTGAGACAACTGAATTAAAGTCCAAGTGAAAACTCACCGCTAGAGATGAGTATATATCATGGTATGGTGCAGCAAAAGAACTTTGTGATGTCATCATAAATAAGGCAGAAGAAAGATATGAATTTACTGGTCACTTATTAGCTGCAAATTTGTTTGAATTTGAAAGCTTTGCTAATTTAAGAAAAAGTAGTTTCCAGATGGTATACTGAACACTGTAATTCAATCCTTAGTAGAAATAAGCTAAAAACCGAATTACAAATTATCTATGGGCGAGATGATTTTAGAAGTGTGAAAAAAACTACTGATTTACTAAGCTTTTTTATTGAAAATAACCTGAGTACGTGCTTTGGTGAAGTGATGAAACTTTTAAAAATCATTGTAACAGTGCCAATGACATCTAGTGAAGCTGAGAGATGCTTTTCATGTTTGAATCGTGTAAAGACTTTTTTAAGAAGCACAATGGAATAGGAAAGGTTAACTTTTCTAGCTATGTTGTCAATGGAGAAAGAATTTGTTCACCAACTGGTGGACTTCATTGAAAGTGTGATTGATAAATTCGCTGCTAAGAAGGAAAGAAGGATGAATTTTTTATATAAACATTCAGCAACTACAACAACAATCAGTTGAGCACAAAGTCTAGAAGATGCTGGGAGCAGCGTATCTACTGGATATGGAACAAATTATCCACAAAATATGTGATTCCAAAGTAAGGTAGGCATTTAACTATCCTTTTATTTTAACTGTATATTTTTGGAATAATTTACAAATATTTGAAAAAAAAACAACTAAATATTAGGCCTACTTAAAGTCGTCAACAGTTATTTCTCCATGTTGCGACTCACCCAATGTGTTATTTAGCATGGGATGATTGCTTTTATCTTAGATGAAACATTCAGACATTGAACTCTCAACTGTCAGAACCATGAGCCGCCACTGCATGTACCCATACTTTTTTCAACGTGACCCACACATTCGAATTCACAGTTTCTGTGTTCTTACTGTATGGTTTTAACTACTCAGTCCTCTTGAAGGCTTTTGCATCTGTGTCACCAAGATATTTCACATTCTTTGCCCTTCTTGTTTATGTCGATCCTGTTCTTCTTCTTTTTTCCTGCTCACCCATGCTTGAGATATTGATCCGTTATGGTGTTAACTCTGAGACAAGAATTTGGTCTCTTCATCTTTTAGATCTGCCCAATCTTCGACTATCTCCTGCTCGAACATGCGAAGAGCGATCTCAGTTTTAACTCGACCAACTGACATTTGTCTCTCCTCTATCTGTCTATCTGTTCCTCTGTTTGGAGTATGTCTCACGACAAATTCTGATCGAGTCAACCGATTTTCGAAAAATTTAGTATGCGTGTTAATATTTAAAATTATACTATTTTATAGTGACAGTAAATTAAATTATAATGTTTTGTGCGTTTAAATTATTTACTATGTAGTTTAAATGCCTTGTTCGCAGTCTCTGTGATACATTCGTTTGGGGTGATGAAACTACTATCGTTGACAACCATTGATTCCTCTTGCAAGCTTTCCGTATTCAGCCCTTCTTATATTCTCTTACAAGCATAATTTCTGCTACTGATCTTAAGAACTCCCTCTGCGGATTTTGGATTCTTCTTTTATTTACTTTAGTTAGTGTTCTACCGTCAACTTGTCTCCCATAAAGAATGGGACAGACATTGCACTATAAAGTTTAATCTTCGTTTTGTGTCACGCTTTATTCTTCAACCTAGCCTATGTCTAATAGTCTCGTTAAAGTAACTGAAAGTTCCCCTTTAGTATCTATGCCTAGTTCACGGTTCAGATACATTATACAATCTAGAAAACTGAAGGTGTTAAACTGTTGTACTATTTCATAATTTATTACCGTTTTTGATGTTAAATGTTCTTTGCCTTTAAAAGCCATAATGGCTGTTAGGAAGTGAAATTTATGAATTGAAATTTTTTTATTAGTGTATAACGTAAAGACGGCCTTTTAAGAGATTTTTTTCAATTGGCAAATAGGATAGGGCTACAAGAGTTACCATGGCTTTCCTGCAGCTTAAACATTTGTGTAAGGCCATCTATGTAAAAATTGACGTTTCTTGTAAGTCTTATATCTTTGGTATTATAGTTATTAAATGGCGACAAACCGCAACTTTGTCCGATTGGCTAAGTCCAGATAAAATAGCTTGAAAATGGCTGCGTTTAGTTGAGTTTTTAAAATGAAAATTTGTAGAAAAGTATCTATTTCTCCGATGGGGCCACCGACTTGAGTAGGGCGAAACATACTCAAAGGAGAGGGGTTTAAAAGGGAGGCATTATGGTTATACCTATGTAGCTCTGTAAATACGCAACTTGTCAAAAGATGCAACGACACTGCTTTATAGCTATTAAAATGTCATTAAAATTGCGTATTGTTTTGTTTCGATACGATGAAAATTGAGAGTGATATGGCGTTTTAATTGTCAGCGCCGATGAGACTCGAAACTACAAACTTTATCAAAACTCTAATCAGACCTTTCTTTACGGTTATAAAATTCCCTCTAATTTGTTTTTGTTTGTCTTGATTCTAAAACTTTTAAAAGTTAATGTTATCTATAGAAGACATTTATGAGCATAACGGCATTTGTATTAAGATAGTAATTTTAAATAACTTAATTATAAGTAACTTAAAAAAAAAGATTTTCTCTCTCTCTCCCTCTTTCTTGCACTTTTTATCTGTCAACTTACCTCTCCCTTCTCTCCACCTTTTAAAATCTGTATATTTTGCATTTAAATATTTTGTGTCAGTATTTACTTGATGTACGCTTGTACTTTTCGTGTACCCAAATGCATTATGTAACATGGTTCATGGGTCCTGCAAAAGGTAGGACATGTGCTGTTTTGTGAGCAAAGCAAACATTTGGTGGGAAAAGTGGAACAAAACAGGCTGTTGATAACCTTGCCCGTGAACTCTGAAAATTACTATTACAGTATAACAATACGCATAAGGGCACGTATAAAGTAGTTTATATACGCCTAGATAACGAGTATAATTTCACAAACGGTCCTACTTTACTATGTTTCGGCTTCAGTAAATTTTATACGACCGTGTCTGGATGCTTGTTCTGTCTGGAAGCCAACGCAAACCCGGCTTTATGAGTCATAATTAAATCTGCAGCTGTTTACTTAATTAAATCTCCTAGTTTCTCCACTGCAAACATCTTACTCTCTGCTGTGGATTTTTAATGCTGTTACTTGGTATTCCTGTTTTTTAGCTCTACAAAACCCGTCGTCAAGTTTACTTCAAATTGCATTCCCCCAGCTTGTAATTAAAATTCTACATAATACTAACATTCCAGAACTGGATCGCTAGTACATTTCAATTTAACAGAATCTTTATTGTTGCTTTTTATTTATCATTTCTATTTCAGTGTAAAATGTGGGTCAGCTTTGAATCGATAAGCGGATTCAATTTATTTAAGGCATTGTTAATAATTCTTCTTTATTTAATTTTTTGGAAAAATTAACACTCTTCTTTTATTTCCGTGTCTTGTCAGATTTTGGTAGAAAATATTATTGTTTAACACATTTTTGTGAATAACATTTTTTATGATATATTTTGTACGGCTAGTTCAAAATATTTGTAAATTATTGAATTATGATGATAATAATTTAATTTGTACTTTTAAGTATTCACCGTCAAACAAAAATAAAGAAACGTTGCGAGTCACAAAGCTGTAAGAGTCACTCGAGATAAATGTCATATTGTCCTTTCAGCACCGCAGATTAAACAAAATTGTCTGTAATATAGTAAAACCTACGTAAAACAAAGAAAATTTGGTGTCAGTTATTTTGCAACTTTAAGTACATGTACTTCCAAAATCATAATACTACAAGAAGAAATTATTTCGTTATTAAATCGAGGAATTCACTCTTTTAACTTATATAAATAAAGTATGTGTAGTAGAAGAAACACATTCACAATCAAAGCTAAGGAGATGAATTATTGGAAACGATGCTGTAGAAGAACTAGATTGGATATCATTACGAATGTAAATATAAGAGTCGGAATGGGTATTGGCGTCGGGACAATAGAACGGTAGAGGTGAAAGTGTTAGACTGGCTCGGACACCTTAAGTAAATGTCAAGGAAGAGATGGCCAAAGAAGGTGTGGGAATGGGCACCACCTATTAGATGAAAAAAAAGGAAGTCATAGGCATTCCTGGAGAAAATATGTTGAAGACGCCATGAGTGCAAGAAGAGTATTTGGATCGACGTCGATGTCTCGCTAGGACGAGACAGTCGTAACTAAATCGCTAAACGATGATGAAAATTTACGGTTTGAGTGAAGTAAAACAGAAAGACTAGATTGTGGCTAAAATTGATATTTTTTCCGTCCAGCTTTTTGGAATTTAATATAGCTATTTTCGTAACAAGTTGCTACGTGATATGTTATAGGCACGCGACATAAAAATCATCCAACCTATCTTGGTTCCAAAGGCAAATGAGACATTTGGCCAGACAGGGAAATACATTGCGCTTGTGGGTTTTGCGTTCGCTACTATTACGCGACTTGAAAACCTCGACCGATAAAAATGAAGTACTAGAGTAATAGATAAGTCTACGAAATGTAGTAACAGTATTTTAATTCTTCATATTTTGGTATATTTTAAATAAATGTAGCCCAAAAAATAAGTCGGTAAAAATAAAAAAATGTGATAAAACCATCGCAAACTCGATGTAGTACGTATTAAAATATAAACTGTCTTTATGCAAGATCTTGCTCCTTTACAATACTTTTTTGGACATGTAGTCCAGATCGCGTACATGATGTATATGTATTTAAGTATAATAATAACATCCTTGTAATAATAAAATAAAAAATAAAATTTCAAATGAAATGAAATTTTAATTTTGTCAGTCATGAGGCATTAAAAGGAGCCTGCAAGAAACTTTTTCTCTATTCAAGATAGTATAATACATTAAGTAAGTGAATTGTACAGTAAGATTCAAATTTAATTTTAATCTAACTTTCAATATTTAATCTTTACTGGTTTCCAAATTATAGAGCGAATCGTACAACCATATTGCAGGGGTCGCACTGGGTACTGCCACATGTTATTTCACGTGCTTCGCATACTGTGGTAGTCATGACGTGTTTCAGTTAACGCACTGTACTGTTACAGAAATCGTTAGAAATACATATGTTGTAATTTAAGACTTAAAACAATAATCTCGTATACGCAGGATTTAGGAAATCGTAAATTGAATAGATTATTTAATAAATACGAATAATTATTAATTGAAGGAAAGTATATAGCATGTATAGCTTTGCAAATAAAATAACCAAATAATAGTAAAAAGTAATAAAAAACAAAATAATAATAACAACAAAATGATAAGAAACATACAAATAAAAAAACTTAATACAGGCAAAAGCAACCCATTAATTGCTATAAAAACAAACGAATATATGAATAAAACAAAGGACTATATAAAAAAAAACAAATGCACAAAACTAGAATACAACCCAACAGAAAAATACCAAAACCAAATAAATAAACTAATCAAAGAAAACGAAATAATACTTAACAAAAGAACAGCCGGATTTATCAACAACCCACAATAACAAAAAAAAAAAAAAATGCACAAAACTAGAATACAACCCAACAGAAAAATACCAAAACCAAATAAATAAAATAATCAAAGAAAACAAAACAATACTTAATAAAAGAACAGCCGGATGTATCAACAACCCACAATAGCCCTACCAATGAAAGGAATTATAAAGATACATAAAACAGGATTGTATCCTCCCTCATCCGCTTCAAAACCTCACAGTAAAACTTGCCACTGATGGTTTGACCATTGCCACGAACTTATGCTAGGGTTCCCATGTTACGCTTGTTGACCGTTGTCCGGAACACTCATCGTCGTCGACAGATGTTCTTTAGTCCTTCAAGCGTTTGTACCACATGGTATTATCTCCAAAGGCTTCGATGGGTAGTATCTCCTGTAGCATACTATGGGTTCCTGCAGCATTTTCTTTTACGTTTGAAACTAAATTTGTTGCACATTCTTTGCTCATTAAAATCTATAATATCGGTTGAAAAGAAAGTCGCCTGGTCACTGAAACATAAACTCACAACATGGAACTGAACAAAACAAAGCCTTGTATCAGCTACCCGGCTATTGGCACATTGATTCCGGAAGCATACTGCTTGCCACATATAGCGGAGGGAGGGCATAGCCTACGCTATCTCGTTCGTGCGCGCTGTTCAGATTCCCCGAACGTTTGGGTAGCACCTCGTATATTACTGCATGTGCTGTAAAGAAGACACAGTATTCATCTGTATTAAGTTAGACTATAGAACAATGTTTTTTCACTTTGATGGCAGAATTAAGTTAATCGAGTCCCAGTCTTTACTTGTTTATACGCTCTGATGCAAATGTTTTAATTCAATTGTATTGGTTCATTTATAAGCTATTCATGTTTTCCACTATGTACACTTATCTTCTTCGTCAGTCGTCCTTTCTCTCCATAAAGCTTGGTCTAATCAGTCGTCTTCTGTGGCAGCCTTTTTGATCCTCAACTCTATTCGTCTATGGTAGTTTTATCTTGGGATTCAATCTTCAACTTCTTCCATCAGAGAATAGGCGAATCGCCTGTTCCGGACCCAAAGGAAATATACCCACTTCACCAAACTCCCTAGGTCTCCCTATACTTCTTTGTCTAATACGCTTGCATTGCCAAACTTCCTTAGGCAACCTGGCATCCGGTATCCTATTTAGACGAGCATCTCTGTCTGTTTCCGCAATGCAATCTTGGATATTAAAAATGTTCAACTCTTTGCGTATGTTTTCACTTAAATTCTATCAGCTCGTGTGCAGTCTTTAACAGATCACAAGAATCTCGTCTCCGATGCCTGTGTTTTAGTAAGATGTTTCTCCACCGCAACCCAAGTTTCAGAACCATACAAGAGTACTGGCACAGCAATTATCATATAAAATTTTAGTTGTCTCTTTCCTTGACAATGCCTGACGAATGGTTCCACATATTGACTGAAATTTGGCTAATATATGATCAACATAATGATCTGCATAGTAAGTAATTTCATACCCAAGATAGCGGAAATGTGATGTCTGCTCTATACTCTTATCTAATACAGTTATAGTTCGTAAGGGTTTTTTTTTTCAGAAAAACCATAGTTTTTGTCTTCTGCATAGAAATTTTCATGTTAAAACTCGAACAAATTTGTTTTATTTGAAACATCGATCTCTGGAGCTCTGAATGATTTGAATGTTCTGAATCTCTATTGTCTTGAATAATTAACTGATCATCCGAAAACACCACTGTATTGAAGTAGGTACGTTCTATTAGGTATATATAGTCTATTAATTTCCACTCTCTATGTCGTCAGTTTAGATATTAAACAATCTTGAAGTTTAAGTGCTACAGCCTTGATACTTTTCTTGATTAATGTAAAGCTCCTCTGTCATTATCCTCTTCTACAGACAATAGGCCTATTATTCTTACAAGATGTTGTAAGCTGATAGTAAGCTTCTTATGAGTTCTATAAGATGTTCGGCACATCTTATGTGTATAACGTCCCATAGAATGGATCTGTTAACACCGTCAAACGATAATTTAATTACCTTATATCCGTCAGTGACTTCGTTCTAGCGTTTTTTATATAGACGCGTTTCGTGACATGTGTCACGTCATCAGTAATCCTCGTCAAATGTTAAAATTCACATAAAACACATAAAAACACATTTGCACATATTTACTGTGATAATTTAATTACCTTATATCCGTCAGTGACTTCGTTCTAGCGTTTTTTATATAGACGCGTTTCGTGACATGTGTCACATCATCAGTAATCCTCGTCAAATGTTAAAATTCACATAAAACACATAAAAACACATTTGCCGTGATCACTAAAGCCGATAAGGGGAACACAATTGTCATATTAGATACACAGGTCTATAATAACAAAGTACTTGAATTTATAGATAACAATAACATTCGGACATTGAACAGTGACCCTACCAATGAATACGTCAAACAGCTAAATGGTATTATTAATCGTTGCGGTAGTTTGTTTGATGATAACGTTCGCCGTTATATAAAACCAATAAATGCATGCGCCACGCAGCTCACGGGACTACCGAAGATACATAAGGCAAATATTCCTGTCAGACCCCTCATAAATTACACATCTGCACCTGGCTATAAGATGGCAAAGAAATTATATCATATTATTAAAAATAGTATCGTTTTAAAAATAATCACAGCATAAAAAATAATATTGACTTTATTAAAAGGCCCAGGATATCGAACTCTTACCTACGTACAAAATCGCTTCATTTGACATAGTTAATTTATACACAAACGTGCCGGTTCATGACACAATTTCAATTGTAAAAGATCTTCTCATTGAAGGTGAGAAGCTGAATCACAAACAAATAGATGAGTTAATTTTATTGTTGAATGTCCTGTTGAAGCAGAATTACTTCACTTTTAATAATAATTTTTACCTACAAGAGTTTGGTCTCCCAATGGGTTCGCCACTTTCAGCACTGCTGGCGGATTTATACTTGCATCATTTTGAAAATACTTACATGTTCTCAGAGAATAACAAATTTTATAATAATATTAAATTCTATGCAAGATATGTAGACGACACCTTTATAGTTTTTAATGGCACGCTACGACAGATAGAGAAATTGAAACATTATTTGAACAGCCTTAGCAAGAACATACAATTTACCCTCGAAATAGAGGTTGACAATAAACTCAATTTTTTGGACCTGACTGTTACAAAGTATCTTAATAAATTTCAATATAAAATATATAGGAAACCCACCACCACAGATATTACAATACACGCCGATTCTCATCACCCATATAGCCAGAAAATGCCGGCTTACAACAGTTTTGTTCATAGGTTGGTAACGATTCCACTTAACCAAAAGGACTTTCAGGTTGAATTGGATATAATAAGGCACATAGCAATAGCGAATGGGTACAAGAGTTCGATGATAGATAGACTTCTTAAGCGACACCTATATAAAACTAGATCCCACCATAACACCATCGATGATAATAAAGTTAACAAAAATAAAAATAATAATAAAAAGTATATAACGACAGTGTACGGTAGCCTTTTACCTAACATTATATCCAATGTGTTTTCTAAATTTAATATAAAAGTCGCGTTTAAAACAAATAATAATATTTCTAATTTGTTACGCATAAAACAACCATTCCCGTTAGAAGAGAAAACAGTTGTTTACAGGATGTCATGTGATGATTGTGATTGTTTCTATCTGGGTCAAACTGGCAGGTCTTTCTTGAAAAGATACAAAGAACATCTACCAACGAATGATTTAGACAAGACCAAATCTAATTATGCGCGCCACCTAATGATGCATAACCATAATTACACAGATTTCAATACTAATTTCAAAGCAATCCATGTATGCGGTAAGGGTAGGTTAATGGACGCTCTCGAGGAGTTTGAGATTTATAAATCATTTAAAGACAAGAATATCAACAATAACAGTATATTAAACCAACAACTAAGGTTTCAATCTCACTCACTATATGATACAGCCCTAAATATAATCGCGCATGACGGTAATGACTGGTGATAAGGATTGACTTAGTTTAATTAGTGGCTCGGCAACTACACGCGCGGTCGGACTGGTCCAACGGAGCCGAAGTTACTTCGTGTTATGTGTGTGTCGTTATTGTGATTTAGTAAATATGTGCAAATGTGTTTTTATGTGTTTTATGTGAATTTTAACATTTGACGAGGATTACTGATGATGTGACACATGTCACGAAACGCGTCTATATAAAAAACGCTAGAACGAAGTCACTGACGGATATAAGGTAATTAAATTATTGTGAAAAAGTGACTTGGATACCTATTGTAACGTCTCGCGTCTAATCTTGTCCTATCCTGTCCACAACTGCGAGTATCATTTCTTATGATTATTTATTGTTTATATTTACTAATGTTCAAAGCAGTTGAATTTGCTGTTTACAAAAAATACTGAAATCGAGTGTGTGTGATTTGGGAGAGATTAATGAAGTTGTTTAATCTAAGTTAGAAGAGAGAGTAAGAACAAAGATATTACCCCCGGAGTATACAATTACTTTTTTTTTTTTAAATATTCGCTGTTCATAAGACCGGCTGATTTTGACAGCTGCCTCAAAATGTTAGGTTAAACAAACACCACTGTTCGGTGATACTCCCCGGCGGTTCGTCCTCTTCTTGGCTTCCTGAAAATCTGTAACAATTACCCTCTACAATAAAGAATACACGTTTTATTATTTATAATAAAATATTCAGAGTATTTATTTATGTAATACACTGATTTTCTCTTCTCCCAGTACACAAGTATTATAATCGATTTTTTCTGTCAACAATACACTGGATCGATTTAATTAGGTAAACATTGGAATTATAACAAAATATATATTTTTTTAATCCTTGATAAGACATTAAACAATAAATAATTCATTTTATTAATTTCCCCAGGGTTAAGGGTAAGTTCTTTGTGTTATGAGACGGTCAGAAATGAATAATTATATACTACGCTTTACAAGAGAAAAATAATAAATTTCGAATTTTTGGTTTTTTCGTAGTATGTAGTTCCGGATTTGTCCGCTAGAGTACAGATTATGTCTTTATTATACACATGAAATCATTTACGAAATATTGGAACTGCACAACGATTCGACATGAGGATTTCTTGGTTAACAATTATTAATAAAGTTTATTTTACCTCTTTTCTCGAAATGTTTACTTGGATGGTGCTGTTTCTAGTGTTGGAGTTATAGTTGTTTTGTAATTTCGTTGAATGTCCATAAGGTACAATCTCACCAAAATCTCGAAGTGCTGTTCAACTAGGCCTGATCTGGTAATTGGTTATTTCAATTTTTCATCGAGTAAAGGACGTTAAAGTTGATATCTGCAGGAGTTCTAACATAAGGTGGATACTACGAGTTAATTTTTATTCAATTTGGCACTGTTTCCGAAAGTTTTTATAGGGTTTTATTAAATTTTTGATGGCATTCCACTTTTTTTCAAACGAACGGTTTTCAATCGTTTTAACAATTAAATCATATCTTGTTATGTGGTTACTCTTAGTAACCAATAATTTTTATATCATTTTTTATTGGTGCATCTATATACTTTTGAGTATATAGGTGTTTTTAGTTATTATAAATTTATTTCTTATTTATAGAAAAATAATCCTTTTTAACTTTGGTTTATTATCCAATTTGATTTATATAAGGTTTTTCCTTTTATTTCCTCTTAACTTTAGATATAGGTCTTTAATATTTTTATTTCCTTTTATTGAATTTATATATTATTTATTAATTTCTTATAGTATCCTTACACTGAACTATTTTCTTCTGTCATTTTACTCATACAGTATTATTTTATTTTTTATTATTATTTTATATTTAACCCTTTTATATTTAACCCTGGGTTATTTTATATTCAAACACAATTATTCTTATTAAATATAAAATTAGACCTAGGTACAAAATTTTTGTGGCCTACCCAATACAAATTATACAATATTCCAACAAAACACATAATTGGTCATTAACATATAGTCTACTATTATAATCAACTGTTTTTCCATCTACAGCATAAGTCTGTGAGATGCTCCTTTTAAAATCACTTATTTTCTCACTGGGTACACTATAACTCACTTTGTACACTTTATATCAATTAAGTATAGTTTATAATGTTTTGTGATACAAAGTAATCTAGAGCTAGGTATATTATACCCATTTCTGACCTTTATAGTGGGGTGATTACGTTATCATTTTTGGGACTGGGTTATGTAACGTTACACTATATATAAAAACAAAATAAAATACCGTCAAACGCTTTTCATACTCAGTGAAGGCAAGTGTGCAAAATTAAATTCCCTTCATTTCTCAATCAATATTTTCAAATAGAATACGTCATCAATGCAAGAACGGCTCTTTCAAAATCCTGCCTGTTCGTCAAGAAGTATAATATCCGAGACAGAACAAAGTCTTTCATTAAAAATTTTCCCATATAGCTTGTAAGTTGTATTTATATGGGATTTAATCTAATATCTTTATTTTGGAGTTTTAACTTAAACTCCGATTCTCTATGTTGTTGTTTATTTGATCGTGTCACTTCTGACTTCTTCCATATTTCCGTTGTTCATATTTTATCTTCAATTAACGTGTTAACATCTTCTCATATAATCTATTTTTACATTTCAAATTTTAAATCTTATTTCATTATTTTTTAAGAAATAATTTATTTTGAATATAATATTTATATTTCATTTCTACGTATTAATGTTTCGTAATAGTGTTATACATTATATTATTTTTTCACATAACTTCCAGCTACAAGCAGGTAGGGTACAATTTTTGTGTGTGCGTGTGTGTGTGTGGTGTATGTTATGTTTGATACACTAACGTTCACTGTCAATGCACCTTACGTTCACCTCTCCTCACCAAAAGTGCCCGCAAATGTAGACATCAGATATGTATATGTTTTATTTTATCTTACCTTACAGTTAAGTAAAAATTGTATTTTCTTGTATTTAAATAAGAAATTTTATATCACATACGCAAGACTTTATAAAGTTGTGCAAATGGGACTGGACAAAACTAGGGTAACACGTTTGCGTTTGCATCAGTGACATGTGGATTTTACAATATATTGGTTGCATATGGAACGCATTGTCTTTTTTCTATTTTAATTTATTCGCTTAAAAATAACTTATTGTTCTCAGTTTATAACTCCATTAATAGCGTGCAAATTTCTGTACATCTGATCTTTGTTTCTTTCAATTTAATTTTTTATTAAACAAGGTTATACTCACCAGTTTGCAAAAATCCTGTTCCGTTACACGTTAACAACCAGTGTGACACACATACAAGGTTCACAGTGAACATTGGACCCTCTTTATCACAATAGAGGAACATGACTATAACGTAATTTTTCAACAAATTTATGCTATGTGTCACGAGTAAAAATTTAAGTGTACATTATAATGTCAAAATAGACGTATCTATGAACGAAGCTTAAACATTTATTTCTAGTCTTTGCTAAATAAATTTGTGATTAACTTGAAAATTAGATATGCCAGTTAATGGAACTATAAATGGTGCATAACAATTATTTCTTGTAAAGTACACTTAAATAGATTTTTCCATATTCGTGTATCGGATTAGTTCCAATAAAAATCCGTAGAATCGATAATTCTCAATATGGACACACAGACCGTAAATCATCAATTCCAGGAACATGCATCGTATACGTTTCACTCTGAAGCGATCCACGATAATCCATGCTACCCAAGTACACATCTCCATACTTTCGTCAATGCATGTATGTATTCTTATACTACTTTTTATGTAGCCAACATAAACAGAAGTTCAAATACGAATTGTCTATCACACACACACACACACACACACACACACACACACACACACACACACACACACACACACACACACACACACACACACACACACACACACACACACACACACACACACACACACACACACACACACACACACACACACACACACACACACACACACACACACACACACACACACACACACACACACACACACACACACACACACACACACACACACACACACACACACACACACACACACACACACACACACACACACACACACACACACACACACACACACACACACACACACACACACACACACACACACACACACACACACACGCACACGCACACACACACACACACACACACAAGCTTTAATATTATTGTCTTTGAAACTTGGGTACAATTTACAAAATGTACGTTTGGGATAAATATATACAGTAGTAATATGGTCTAAGTACTTTACAATCCCAATGCTCGCTGAAATTAAGTGATTTACGATCGAGGGTGGGAGTAGATTGAGAAGATTCTAAAGCGGGACAATAATAAAAATTTCAGGTGAAAGAAAAGCAGGTGGACCGTCCGGAAAAGCAGAAAATTGAAAAAGTCAAGAAATAAAGGAGACGTTGAATGCTGGGAATTTAAAAGCACGGAGACTAAGGTGTTTTGGATATGTGTTGGGATGGTAAGGACATGACTGCGTAGTACGGCCACAGGAGCTCTAGAAAAATGGAGCGGTAAATTTTCATGTGACTCTATGGCCTAATTATAATTCGCCAATCCCGAAATTATAATCCAGGATAGTGGTGATAACTTACAATAATTGTCTATACAAAATTGGTGGTCTGTACTGGTGGTGGCTATACGTGATATGAATTTAGAAGTTTCAATAAGTAAATAACACGAAATAATATTAGGCCCACGAAAAACTTCAGAAGGCTGGAAATTAAGAAGTAATGATGAAATATATCAGAGTATAGAAAATATAACAGAAACAATGAGAAGAAGACTATTATTTTTTGGACATTTATGTAGAATGGTCGACAATAGGTTAACAAAGAAGATTTTCAAATATCTGTGGGGGATGAAGTCAACTAGTTGGATTAAAGAAGTCCAAAAGGATTTAGAAAAAATAATATA
The DNA here is from genome assembly GCA_034769895.1 of Magicicada septendecula. Classification (NCBI taxonomy): domain Eukaryota; kingdom Metazoa; phylum Arthropoda; class Insecta; order Hemiptera; family Cicadidae; genus Magicicada; species Magicicada septendecula. The sequence goes on from CM068369.1 coordinate 156,440,241, forward strand.
AACGCAGAAGAAGCAATTGAAAGGGAAGTTTTTCGGGCAAAAGTGTTAAATATGGAAGGAGTCTAGGGTAGGAGAGAGAAAAACGCAAGTTCAAAGTGGACTGAAGACTGGAAGAAGAGACACAGTGAAAAGATGAAAGAATATTGGAGAAAAAGGAAAGAACAAAGAATAACGAATTGAAATTGGCATGTAGTCCTTAGATGGCCGATACAAAAAAAATAATAATAACACCGTGGTAGCCTATTATTGATAATACGGACAATAATAAGGAATACGGACAATAATCAAACGATGAAACAGGTAGCAGAGTTAAAGTATCTGTGGTGTGACATAAGTTAAGAAAAGGGAAAATGTAATCTAAATAAAATTAAAAACTGACAGAGATTATGAGGCACCGAAAGATAATCTTTTGCAAAGAAAACTATAACGGATGCTCTAATACAATTTTGTAATTTTACTGGTGGTGATGTTTTCACTGGACTTGCAGCGCATTATGAGAAAAATGGAGGAGCAGATGAAATACCAAGAAAAGTTGTAATGTGTTTGCCACTGGGAAGGAGTCGTGTTGGGAGACCAAAGATAAGATACTGTAGCAGAAACTGGTAAACGTGCTAGTTCTGAAGGGATATTAAAAGAAAAGGAAGGAAAAAGAGAAGTAGAAGGAGGAGAAGGACTACAACGAAACGTCTTTAAAACGGACTCCATGGAGAACGTTAAAGCGCCCGCTTACGAAGCTATATAAACTAGATTTGTGTAACAAAAGGTTTTTGTCTACCCAGTTAGCTTATTAGCGAAGGCTACACATTGTTCATAACACACACGTAAAAACAAAATTTATCATAGATTTAAAAATGACAAATTCCTTTTTATATTCTACAAAATTTTTTCTCGTTCAACTATTTTGGAATATATCCAGATAATTGAAATAATTAGATATTGTTACGACGGTCTACTCGATCGTCGTAGCTACAGTGGAAACAAAATAAGTACAAGACAACAATTAAGTCACTAATCACACCTTTAATTGTTACAGTAAAACAGTTCGTAATTAACAACACAGTCTCTACAACAAATCAAATGAAAATTGTACACACGCAATAAAATGTCCACAAATATTAAAACTCAATTGTATTACAATTATACCGTCTGATTATAAAACGCAACACTTCACTAATAACTACTTGAACGTACACAGTAATAACTCGAACCGCTCTGGAAATATATCGCACTAATACTCTCGAACCGCACTATCCAATATCTCGCATTGAACTGAAAACTAAGGCCGCTACCCCATGTATTTATAGTCACATTCACACACCAGAAGCTTCCAAAATGCGTCTTATCTCTCGTGAACTACGTAATTACTACGGCCTTGACACAGGCCGAGCGCCCGAGCGAAGCCCGGCACAGTCGAGAAGATTCTCGCAAAATGCGTATAGTTGCACGTACGCCACACGCGTTACATCGAGATCCTTCTGGGACATTCGATAAACGCGTAGACTGTTCTGTGCTGTCGTAGGACTGCCCCCTACTTAAGCCTGTTCGTCCCGAACTGGCAAACCGTGTCTAAAGTTGTACTTAGCCAGGCGATCTAGGTGGACGACCTTGAACTTTCGCTGTCCTTCCTGTTGAATCCGATAAACAACATCGTTAATTCTTTTTTTTAACAGTGTAGTGTCCTTCCCAGTTAGACTGAAGCTTAGGTGAGCGACCACGACGGCGCTTTGGATTGAACAACCAGACCTGATCTCCTTCTTGGAAACCCACACTATTGCTGCGAATGTCATATCGAGTTTTCATTTTATCACTGGCAATCTTCAGCCGTCCTCTTACCAAGCGATTAATTTCTCGCAGTTGGTTTTCTAATTGCGAGGAATAGTTCTTTGGCTCTTGGGACTGAGTCTCAGGTGATCCAAACATCAAGTCCCCAGGAAGACGAATCTCCCGCCCAAACACCAATTTTGCTGGAGTCATGCCGGTTGTGTCATGTACTGATGACCTATACGCCATAAGGAAAAGTGGTATACGTTGGTCCCAATCTGTTTAGTTCTCGTCAACAACTTTCGAAAGATGCTGCTCTAGTGTCCTGTTGAATCTCTCAACCATCCCGTCCGACCGAGGATGCAGAGGCGTTGTCCTGGTCTTCCGAATTCCGAGTAGACGGCATAATTCTTTAAACACTCCTGATTCGAAATTTCTCCCTTGATCTGTATGGATTTCCATAGGGGCTCCATAACGGCAACAGAAGTTGTGAACTAACTGCTTTGCCACAGTGGTAACCTCCTGATTTGGAATTGCATAGGCTTCCACCCACTTAGTAAAGTATTCACCTACAACCATGATGTGCCGGTTTCCATCGTCAGTAACTGGGAATGGTCCAGCAATGTCTATGGCAATTCTCTCGAAAGGTTGTCCAACGTTATACTGTCTCATTTTCCCCCTGCTTCTGGTTTGTGGGCCCTTGGTTGCAGCACATATTTCACACGTCCGAACCCATTCCTCTACGTCGTGGCGAAGATGAAGCCAATAGAATCGCTTCCGTATTTTGTCAAGGGTTTTGTTAACGCCAAGATGGCCTCCAGATGTTCCATCATGCATCTCCTTCAAAACAGACTCCACTTTACTTCGGGGAACTATCAACTGCATGACCACGTCTCGTCCACTTGCACTTTCCCAAGCCCTTTTCAGCAATCCGTTTTCTAAGGTAAGAGATTCCCATTGTGCCCAATAGCCCTTCAGCACTTCGGAACCATGGCAGACATCTTGCCAATCCGGGCGGCGACCTTCCTCTTTTGCTGTCAAGATCGGTCCAATGTCTTCATCAGTCATCTGTTCTTGTCGACAGTCTTGTGTTGTCCAGCCGTCAGCCAGAAAATCTACAGTGATGGCTTGAACATGTTCGCTTGATTTTTGTTCTTCCTTTCTGTGGCAATGTCGGCAGTCTTCCGGGCACGGTCTTCGTGATAAGCCATCTGCATTACCGTGCAGGCGCCCCCGCCGATGTTGTGACTTGAAGTTGTACTCTTGCAGACGTTCGAGCCACCTTGCCAACTGTCGTTCCGATTTTTAAATCTCAAGAGCCATGCAAGTGCAGCATGGTCGGTACGTAGTGAAAACTCTCTTCCATAGAGGTATTTATGGAAGTGCTCCAACACTCGGATGATTGCCAGCAACTCTCTCCTTGTGACGGAATAATTTCTCTCCGGTTTAAAAAGTGTCTTGCTGTAATACGCTATTACTCGTTTTTCACCGTTTTGAACTTGAGACAAAACTGCTCCTAGATCAGTATTGCTTGCGTCTGTCTCCACAATGTACTTCCCTTCGGAATCTGGGAAAGCGAGAATTGGCTGCGAACATAATGAAATTTTCAAAGTCCTAAATGCTTGATCACACTCCCTCGACCACTGGAAGTTCATCTATTTTCTGTTAGCTCATGTAATGGTTTAGCTCCAAACTTTGACGGAAGCAATCACTGGGCAACGTACCTCCACCAATTTGAAGCTGCTGAATGCGCAAATAATTGGACAGAGAAAGACAAGGTAGTCTCACTCGTTCTCGCATTAAAAGGACCCGCGGCAGAATTACTACAGAAAGTGCCACCTGATAGCCAGAACATCTATGCCGAGTTTATAAAAGCTCTAGAATTACGGTATGGTGATAAACATTTGCGAGATGTGTACTGCACCCAGTTGAGAGCAAGGCGACAGCATGCCGGGGAAAGCCTTCAAGAGTTTGAAGCAAGTATCGACAGACTAATTAGACTGGCCTATCCTGAAGCGCCAGAAGATTTTCGAACGAGTTTTGCGATGCAGACATTTACTGCCGGTGTCCGAGATAAAGAACTACAGCAAGTGTTACTAATGGCAAGACACCTGAACATTGCGGACGCCCTGGTACATGCTTTGCAATTTGAGGCCGCCAATTCGGCGTCTGGTTGGACAAGTTATAAAGTGCGCGCGCTAAAAGATCGCGACGGCACAGACGATGAGGAAGAAGAACAAGGAACAGAGACTCGACGGTCGGCGCCACAGAATAAAATAAGAAAGGATGGAAGACCGAAGTGTTATAGATGTGGGAAACCTGGACATCTACAACGAGATTGTCGCTTTAGAATTCAGCAGCAGGGAAACGAGCAGTAGTCGGTACAACGGGGCGTGTGCTGACTAACTGGAGGAACGAAGCCCCTAGACAATACGCAATTTCTACACTTCAGAAAAACAGCGGGAGTTTGGTAGTTACCGGATTTGTTCAAAAAAGGCCAACCTCGATTACAGTTGACACAGGCGCAACAGTCTCTATTGTGCGCCCCGACGTGGTAAAAGATCTCAAGCCAATCTGGTGATCTTGTAGCTTGCAAACAGCTATTGGACGGCCTGTAAAAGTGTATGGAAAAGTGGAGGTACACCTACGCCTCGGTAGACTTGAGTTTAATCATCAAGTACTTGTTGCAGACATTGTGGTTGAAGCAATTCTTGGTGTGGACGTTATGAACGCATACGGATTAATTTTATAGTCTACTTCAAAAACAATGTCTTGAGAATCGGAGGCGAAGAGGTAATACTATCAACAATGACGACAGCAGAAAAATCGATGGACGTCATAAACCAAGTGGCCGTAACTGTTCCACCAAACTTCGAAAAGATCATCATGGTTAGAACTGCGGATACTAGGGGCAATCAGTGCTCTATATTCGAACCCCAGGTAGTCAGCACACCGGGCATACTAATTGCCAGACGTTTAGTGAAACCTGACGAAACCGGAAATGTTCCTATTAGAGTGGCGAATATTTTGGATCAAGCTGTCACTTTACAAAGCAATAGGCTCCTAGGCAAATTGACTCCTGTGGCCTGGGTAGCCGGAATGACGCAACGAAGATCCAGTGCTTCGGATAATTCCAAATTACCAGAGGAACTGCAGGAATTATTAAACAGATCTTCTAACGACCTCTCAAGTTGGGAGGTAAAAGAACTCAGACGGTTTTTACACGAATTCAAAAATTCTTTTGCAGTTCGTGGACAGCCATTGGGTAGAACCTCTCTTGTACAACATCGCATCAATACCGGCGACACACCGATACGCCAACCTCCTCGAAGGCCTCCATTATCTAAACAAGAGGAAATGTCTCGGTTAGTACAGGACATGTTGACAGAGGGAGTAATCGAACCTTCGTCAAGTGCTTGGTCTTCTCCTCTAGTGCTGTTAGCGAAGAAGGATGGTGGATTGCGTTTCTGCGTAGACTACCGGAGGTTAAATGACGTTACAAAGAAAGACTGCTATCCATTACCTCGCGTTGACGATACACTCGACACGTTGTCCGTTTTGGACTTGAAGAGTGCATATTGGCAAGTGGGTCTTCATCAAGAAGACAAGGAAAAGACAGCTTACTCGACCCCAAGTGGTTTATTCCAATTTAACGTCATGCCATTTGAACTCTGTAATGCACCGGCAAAATTTGAGAGATTGATGGACCTGATACTCCGAGGCCTGACGTGGAAAACTTGCCTTGTTTACTTAGACGATGTCATAGTGATCGGGAAGACTTTCGAAGATCATTTGGAAAACCTTAAGGAAGTTCTAACTAGAATTCACGGTGCACAACTGAAGCTGAGCCCAAAGAAGTTTTCTCTATTCCAGAAGGAAGTACAGTATTTGGGCCATCTGGTTTCGGCAGCGGGTGTTAGCATGGATCCTAATAAAGTAGATACCGTAAGAGACTGGGCAATTCCGAAGAATAAACACGACGTTCGGAGTTTCCTGGGGTTATGCTCATATTACCGACGTTTTGTGAAATGCTTCGCTACTATTGCTAAACCACTACATGAGCTAACGGAAAATAAACGAAACTTCCAATGGTCGAGAGAGTGTGACCAAACATTTAGAACGTTGAAGATTGCATTATGTTCGCAGCCAATTCTCGCTTTTCCAAATTCCGAAGGAAAGTACATCGTAGACACTGACGAAAGCAATACTGGTCTAGGAGCAGTTTTGTCTCAAGTGCAGAACGGTGAAGAACGAGTAATAGCGTATTACAGCAAGACGCTTTATAAACCAGAGAGAAATTATTGTGTTACAAGAAGAGAGTTGTTAGCAATTGTCAGAGCTTTGGAGCACTTCCATAAATACCTCTATGGAAGAGTGTTTTCACTACGTACCGACCATGCTGCACTTGCATGTCTCTTGAGATTTAAAAATCGGAACGACAGTTGGCAAGGTGGCTCGAACGTCTGCAAGAGTACAACTTCAAAGTACAACATCGGTGGGGGCGCCTGCACGGTAATGCAGATGGCTTATCACGAAGACCGTGCCCGGAAGACTGCCGACATTGCCACAGAAAGGAAGAACAAAACTCAAGCGAACATGTTCAAGCCATCACTGTAGATTTCCTGGCAGATGGCTGGAAAACACAAGACTGTCGACAAGAACAGATGACTGATGAAGACATTGGACCGATCTTGACAGCAAAAGAGGAAGGTCGCCGCCCGGATTGGCAAGATATCTGCCATGGTTCCGAAGTGCTGAAGGGCTATTGGGCACAACGGGAATCTCACCTTAGAAAATGGATGGCTGAAAAGGGCTTGGGAAAGTGCAGGTGGACGAGACGTGGTCATGCAGTTGATAGTTCCCCGAAGTAAAGTGCAGTCTGTTTTGAAGGAGATGCATGATGGACCATCTGGAGGCATCTTGGCGTTAACAAAACCCTTGACAAAATACGGAAGCGATTCTATTGGCTTCACCTTCGCCACCACGTAGAGATATATGTGCTGCAAGCAAGGGCCCACAAACCAGAAGCAGGGGGAAAATGAGACAGTATAACGTTGGACAACCTTTCGAGAGAATTGCCATAGACATTGCTGGACCATTCCCAGTTACTGACGATGGAAACCGGTACATCATGGTTGTAGGTGACTACTTTACTAAGTGGGTGGAAGCCTACGCAATTCCAAATCAGGAGGTTACCACTGTGGCAAAACAGTTAGTTCACAACTTCTGTTGCCGTTATGGAGCCCCTATGGAAATCCATACAGATCAAGGGAGAAATTTCGAATCAGGAGTGTTTAAAGAATTATGCCGTCTACTCAGAATTCGAAAGACCAGGACAACGCCTCTGCATCCTCAGTCGGACGGGATGGTTGAGAGATTCAACAGGACACTAGAGCAGCATCTTTCGAAAGTTGTTGACGAGAACTAAACAGACTGGGACCAACGTATACCACTTTTCCTTATGGCGTATAGGTCATCAGTACATGACACAACCGGCATGACTCCAGCAAAATTGGTGTTTGGGCCGGAGATTCGTCTTCCTGGGGACTTGATGTTTGGATCACCTGAGACTCAGTCCCAAGAGCCAAAGAACTATCCCTCGCAATTAGAAAACCAACTGCGAGAAATTAATCGCTTGGTAAGAGGACGGCTGAAGATTGCCAGTGATAAAATGAAAACTCGGTATGACATTCGCAGCAATAGTGTGGGTTTCCAAGAAGGAGATCAGGTCTGGTTGTTCAATCCAAAGCGCCGTTGTGGTCGCTCATCTAAGCTTCAGTCTAACTGGGAAGGACCCTACACTGTGAAAGAAAGAATTAACGATGTTGTTTATCTGATTCAACAGGAAGGACAGCGAAAGTTCAAGGTCGTCCACCTAGATCGCCTGGCTAAGTACAACTTTAGACACGGTTTGCCAGTTCGGGACGAACAAGCTTAAGAAGGAGGCAGTGTTACGACGTCACAGAACAATCTACGTGTTTATCGAACGTTTCAGAGAGATCCAGAGTGTATGCGTGTGGTGTACGTGCTTGTATCCGCATCTACGAGAAAGTTCTCTATGCCGCCAGCCGTGCGGACTGTGTCAAGGTTAATTACGTAGTTCATACGCACGCTACGACGCAATTAGGAATCGTCTAGATATTCGACTAGCTATAAATACCGGTTATCAAACGACGTTCAGTTTAGTATGAGGCGAATTTTTGACTGTGCGGTTCGAGGGTATTAGTGCGATATTTTTACAGAGCGGTTCGAGTTATTACTGTGTACGTTCAAGTAGTTATTAGTGAAGTGTTGCGTTTTATAATCGGACGGTATAATTGTAATACAATTGAGTTTTAATATTAGTGGACATTTTATTGCGTGTGAACAGTTTTCATTTGATTTGTTGTAGACATTGTGTTGTTAATTACGAACTGTTTAACTGTAAAAATTAAAGGTGTGATTAGTGACTTAATTGGTGTCTTGTACTTATTTTGTTTCCACTGTACCTACGACGATCAAGTAGACGTTGAAGTGGGATAAAACGGTTAACAGTGGAAACATTGGACACTTTGTACAAGACGAGTGTGATTCGTAGTTATTCGGTAAACATGGATCCCAGTCAGATGATGGAAGCTTTACAAACACTGCTGCGGCAGACACAGGAAGAAGCAGAAAGACGACAAAAAGAAGAACGAATACAAGAAAGAGAAGAAGCAGAAATACGACTAAAAGAAGAACGAAGACAAGAAAGAGAAGAAGCAGAGGAAAGACGCAGACAAGAGACGGGAGGTGCGGAAAAACGACAGGATGAAAAACGTAAGCAGGAAGCAGATGACATCAAAGCGTTAATTCATGAACGAAAGCAGATGCAAGAATATACTACCGCAGAATTGGGTCTCCTACGTGGTGACGCAGGTGAATTACGAGGTGAGCTCAATAATCAGATTACCAGAATATCTGACGTAGAAGAATCCATGTCAACAAAAATATCTGCAGTAGAAAACTCAATGGCAAACATAAGAGAACAAATTAAAATTGAAGTTGAACAGTGCATGAAGATTCAACCAAAACAAATTTCTGAACAGACTGTACCTACGACGATCGAGTAGACCGTCGTAACAGTGGTTAATAGATGACCACGTTTTCCACAGTTGTAACATTTTGGTCTTCTGTCTTTTTCAAATCGTTGCGGCTCTCTTGAACTTTTGAATTGTTTGTCCGACAACATTGTTCTTCTGCACCCATCGTAACGGTAATGTGATACAGGGATCTTCTGACTGCAACGTGATGGCACAAACCCGTTAATGTAGCGGGACGCTGACTTGGCAGCTTCAAACTCTAGGGCGTGAACAAGAGCTTCTGAGCTATCTCGGTGTCTTGCCATTCGTAACACTTGCTGAAGTTCACAATCTCCGATGCCATCAATAAATGTCTACACCGTAAACCTTATTCGGAAGTCTTCTGGTGCTTCAGGATAGGCCAATCTAATCAATCTGTCGATACTTGCTTCAAATTCTTGAAGACTTTCCCCGAAACGTTGTCGTCTTGTTCTCAACTGAGCGTAGTACACCTCTCGCAAATGTTTATCACCATACCGTAATTCCAGAGCTTTTATCAACTCGGCATAGGTGTTCTGGCTGTCAGGTGGCACTTTCTGTAGTAGTTCTGCCGCGGGTCCTTTTAATGAGAGAACGAGTGAAACAGCCTTGTCTTTCTCTGTGCAATTATTTGCGCATGCAGCAGCTTCAAATTGGCGGAGGTACGTTGCCCAGTGACTGCTTCCGTCAAAGTTTGGAGCTTTGACATGAACTGTCCCTACTGCAGGCAAAGTGACTTTCTCTATTAACTTATTTTCTGTGTCTTTTTCTGTCTTTATCACTGGTACAGTCTGTTCAGAAATTTGTTTTGGTTGAATCTTCATGCACTGTATGACTTTACTTTTAATTTCTTCTGTTATGTTTGCCATTGAGTTTTCTACTGCAGATATTTTATTTGACACAGATTCTTCTATAACAGATATTTTTGTAGACATTGATTCTTCAACAATCGAGACAGATTTTTCTACTTCAGCTATTTTTAATGTCATTGATTCTTGTACCTCCGATATTTTAGTAACTTGTTTATTAAGCTCACCTCGTAGGATACCCAATTCTGCGGTACTGTGTTCTTGCAACTGTTTCTGCATAACTTCAAAGAGAGCTTCCGTTTTATCTGCTTCTTGCTTACGTTTTTCATCCCGTCGTTTTTCTGGTTCTTCCGCCTCCTGTCTGCGTTTCTCATCCTGTCGTTTCTCTGCTTCTTCCTGTGTCTGCCGAAGCAGTGTTCGTAAAGCTTCCATCATCTGACTGGAATCCATTTTATTAATAAATTACGAACTACACTCGTTTTGTACAAAGTGTCCACTGTTAACCGTTCTATCCCATTTCTGACACCACGATTACGATGGGTGCAGAAGAACAATGTTGTCGGACAAACAATTCAAAAGTTCAAGAGAGTCGCAACGATTTGAAAAAGACAGAAGACCAAAATGTTACAACTGTGGAAAACGTGGTCATCTACACGTGGTAGACTATTGGGAGAAGAAGATACCGAGAGAAGAGACTGATCGCACCAATTGGAGAAGTAAAGCCCCAGGACATCACACAGTTTCCACACTACATAAGATCAGTGGAAACTTGATTGTTAATGGATTTGCGGATGGTAAACCAACATCATTTACAGTTGACACGGGCGCAACAGTGTCCATTGTGCGCCCTGACTTAGTTTGTAACCGCCATCCTCTAATTAGCTCTTGTACAATACAGACTGTGACTGGAAGCCCCGTCAAGGTGCTAGGAAAGGTAGACGTACGTGTACGCCTGGGTCTTCTTGAGTTTAGCCACCAAATGCTCGTTGCAGACATTGTCGATGAAGTGATTCTTGGCACGGACATTATGAATGCCTACGGATTCGTTGTCGACTTAGGAGAGAATGTCCTGAAGGTTGGCCAAGAGAAGATAAAGCTTTGCATGGCTAAAATGACAGGGTCTACCAACCATTCGATTAAGCGAGTGGCGTTAGTCGAAGAAAAAGTCAACAAGTCTGGTCAAGAGGAACCCTGCCTGTTGCAAGCGGAAATGGAGGAAGAACTAGCAGAGGAAGTACAAATTAGTATAACGACAAAAGAAGTGATTGGAAAGCCAACTATGGGTGTCGAGACAAAACTCTTGCTTGTTCCTGAGCTGATAGAAGCGCCCGAGGGTAAAGTGGCTGAAGATGAGGTTACGCAAGAGGTTGTTGACGAGAACCAAACAAACTTGGATCAGCCAGTGGTAATTAGGTCATCAGTACATGACGCAACAGAAGTGATTCCAGCGAAACTAGTGGTTGCGCGAAAGACTGGGAACGTGATGTTCGGATCACACGAGACTGAATTCGATGAACGGGAAAATTATCTTTGCAAGGACGTCCACCTAGATCGCCTGGTCGAGTGTTACTTCGGAGACGGTTTGCCAGTTCGGGAAGAACAGGCTTAAGGACAGGGCAGTGTTACGGCATCACGAATAATCTTCGTGTTTATCGAACGTTCCAGAGAGATCCAGAGTGTATGCGTGTGGTGTACGTGCTTTTATCCGCATCTACGAGAAAGTTCTCGATGCCACCAGCCGTGCGGACTGTGTCAAGGTTAATTACGTAGTTCATACGCACGCTACGGCGCAATTAGGAATCGTCTAGATATTCGACTAGCTATAAATACCGGTACTCAAACGACCGCGACGTTCAGTTTAGTATGAGGAGAATTTTTGACTGTGCGGTTCGAGAGTATTAGTACGATATATTTACATAGCTGTTCGAGTTATTACTGTGTACGTTCAAGTAGTTATTATTGAAGTGTCGCGTTTTATATTCGGACGGTGTAATTGTAATACAATTGAGTTTTAATATTAGTGGAAATTTCATTGCGTGTGAACAATTTTCATTTGATTTGTTGTAGAGACTGTGTTAGTAATTACGAACTGTTTTACTGTAACAATTAAAGGTGTGATTAGTGACTTAATTGGTGTCTTGTACTTATATTTTGTTTCCACTGTACCTACGACGATCGAGTAGACCGTCGTAACAATGGGGAGGAATTTCGAATTCCGAGTAGACGGCATAATTCTTTAAACACTCCTGATTCGAAATGTCTCCCTTGATCTGTATGGATTTCCATAGGGGCTCCATAACGGCAACAGAAGTTGTGAACTAACTGCTTTGCCACAGTGGTAACCTCCTGATTTGGAATTGCGTAGGCTTCCACCCACTTAGTAAAGTAGTCACCTACAACCATGATGTACCGGTTTCCATCGTCAGTAACTGGGAATGGTCCAGCAATGTCTATGGCAATTCTCTCGAAAGGTTGTCCAACGTTATACTGTCTCATTTTCCCCCTGCTTCTGGTTTGTGGGCCCTTGGTTGCAGCACATATTTCACACGTCCGAACTCATTCCTCTATGTCGTGGCGAAGATGAAGCCAATAGAATCGCTTCCGTATTTTGTCAAGGGTTTTGTTAACGCCAAGATGGCCTCCAGATGTTCCATCATGCATCTCCTTCAAAACAGACTGCACTTTACTTCGGGGAACTATCAACTGCATGACCACGTCTCGTCCATCTGCACTTTCCCAAACCCTTTTCAGCAATCCGTTTTCTAAGGTGAGAGATTCCCATTGTGCCCAATAGCCCTTCAGCACTTCGGAACCATGGCAGATATCTTGCCAATCCGGGCGGCGACCTTCCTCTTTTGCTGTCAAGATCGGTCCAATGTCTTCATCAGTCATCTGTTCTTGTCGACAGTCTTGTGTTGTCCAGCCGTCAGCCAGGAAATCTACAGTGATGGCTTGAACATGTTCGCTTGAGTTTTGTTCTTCCTTTCTGTGGCAATGTCGGCAGTCTTCCGGGCACGGTCTTCGTGATAAGCCATCTGCATTACCGTGCAGGCGCCCCCGCCGATGTTGTAACTTGAAGTTGTACTCTTGCAGACATTCGAGCCACCTTGCCAACTGTCCTTCCGGATTTTTAAACCTTAAGAGCCATGCAAGCGCGGCATGGTCGGTACGTAGTGAAAACTCTCTTCCATAGAGGTATTTATGGAAGTGCTCCAACGCTCGGAGGATTGCCAGCAACTCTCTCCTTGTGACGCAATAATTTCTTTCCGGTTTAAAAAGTGTCTTGCTGTAATACGCTATTACTCGTTTTTCACCGTTTTGAACTTGAGACAAAACTGCTCCTAGATCAGTATTGCTTGCGCCTGTCTCCACAATGTACTTCCCTTCGGAATCTGGAAAAGCGAGACTTGGCTGCGAACATAATGAAATTTTCAAAGTCCTAAATGCTTGATCACACTCCCTCGACCACTGGAAGTTCGTTTATTTTCTGTTAGCTCATGTAGTGGTTTAGCAATAGTAGCGAAGCCTTTCACAAAACGTCTGTAATATAAGCATAACCCCAGGAAACTCCGAACTTCGTGTTTACTCTTCGCCACTGGCCAGTCTCTTACGGTGTCTACTTTATTAAGATCCATGCTAACACCCGCTGCCGAAACCAGATGGCCCAGATACTGTACTTCCTTCAGGAATAGAGAACACTTCTTCGGGCTCAGCTTCAGTTGTGTACCGTGAATTCTAGTCAGAACCTCCTTAAGGTTTTCCAAATGGTCTTTGAAAGTCTTCCCGATTACTATGATATCGTTTAAGTAAACAAGTCAAGTTTGCCACGTCAGGCCTCGGAGTACCAGGTCCATCAATCTTTCAAATGTTGCCGGTGCATTACAGAGTCCAAATGGCATGACGTTAAATTGGAATAAGCCACTTGGGGTCGAGAAAGCGGTCTTTTCCTTGTCGTCTTCATGAAGACCCACTTGCCAATATCCACTCTTCAGGTCCAATGTGGGAAACCACTGTGCTCCAGACAGCGTGTCGAGTGTATCGTCAACGCGAGGTAATGGATAGCAGTCTTTCTTTGTGAAATCATTCAACCTCCGGCACTACAGGAGAAGACCAAGCACTTGCCAAAGGTTCGATTACTCCCTCTGTCAACATGTCCTTTACTAACCGAGACTTTTCCTCTTGTTTAGATAATGGAGGCCTTCGAGGAGTTTGGCATATCGGTGTGTCCCCGGTATTGATGCGATGTTGTACAAGAGAGGTTCTACCCAATGGCTGTCCACGAACTGCAAAAGAATCTTTGAATTCATGTAAAAACCGTCTGAGTTCTGTTACCTCCCAACTTGAGAGGTCGTTAGAAGATCTGTTTAATAATTCCTGCAGTTCCTCTGGTAATTTGGAATTATCCGAAGCACTGGATCTTCGTTGCGTCATTCCGGCTACCCAGGCCACAGGAGTCAATTTGCCGAGGAGCGTATTGCTTTGTAAAGTGACAGCTTGATCCAAAATATTCGCCACTCTAATAGGTACATTACCAGTTTCGTCAGGTTTTACTAAACGTCTGGCATTTAGTATGCCCGGTGTGCTGACTACCTGGGGTTCAAATAAAGAGCACTGATTGCCCCTAGTATCTACCGCAGTTCTAACCATGATGATCTTTTTCTGCTGTCGTCATTGTTGATAGTATTACCTCTTCGCCTCCGATTCTCAAGACATTGTTTTTGAAGTCGACTATAAAATTAATCCGTATGCGTTCATAACGTCCACACGAAGAATTGCTTCATCCACAATGTCTGCAACAAGTACTTGATGATTAAACTCAAGTCTACCGAGGCGTAGGTGTACCTCCACTTTTCCATACACTTTTACAGGCCGTCCAGTAGCTGTTCGCAAGCTGCAAGAGCACCAGATTGGCTTGAGATCTTTCACCACGTCGAGGCGCACAATAGAAACTGATGCGCCTATGTCAACTGTAATCGAGGTTGGCCTTTCTTGAACAAATCCGGTAACTACCAAGCTCCCGCTGTTTTTCTGAAGTGTAGAAATTGCGTATTGTCTAGGGGCTTCGTTCCTCCAGTTAGTCAGCACACGCCCCGTTGTACTGACTATTGCTCGTTTCCCTGCTGCTGAATTCTAACCCGACAATCTCGTTGTAGGTGTCCAGGCTTCTCACATCGATAACACTTCGGTCTTCCATCCTTTCTTATTTTATTCTGTGGCGCCGACTACTGCAGGCAAAGTGACTTTCTCTATTAACTTATTTTTTGTGTCTTTTTCTGTCTTTATCATTGGTACAGCCTATTCAGAAAATTGTTTTGGTTGCATCCTCAGGCACTTCTCAACTTCACTTTTCATTTGTTCTCTTATGTTTGCCATTGAGTTTTCTACTGCAGATATTTTATTTGCAACAGATTCTTCTATGACAGATATTTTTATAGACATCGATTCTTCAAGAATCGAGATAGATTTTTATACTTCAGCTATTTTTAATGTCATTGATTCTTGTACCTCCGATATTTTAAGTAACTTGGTTATTAAGCTCACCTCGTAGGAGACCCAACTCTTCAGCGGTTTGTTCTTGTGTCTGCTTTTGCTCCTGTATTAACTCCTTGATGTCTTCTGTTTCACGCTTCGGTTCTTCTCTTTCCTACCTGCGTTTTTCATCCTGTCGTTTTCTGCTTCTTCCGCTTCCTGTGTGTGTTTTTTCATCCTGTCGTTTTTATGCTTCTTCTCGTTCTTCTCTTCGTTCTTCTTTTTGTCGTCCTTCTGCTTCTTCCGCCTCCTGTCTGACTCTTTCCTCTGCTTCCTGCAGAAGGGCTTTCTGTCTCTCTTCCGCTTTATCTGCATCCTGTCGTCGTTGTTCCTCTGTCTGCAACAACAGCGCCTGGAAATTGTCCATCATCTGACTGACATCCATTGTTTTCCGATTAATTACGAATTACACTCGTCTTGTACAAAGTGTCCACTGTTTCCACTGTTAACCGTTCTATCCCAGTTCTGACACCACTGTTACGACGGTCTACTCGATCGTCGTAGTTACAGTGGAAAATAAATTACAAGACACCAATTAAGTCACTAATCACACCTTTAATTGTTACAGTAAAACAGTTCGTAATTAACAACACAGTCTCTACAACAAATCAAATGAAAATTGTACACACGCAATAAAATGTCCACAAATATTAAAACTCAATTGTATTACAATTATACCGTCTGATTATAAAACGCAACACTTAACTAATAACTACTTGAACGTACACAGTAATAACTCGAACCGCTCTGGAAATATATCGCACTAATACTCTCGAACCGCACTATCCAATATCTCATTGAACTGAAAAATAAGGCCGCTACCCCATGTATTTATAGTCACGCTCACACACCAGAAGCTTCCAAACTGCGTCTTGTCTCTCGTGAACTACGTAATTACTACGGCCTTGACACAGGCCGAGCGCCCGAGCGAAGCCCGGCACAGTCGAGAAGATTCTCGCAAAATGCGTATAGTTGCACGTACGCCACACGCGTTACATCGAGATCCTTCTGGCATATTCGATAATCGCGTAGACTGTTCTGTGCTGTCGTAGCAATATTTTATTCTGAAGTGTATGATTCTGAATAAGTGTACCTCAATATGTGTTTAAAGTTTACATATTAAATTAAATCCCACTGCATCAATAACGTTTTAGCTTTCCTATCTCTTCAGCTGTTTGTTTACTTGCCAATGGAGGGTAATCCGGTTTGGGGTCGTCATCGTCCCGTTGTCCGCTCTCGTCTTCGTCTTCACACTCTGGCATTTCTTCAAGACTTTCTATGCGTTTGATGATGTCAGCTGTCTATGACAAATGCATCAACAATAGTAACATAACCCTCAGAGCTAACAAAGCCTTTTAATAAATCATTAAATTCTTATTTGTTAGGCTCAAGTTTCTTGATAATGTCATCGATCACCGAATCACAAACAGTTCTCGACTTTTTAAACAATTGCCTACTGTAGAAGGGGCAGCTTGCTTTAATGGTGAAGATATCCACAGAATCGCGTCGAAAACACCGGTTCTTCTGAAGATTTAGTTTTGTCCATTCGAGACAAAATATATCTCAATACGTTTTGCCTTAAGTAAACTTTAAATTACGAACAATACTCTGGAAAGGCTTGGCAAACAAATCATGTTTGGATACAGAAAAACTAATTTTTAACATTATTTAGCATAATATTAGTATCATTATCCAAAAATAAAACCACTTTCCTCTTTTGGTACAGATTCTACGATCAAATGCCAACAACTATTCAGTCATTATTTCCCTTGTCATCCATGTTTACTTAGTTGAATACCACACTACATTTAGTTTGCTTACGTCAACCTCCTTAAGGCAACCACGTTTATAATAACAGGGTTTTCAGATTCGCCTATCGTGTTAATGCATAGCTTGACGGTCACTCTTTATTTCAAACTTTTACCACCTATACGCTTTGCACTTTTTATAGTCTTTGTTTTAGAGGATAGAGCTCTGAAAAACAGATCAGTCTAGTCACACAGTTGAAGATATTTTTTCCCACAAGGTTCAGATAATTTTCTTCACTCTGGCACTTTGTTTTTTCCAGCTGAACCCAATTCACCCTACTTCACGTTATCAAAGAGATATTGTGGCTTATTCTAAACTTATCGAGTCAGCTTCCAGTTGCCACGAAATTGTGAATCTCTAATTTCTCTGTAATTTGGAGTAGTTTTTCAGGGAATTATAGGTATACTCAGAGGTCCATTATTCCTACGGGTACGACAAAACTATTCGAAAGTTAAATTGTCAACTTGTAGGCCAGAAAGCGAACGTTTAGCAACAATGTTTTTATTTTCAATCCACGATTTAACGATTTTTGTTGTTTCTTAAACTGTCACTAAGCAGCGTTTTCCAGCAGCAAATCGTCCGTCCATGTATCTATCAGTAAGTTTCTCCTTATCATACGTATTAGCAATTTCTACATTTTCTTGTAAAATTAATATTTTGGGTAAAATATTTCTTGTAAAATTGTGTTTGTGCACCACAGTAAACCCTGTGATACACGTAGACTACAGTGTGCACTTTATAAAACAATGACTAGCAACAGTTATGCACTCTTGGAACTTAATAAATGAATTTATGAGATTACCTCCATCTTCGCAACTAGGCGGGACAATAGAGATTATGACTTTGTTATATAACTGTAAAGTGACAAGACACTAAATAGGTAGAAACACAGCCTTCTCCATTTTTCAGGTTCTATTGGTCCTCGCTTCCCGCTAAGCGACGTCATTTTTCCCAATTATAAGTGGTGATATTTGTTTTTTTGTGCGTATTTGTTGACATAAAACACTGAAACTGTCCAGTTATGCCTTGTGGTGTGGTAGTGGTTAACAACCGTATAAAAGAAAGACTGTCAGTTTTGTGTAGTTTAGCAGTTAGTGTATTATTAAATTCGATTCATTTTTTGTTGTCAGTCTAGTTTCCTGAACAAGGTTCTATTTGAGGTTAAATTATGCCTCATTGTTGTCCTGTGCCAAATTACAAAGGAAACTATAGGAATGGGCCTAATATTACATTTTTTAATTTTTTAAAGCCTCCAAAGCTGCACAGAAGTGTATAAGAGGAATAAAACGTGATTTTGTGACTACATTATATACCCGTATTATGACACCATTTGAGTGATCGAATGACATTGTCAAGGTGTGCACCAGACATCCTGTGTGGCTTTAAATAGTGACAGAATGATATCTTTAAATGTTTTTAAATAATTTTATTTTGATGTTGACGACCCCGAAGGTGCGATAATCTGATGATGGAACTTTTGTTCAGAAACGCGTAATATACGTTGAAAGCAGAATTTACAAGCCGGATAAAGGTAATTATTTACTATTATTAAAATTAGTGACTTGGGTACAAAAATAAAAATGAAGTTTAAAGTAGTAATGAATTGAGATATTATAAGATTGGAAAAGGTCCTACATGAGTGTCTCTATATATCAGTAATGTTTTCTCAATTGTTTTACAAAGAAGCTGGACATAATACATGGATAAATATTACACAATATAACGGTGGTAGCAGCTTCTAGCAAATAGTGAATTATTTTTGATAATAAGTTCATTTAAGTTCTTTAATTATCACTAATAGGAGAAACAGGTTTAATTATCACTATTGCAACAGGTAGTCTAAACAGGAGAGAGTATGTAATAAGAATTTACATAACTTTAGTATTTTTGAAGATATTGTATTTAGAATGAAACGTCATCATCATCATCATCATCATCACCATCATTATCATCATCTTCAACAGGGATTACACCAACAGTGGTTTGGTCAGGTCCCTATCAGATGGATTAGAGCCAGTCACTCCAACGTTTATTCGCACGCCCCACATCTCTGACCTTTCGGCTTATATTTCCATATAATTGTGTTTAGGGATGCGGCAGCCAACCATTGGGTTAATTCGTTCCAGCCATGTTAGCCGATATTGGGCAAGACTGAAACATCTCCGAAAATGTAAATAGAACACGTTCGTGCAGTGTGTTTTGAATGAAGAAATATGTTTTCCTAATCTATGTATATTTTTAGGTTATTATTATAAGACTAAATAATTGTTTATAATTAGTTTCATACGAGAGTCTTCTCTTTCCTAACTTTTATCTGCTTTCTTATTAGAAAACAATCACAGTTATTACACTAATAAAGAAAATGAAGTTATTAATTAAAAATCTATTTTTCACTTATTAAAATTTGAAATATCTGAAAGTTATATATTACGCCAATATAATAGTTGTTTAAATTATTTAATAATTATTATTTAAAACATCTGTGATACAAAGTTTACTTTTAGAAGAGCGAGTAGTAAGTACGACTTTAAAACTAAACCTTTAGGCTGTATACTGCAGTATGTATACGTCATCGAGCGAATTGTCACTGTTGTGGTCGATGACGTCATGAACGGATCAGACAGGCCTTCCCTTGCGCTCGGTCACGGCCTCCATGACATTCTCCGTTCAGGGTTCAGAGTTCATGGGGCCGTGACTGGGTTGTTTAACCTGCTACTGGTAAACAAGTACCTAGTAACATAAAAGAAGCGACCGTATACGTTCCGTTCAGGATAGGTATATTCAAGGTACAGGAAAATTTGACACTGTCCTGTTATTTGGAAGTTTTGAATTGGTGGCGGCGCCTAGTTTTCAGTCTCCATTATTGAGAGGCCCCTCTCGGAGGATTAAAACATATCCATTATACAGAGGTGACCGCTATTTAGAAGTGTCCGTTACCAGACGTTTCACTTAGTTTATATTAGAAACATTTCAAACATAATTCCTCCACACGAGTATATTCACTAGTGCGGACGGAAATATTTTTCCACATATGTACAACGCCACGAGCAAAACGTTGGTGAGGTATACTTATGTACATCGTTGTTATTGTTTGATGAAAACAGGTACACACGCAGCTTTCAAACGATTACGTTTGAATCCAACAATACAACGAGAGGAGTACAACCATGAGTGCCGCAATGTATTGATGGATTTACTGCACACATCGTACTCTGTTATCCCTTGTTATTCTATAAAATAGAATACGCTTTAAAAATTTCAAATATACATTAAAGAAACGATTTATTTACGTTCACACACATGTGCTGGAAAGCACGTACATAGATTCACACATAAACACGGTATAAACACATATGTATCGAATATTTTGCGTATCGTAATGAAACTTTTGTTTTTTAAATTATGCTAAATATACTTTTAATTAGTTTATATTATAATGAAACAAGGCGACTGAAACTTTACAAACCAGTGAAATGAACTTTAGATTTAAGTATTTAGTTTAAGAATTGGTAATAAAATAATTAATGTTTGGCCTTTCAGACAGTTTTAATTAAAAAAAATTAAATTTTATGAACTGTGTGACCACGACAGAAGGTTATCTGTAGCTACATTTTTAATCAGTTCTGTATATTTCGAATAATAGTATATATATGTATCTGTTTCTTGGTTTCAGTCAATTATTAGTTTTCAGTCGTTTAGTCCGTTTTTGCGGGTGATCGATTCTTATAATGTCGCCGAACAATTTATGCTGAGATAAACCGTTTTCGAGTATTGACTGATTTTAATGCCATTTTCCGAACGGGAACTAGATTTATATGATGAAACTACTCCCCATTCTGGAGTCGTCAGTCTTTCGACTGGTTTGTACCCTCCCCGCATATACCCGTGGTGCGTGTGTTACGGAGTCTCTTACGATTCAAAGCATCCAGAAACTTATGACAAACTAGCGCTAATGCGTTAAGTAAGTAATAGAGTTAAAGTAATTTGTTATGGGACCTACAGTTTAACGCCGGATCCGAACGGCATAGTTGGGGAGGGCTTATACTGGGCAGGATACCTCTCGCTGGTTTGCCATCACCTTGCGAGGGGGAATGGTCGTATCTAAAATGAACTACTACGCCTTTGAAATTTTCCTGTCGGCACAAGTTTTTAACGTTTGACATGTAATTTTTCTTCATCCTTGTCGGAGGTGGGGAGTAGACTCCCATAAAATTCCCTCCCTGCACCACTACCTGTGTTTAAATTTACACACACACACACACACACACACACACACACACACACACACACACACACACACACACACACACACACACACACACACACACACACACACACACACACACACACACACACACACACACACACACACATGTATGAATTTGTCTGTATTCATATAAATTAAAACGAGGAGACGGAGAGGTGTGGGACGTCCGAGGGAGCGCTGGAGTGATCAGCTGTAAACTTTGCCTGTTTACCTGTCTTGGTTTAATCCTTGCAGATGATGATAATGATGATATTATAAATTATTATTGCGTAAAAGTACAATGAAATTGTGTTTATTGTCCACTTAAGAGACTGTTTTGAGGTCGTGCTGCATCATGACCGTGACCATACTCTACGATAATCAAAACATGTTTTAAGCAAGCAAAAAACACAATTTCAATGTATATTTATACAGTACATATTTATTAAAATGGAAACTTTACCAAGTTCACACACACACACACACACACACACACACACACACACACACACACACACACACACACACACACACACACACACACACACACACACACACACACACACACACACACACACACACACACACACACACACACACACACACACACACACACACACACACACACACACACACACACACATTTACTTCTAAATTCTCTCTGTAATCATCTAATTTATGAATATAACTTTTAAATGCACTATAAAGTAAGTTGAAGTACGACCATATATAATTTACGTTGAAATTTCAGTTATTAGAAAATGTGTTACAACTTCCGAGTGTGGGGGATATTATTTCCACTGCCGTCGTAACTATTAATTTATGTCAGTCACGTTATTAATGTAAATACTTTTATATCATTCTACTATAGTTGTATGAAAGTTGATGTATTTTCTCATACTTGCTAAAAAATATGTTTTCATTTTCTTATTGCCTTACGCAACTAGATAATATGTCTCTGGAATTTGTCTCAGAAAAACCGAAATATTGCGTCTTTTTATTGTGTAAATACTGTTTAAAGATGCCTATGTTTACAGCGTCAGTTTTTTCAGTTGTGCAACGTTGGAATACGGAAGTACTGACATTACCAAATCTAAATTTCACGGTGTGAAAATCTAAATTAAATAATTTTTTAATAAGAATATTGTATATGAACGTAATTTTTTATAGTATTATGTTGATTTAATTGGTTTGAAATCCTGATATACTTTTACGTCGTTAAGCCCCGCGTTGGAGCGCCAATTTGTATAAGAACGTAATTTTTATAGTGTACGTGTTTCAATTGTTATTACCTGGGTATAATATTTTTCTTTAGTCCCCGCATTGCAGGCGTCAATTTGTCTATGAACGTAATTTTTTCTTGTCTTTTAAGCCCCAAGTTGCTGGCGTAAATTTGTAATATCATAAAAACTTTTTAGTTGGGTATAGGTTGTCGAATGTTTAAACCGTGTATGTAAGTTATTCTCTATTTATTTATTTTTTCAGTTTTGGGTTCTTTTATGTTTTTTTCTATTTTTTCACCGACAAAATTATTCGTCATCTGCCTTAGACGTTTGAATAATCCGGTTGTAATGCAGAACCAGATTACTAATGAGTACTTTCGATTACCATATCGAAATATACCCTTTGAGGTTATTTCTAATTTCGTAAAGTTTTGTTTTCTTTTTATTTACAACACGCCGACGTCGTCTTGGTCTTGTTCGTTCAGTGAGAACCCTCTTATCTTAATCTGTTTGATAAATAAAAACACATTGAATAACAATTGATAATAATGTTCATTATTTATTTGGTTTAATTTCAATTGAAAGTTATATGCTCGAAATTAACCATAGCACGGATCGATTCCGTCTCTCGGGTCGATTGCTTACTTTCTTCAATTAGTATTATAATGTTTGAGTTCTTTAGACTGCTATGCAAAGTTCATTACGGTTAACAAGAAGTACATTACAGTACAAATATTGTCATACTTATTATCTAACACAACAGAAATAATAGTAAATAAAATTAAAAATGTAATACAATAAATCTTTTCATTCAGTCTAATGCCGCAATGCATCATGGTCCTTCAGTAATCATAAAGACAACATGGCGGCTGGTCGCTACACTGATTTTATGTGAAAATGGTTTACCACCAGTTTTTTATTAATAAAATATGTTCACCGGCTACGGTCACAGTGGCACCGACATTGGTCGTCCGATTATTTTCGTCAGACGTCGGCCGATAGGATGGTCACAGTGCCTCCGGGTCGTCCGATTATTTTAGTCAGACGTCGGCCGATAGGGTGGTCACAGTGCCTCCGACAGTTATTCATTTCAATTCAGTGAGTGTAGACAAAATGGATGTTCCATCATTTTTGTGTTTGGAAACAAGTCCCGTTGTAATGCGCGTTTGTAACTTTTTGTGCTGTGGTATAGCACGTAGATGCGGAAGTAAGCTCATGATAAAGAAGTAATCCTCGTCCTCTTCAATGTCTCCTTTTTTATTTTGCAGTTCCTGCAGGTGGGCGACTTTTACTTTTTCTAGTTGTACTAGATCATGAAGAGCATCTTTTTTCTGTCGTGGTCTCTTCTTCGGAGATTTGAAAAGCTTTTTTGACGCTTGACTCACGCCTCGAGTCACAGAAGGGCTGCGTGAATTGGCAGATTGTTGTTCGCCCGATTGTTGTTCACCAGATTGTTGTTCACCCGATTGTTGTTCAATCAATTCATTGTCACAATCTGACTCTGGTGGAGTGATTCTCCGCTCACCGTATAATCGTCTGCGTCGCTTTGGTGAGGGCGTGGCACATTTCCAACGAGACGCCTTGGGGCATACGTGTCGTGCAAAAAACTCATCTGCTTAAAAAACTTCCATTTCGAATCACCCCGAGATGCCGAACCTGTTGGTTGATTGATCTTTGCAAGCTCTCGACGATAGGTGTCTCTCAAGTACTGCCATTTAGTTTTTACTCCGGAACCTGGAACACACAATAATGAAGCCATATTTTAAACATAATATTATTGAGATAAATAATATAATATTTAACAACATTTATAAAAAATAGAATATAAATAGAATTTTGTATTCTATGGTTCATTTTTCATTCATTTGTTTATTTTACATAGCCGAAGAAAGACACGTTGCGAATTTTTACTCGCCAAATTCTGTTGGGATTCGATGTGATAACCACTAATCCACTGCAGCTGTCGATTATTTAATGAAATTGTTTATATTTCCCATAAAATGTTTTCAAATTGTCATTCTTATCTGGAGTATAATCATTTATTTTTATTATAAATATTATAAATATATATGAATATTGGGATTAATTTGTTTTCTTTGTTTTAGGTTTTTATCGACTGGACTAGCCTTCAGGTCTTTGGCATCTTCCTTCAGAATCTCTCACAATGCGATCGCCATGATCGTTTACGACACGTGCAAAGATATTTGGATGAAATTTAATGGAAAACACATGCCATTTCCATCTGTTGAGAGTTTAAAAAAATCGCGAGTGATTATGAGCATTTGTGGGATTTTCCAAATTGTATTGGAAGTATTGACGGGAAACATGTTCGCATAAAATGCCCCGCTCGTTCAGGATCCAAGTTTTTCAATTATAAAAAATATTTCTCTGTTCATCTTCAAGCTATTGCTGATGCCAGGTATAAATCTATTACGGTGGATGTAGGAGATTATGGAAGACGAAGTGATAGTGGTGTGTTCATGGAAACTGGAGTCTATCACCATTTGGAAAACAATTCATTAAATGTGCCGCCTCCCAAACCATTACCAGGGACAAATGAACATGTACCCCACGTGTTGCTGGGTGATCAAGGATATCCTTTAAAGGGATACTTAATGAGGCCGTATCCTACTGGGAACAATGTTGATACAGAAAAGAAAATTTCAACTATCGCCTCAGCAGAGCTAGACGTTCGGTCGAATGTGCCTTTGGTATTTTAGTGAGCAAATGGAGATGTCTAAAGACTGAACTGCAAGTGGATCCATGTCATGTAGACACTCTTGTCAAGACTGTTTGCTTACTGCATAATACTGTGATAGATAAAGATGGTATAAATGAGTCCGTCTCGTTAAACGTTGACACAGCTTTGACAGCACGAGTTTGAGACGTTTTAATCGCTCATCACGAAGAGCATATGAGATACGCGATATTTTCAAACAGTATTTCAAAGACAACAATATTAATAAACCTAATGACAGTGTAAATATTTAATGTAGTTTCGTTTTATGTTTAAATTTACTGTTGATAAAAACAGCTAGATAGAAAATAAATTTTTTATCACTATATTGGTACAATTCGTGTTCTTCTTTTTATTACTTATCTTTGTAGGGTCGACGAAAGAATGAACACAGGTGGAGGGGATGGCACATGGCACCCCTCCTTCTACGAAGCATCCATTAAAATCTGTTTATTAAAATGTTCCGTTTTCTGAATAATACTCAAAAAATGATTTTCATTATATACGTACTAAAATTATTAAAACTATATTATATAACATTAGACTAAAGAATATAGACAAAAAGGTTAGGAACAATTTGTAATGGATGGTACTCACTTGTATGTTCCAATAAATTTGCAATTTCATTCCACAGACGTCTTGCGATATCTCTATTGTGATATGCGGCATCCTCATTGTTCCATAAGCTTCTCCTCTCTTCAACTAAAATTATAAGTTTCTCGCAATCCATCGTGATGAGAATTATTTCGTACTGTTGTCGAGCGAATCGTCCGATAAAAACAAACCGAATTGAAATTCGCCCGATGGATACCCGACGTCGGTGTAATCGGCCGATGCGGTCGGAGACACTGAGACCACCTGTATACCTTTTGCCTTGTTTGAAATTATCGGGCGAGTTTGGGCGACGTCGGCCGTCGGTCGAATCGTCCGATGTCGGTTCCACTGTGACCATTACCTAAGTTAGTCAACTGTAGTAATACTTCATTTTTTATAATTTAGTTTTATTGTTGCTTCTTTTCGTTTGTTTTTTTCGTACTTTAGTTATATCTTCTTTCAAAATTATATTTAATTATAATTTTTGATATTTTCTTTTTATAAAATTTTCTTCCTTTCTCGGATTAGATTCCCTTTTATATCTTTGTCACTTATAGCCGCACAGAATTAAACTGATCTCTCTCGTGGCTAACAATAAAGTGTTGTTTTTTTCTTCTTTTTTCGACTAGCTTGCCCAAAATTCTATAACCCCTATTGGTCCATTCTGTTAGGTTCAGAGGTCACATGACCCTGGTTATTAAAAATACATTATTTTTATATCTTACACTCCAAATTACTCCTTAATTATCACTTATCTTATTTATGCTTAACATAATTTACATCTTGTTTTTCCTCGTAAAATTACAAACAATTTTACCCCTTATGACCTTTATGTATGACTTAATAAATATTGTTGGTGATTTAAGGCCTTATGATTAATTGATATGGCATTTTGGGATGTTATTATCTGACCTCAATACATTACTTACCTTCTAATAACATTAATTCATTAAATTAAAACAAACATCTTAACTTAAAGTCATGTTTTCATGATTCAAGATTCAAATAATCCTAAACAATAAACACATTTTTAAACAACTGTTAATCTGTTTAACAAATAACAATATTTTTTGTTTGTTTGTTTGTTCACAGTCCATTTTGGTCTGTCTTTACTTATATTTGGTATTCCTCCTCACCATATTGTCTGTGGGATTAATACTTATTATGATTCACTATTTTCCACCTTGACACTGTTATTTTTATTCTACCTTAGATTTCATTACATTAGTCACTTTTAATTACATTTATTTAACATACATTAGTTCTACTACAATGTTGTATTGTACTTCTTGTTTATTATTATTTCTATTTCATGCTCCTAGTCTATCTGGGTACTGTTTAATTTAAGTTTAGTTTGTGGTCATTGTCATGTCATTTAGTAGGTATGGTGTGTTAGTTTGTTATACCTTTTTCTTTCAATTTGGGACTTCTCTCTTTTACTGTATTCACTCAGTCGATTCTCTATTCTTTAACTATAATGGCTGGGTTCTGTTTAGCTCTTTTTTACTTAATAATAATAATAATAATAATAATAATAATAATAATAATAATAATAATTGTTTCTATTTCTGTGCTATTCATATTATGGTTTATTAATAGTAGCCTTTAGCAATGTAGATTTTGGTAATGCTACAATATTTACCTGTTGTTGTTCAGCTAAATACTACAAGAACTCACCTACGTTTGTACAACACAGTCAGTTCACACTAAAACACAAGGTGACCGATTTTGGTTAACTATGTGGCTATCTTCAGACCAAAATGGTTTTACATGGTGTGCCGCGGTTTCTCAAAGAAACCGGGCGACAGTATAAAAATATAATTTATAAATGTGAATTGCGAATTTATTATTTTGCGATGTTCAACTAGCGCCGTGTTTCGCGTTACTGCACGCTCGCGCCATCTGTTAGCGGAAGCAGGTAATTGTGTTCTCTAATCCGGCTCTGCCGATTGCAAAAGTTTTCAGTTGGCCGTCATCTACAGAAGTGTAAACAGCCTTTCCTTCGGCAGACAGAGTTTGGTTAATTCTTGTACTTTCTATCCTATCATGAGTAGGTAGACTTTTACAGACCTCCGGTAAGTAAATTATATATATATATATATATATATTATTCATTTGCTTGTAAAAAGTACAAATTTAAATAATAATTGACGTAGATGTGAACGGATAATGTTTGATAGGCATGCCTCGTGTGCGTGTGACCTAAAGTATGTTCATTGTCATATATCTTGATTTATTTAACCACTGAAACAGCCTTATACATATGTATTTAGTAATAGTAATTGCCCATGTTAAATGGGGTGTAAAAGTTATGTAATTCTGGGGAACTGTGATGAAGTGATTGTGAGAGCACGTGTCCATTATAAACTTATAACATGTCGAAGAACGTTAACTTTGCATACGCATGTGGGGGTGCGTTATAAATTAAACCAAATAATGAGGCATTGAGGCCTTGTGTGTGAATCATTAATTTAAGAAAGAAAGTTTATTAAGATTTTTAAGTATGGTTATTATGCCACACGTTGGTTGCGTCAAATATTAAGATTCTTAGAGACTAGCTCAACGTATTGGTGCGCTAAATATAACTACTCGTGAAGCGCGCGTAATTTTCGAATGCTGACTAAATAATTTATTCAAGACAGTATTGCATATACTCGGTAATTACATTGATTTATTGTGTTACAAATTATATTTAGATATATTTATTACTGAATACTTCCACTCATTTTTGCATTATTGATTAATTTGCTTGGGCGCCAGAGCAGAGTATCTTAGGATTGTTATGAAATAATAACACTTCGTTCAGATACTAAGATTTATATTGTTATCTTCTTATTACTTAATACATCTGACGATTAATCATTAATATCATCTTTCCAATCTATTCATTAATATTCTTTATAATTAATAACAAAAAAAAAATTATTAATATCTCTAGTTTACGGATTCTTCAAAATCATATTAATCAAGTATTATTCAAATGAGCAATCAGTAGATTCAAATTTACTTCCTTAACACATTTAAATCTTCAATATTAATCAAAACATATACATGTATCATAAATTCTTAACTACTATGAACTTCTATAATCTTCCATAGATTCAATTATTCAACTTCGTTACCATTTCTATAATTATTATAACTTGTTTCCTTACTTTACTATACCATAACTCTCCAAACATGTCATATAGCATAAATTGTAATATTTAGTATCTGAACTCGTGGGTCTTTTGAGAATGAGATGAGTTATTTTTGAGATGCTAAAATTATGTTAATTTATTGAGTTGTGAATCATAAATGATATACTGTTACTTGTTGCTGGATTCCAAGTAAAAGAATGACGAACTGTAATCCTGCGTTGAACATCGCATAAACTTTGCACTCATCACGCTTGATTAAACCTTCTTTATTTACTTTACTCGCTCGCGTTAGTACTAGACGTCGCGCACGTATAAATAAGTATACTTCTTGCTGCAATCTATGCGCACAAGTTAAACATCTTCTGGTCCATACGTACTATCGCTAACACATATAAAATAAACTTCTTGATGACTGTAATTCTTTCTCAACTATTTAACCGAGATAATCTATTGATTTGAACTTAGAATTAACGTATTAAAATGCTCACATCGCGTGACGCAGGTTTCCGTGTTCTGCGTGAAAATTAAACTTAGACTTCCCCTTTTGTTTGCTTCACTTGTTTTTTATAGTTTTGCGAGTCCTTCCCTCACTACAGCTCTTGTTGATCATACTCCCATTAGCTTGATTTTGAAATATTTTCCGGTAAATTCGAACGTACCCATTCCGGTGCTGTATCTTTTTCGCGCTCACTACCGACGCTATCCGTGATTGGTTGCCAGAGAGCGGGCGATAAACTTACGCGGACATTCGTTAGACTCCTAAAAAGTGACGCTACTTTCTAAAATGGTCATACTTATTGGCGTGTCATCTATTGTCTGTTGAAGGACACGGTACCGTTGACCTCACGGTACATGGGCGTTTTTTGCTGTATGTACTCTACAAAACATTTTATGCTTGTACGACATGTAAGGGTGTTTTGGGTCTATTGTAACTTATTTTGTCGGCGCCTGACTGTCGCATAGTCGAGCCTCTTTTAATTCAAATTTTCATTTATACTTTACTTATATCTATATACATTACAATGCTTTATATTATTATATATAGTTATAGTTACCATTAATAGTTGATTTATTATTTTATGTGTTTATATACATATTAAATTAATATACAGGTTCACAGTAACGTTTCAAGTTACACCTAATTATAAAGAACTCAGCGTAAATGGTCAATAGTGGCAAGCGTTTGATTCATGTTTGAGTTTGTTAATACAAGTGTGGGCAGTTGTACATGTGTGTGTTATGCTCGGGAAAGATTTAGTTGTCAGCGAATTAATTATTATTCATGCCTAGGGCTCCCGGAGCGACGGAGACTTGACCCTAGCATGGTAGAAATTCCATCTTCTACCATGTCCTGAACTGACGACACATACAGACTCTCGTTTCTCGCCTGCCGGAGGAAAAGAAACAGTAAGGATGCAACTATAACCACCCTCATCATGATCTGGTGACAGTACAGCAAGGCAGAAGTCCACCTGGGAATTATCTGCATAAAACGAGGTGATATTCATCCAATATTTCGATAAATTTGGCCTCTGTATAAAACAACAGATATCGTGCGTTAACCATCCACATAAACTCAAGTTCCAACTTACTGTAATTGACTTACTACAATATATAAACCTTTTCAGTTGAGCGCGTGCCCTGCTGGACATAGTTTTGCATGCAAACTTTCATGTAACATTGCTTTGATGTGTAATTTTATTGTAGAGAGCAATTGTAGGCCCGTTCGCTGGCATGTGACCAGCGTTCATTAATTTTTTTTATGCTATACATTATTTTTTACCTTGTTAGTGATTGGGTTGTAGAAGTTTGGGTGCTGGTATGTTAGTTAAGTAGGTAGGTGCAGTATGTAACATGTAGATCTGGACCGGCTGGTTTAGCATCGATTATAATCTCGGGTGTTTTCGCACTTAATCATTTTCGTATTTCATAAAAAGGTTGGGAGTTTTCCTTAATCTGCAATTAGGTCAGGTTACATTTTAAAATCAGGGGTAGTCACCTGTTTGTGCAAATCTATGCAAGCTCCCGGACATGTTACTTTATGTCGGGTCTGGCTCTTTTCCGGCCTTCTTCTACCCTGTCTGACTTGCGGGGGATTTCTAAATTTTGTAGTGGTTAATTGCCTTTTTGGATGCCGTGTGGAACATGTCAGCGGCCGGGCCAATCCAGATTATTTTCTTTAAATTTATAAATTGTATTTTGATAAAACTATACAGGCTGTTTACAGGCATTTTAAATTTATAAATTGTGTTTTCTTATTATGATGGCCAATTGCCTTTTGAGTAATTTTGGGGGTTATTGTATTTTGATGAAACTATACAGGTTGCCCATAGGCCCTGTAAATAGAATTGTATCTGTGATTTATATGTATCGTGTATGTTAAATTATGTGTAATCGTCTAGGCCCCAATAAAGGTTGTTATCTTGTTTGTTAACAGATAGTATTAATTGCAAGTCCCGTCTCATTGGACCCAGCACACTTTATGCTTCCTTCTAGGCCTTCAGCCTAGTCTTAAATATTAAATAACCCTTTTTCCCTTAAACAAAAAAAATAAAAAAATAAATTCATAAAACTCCCACACAAATAAAAAGAGGGTTACAAATGGTAGCAGAGGGTGGTTTATAAAATCTATGGTTGAACACGTGGGTCCTTTGGTGTGACGAGACTTGCAAACAGTTAAAAAAAAAAAAACTTAGAGAATTTAAGAGTGACTTAGAAGCAAGGCACCATCATACATGTCTATGTTTTATGTTATGTTCAATGTTTAGGTTAAGATTTGAATGGTGATTATTATTGTTGATGTATGATTTGTCAGCCTGTTTTGAATTTGTATAGAGAGTAAGGCATTGTAAACTGGGTGCCGCCACGAGCCATGCATGCACATTAGTTGAAATATTTTTGGGGTCGTTTGAGACTTTTGAATTACCGGAGATCTGAGGCGTTATGATGTTGAATAGACATTACTTCATATATCATTAATTAATGATTACTTAATATCATTAATTGATATTAAAATAATATCGTGTTGGTTTAGCGGGATGCGGTATGGCCAGATCGGGAGTCGGTATTGTAGGGCATACTAACGGATAGTTAATTGTTTAAAAATTTTTTTTTTGGAATGGCAATGTTGGTCTTTGGTGGTTGTTGCGTATGTATTTGTGAAATTTGACATGTTGTGATAGGTGTTAGGTGTTGTTGATTTTTATGTATTGTGTTAGTGTCAGATATTATTTGTCCTCTTGTGTGGTGTTAACGGGAGCCAGTTCGGGATAGTTGGTCGAGTCTTCGCAACGTTAGGGAGCCCGGGGTCACTTGAAGGAAATCAAGTTTTTCTGCTTCTGTAAGCTATGATTGTGTTAAGTGTTGCGGTGTGAATTGTGTAATTCTGGCGGGGACATGTTACCAGAGACTGCCCAACCCTATTTCCGGCGTTCTCCAGAAACTTCCGGTGGTGGATGGAGAAGATGAGGGCAAGTTGTTGCTTTTCTTGGACATTGTCCTGCAGTTAGCGGATTTCCCCGGGCTGTCCGATGATGTCCTCTTGTCCCTTATATATCCGTATTGCCGGGGTTCACTGGCTGAGCTGGTCACCAACACTCTGCGTCGTGGCGGAAGTATCGACTCTCTCCATGGGGAGGTGTTGGACTCATTCATACCCGGTCGACGACGTGACCAGTTGCGACTTAAGCTGTTCTATCGCGTACAGGCCAACGAAGAGGCGTTGGCGGACTTTGTGCATAGTATACACAAAACTGCCCGGATTTTAAGGTTGGGGTTGCCCGAGAGGGACATTATACAAGTAATTCTGGAAGGGGTGACTCCCCAAGAGAGATCCCGTTTGGTGTTCGCGGACCGTCCACGTTGTTTTTTGAGGACCTGGACCGGTTGTGTGTGATTGCCAGAACGGTCCAGGCAATTGACGAGTCCCGGGATCGAGCTGCAAATGATGAATCAAGGTACGAGACGCATGGACGACGAATTGTTCCATCACCACACGGTGCTGAAGCTTTTGAAATTGGGAACTCCTGTAACAAGAGGCGTCGACTTTCCCCGAATGTGACTTGCTTTAAGTGTGGTAGATTGGGCCACATAAGACGATTTTGTACCGGGGGAGGGTCGAGTCCAACGCCCCTCCCCAAGGCGCCCAAGGTCATTCAAAAACTAGGCTACCAGGGGAAGATATGTCGGAGGATGTCTTCCCCTCGAGCTAGGTCTTTTCCATATCCTCTTACCTCCGGGCCAGTGATAGGACCCGACTCTTCTGGCATCAAGGTCCTGACTACCATCCCTCAACATACTTCCGTATGCCCCTTTCTATCGCTCGAGTTAAAGAGGAGTCAGCTCAGAGCCTTGGTTGACTCCGGTTCAGCCCGATCTATCGTCTCATCTCGATTATGTGCGGACCTTGAGAAACAGGGCTTAATAAAGGGATCGGATCTGTCTTCGGTGGTATGCTGGACTGCATCACGGGAAGTCCTGCCCATCTCCAGGGTGATTTCCTTCAAATTCAAAATCGACGGTTTTTCTTGGGTGTGACCTTTTCTGGTTTCTCCGGCTCTGGGAGTAGATTGCATTGTTGGTGCCGATTTTATCGCTAAAAGTGGTCTCGTGTTAGACATCCATGGGCACCAATGCTATTTTAAGTTCAATCTGGGAGTCGTTATTCCTTTCCTTGGATATCAGGGAGCCAAGAGGTGGCGTGTCCCGATTCTTCACGAGACCATCTCACTCAGTCCCAGCAGAAGGCCCTAGACCAACTGTGTGAGGAATTTCCCTCTGTGTTAACTCCTACCTTGGGGCTCACACATTTGTTGGAGTACAAAATCCGCCTTACAGACTCCAAAATAGTAAGGTCACACCCATACAAATTCGCTCCTCCGAAAATGGCCGTTCTGAGAGAGAAGGTTCAAGAACTATTAGAGCAAGAGGTGATTGAACCTTCTAATTCCAGCTATGCCAGTCCACCGTTTCTGGTACCCAAGCCTGGGGGTAAGCACCGTATGGTAATAGATTATAGAAAATTAAATGCCAATATTGAGGTGGATTCCGTTCCCCTTCCGGATCTACATTCGGCTTTCGATTGGTTCAGTGGGGCCAGGTATTTCACGGTTATTGATCTTAACGCCGCTTACCACCAGATTACCTTGGCAAAGGAGAGTAGACCGTACACGGCATTTTGTGTACCTTGGAATCTATATCAATATACTAGGGTTCCCATGGGCTTGGCTGTGGGGGCCCAAACACTCACTCGTCTACTTGACACCGTCTTTCACGACGTAAAATTCAAGTTTGTGTTCAATTACTTGGACGACTTGCTGGTCTATAGTGAAACATTCGAGGAACACCTGTGTCATCTGCGACAGGTGATGTGTCGATTGAGAAGTTCTGGCCTCACTGTCAATTCAGAGAAGGTTCATTTTGCCCAGGAAAGCATTTCTTTCTTAGGGCTTCTAGTTTCACACCGGGGTGTTACTGTCGACCTCGAGAGGACTCAGGGCATCCGTGACTTTCCCCCTCCTAGGGATGCAAAGGGGATAGCTAGATTCGTGGGAATGGTCAATTTCTATCGCAGATTCATTCCTAATGCTGCGGAAATCGCTGCACCCTTGAACAAACTGAGAAAAAAAGGAACTAAATTCACATGGGGTGAGAGCCAACAGAAGGCTTTCGACACCCTTAAGAAAGCCATCATCTCCCCACCGGTGTTACGGACGCCCGATTTTTCCAAACCTTTTGTTCTTCAGACGGACGCTAGTTCGGTGGCGCTCGGGGCGGTTCTATCCCAGGTCGTTGGCGGTGCTAGGCAGCCTGTGGCTTTCATTCTTAGAACTTTGACCCAGCAAGAAAGAAAATCTTCAGTGTATGAGCTAGAGTGTTTAGCAGTAGTGTACGCTCTAGACAAATTCAGGCGTTTTCTGGAACATGCTGAGTTCCTGCTCGAGACCGACAATCAGGCTCTCTCTTGGCTTCTTGCTCATCCCCGGCAACTGGGTAAAATTGGTAGATGGGTGATCAAGATCTCATCCTTCAAATTCAAGGTGCAACACATCCGGGGGACTCAAAATGTGGTTGCAGATGCTTTGTTACGCATGTTTTCCCAGCCCAGTGAAGCCCAATCTGAGCAACCCTGTGCAGTTCTATTAGATTTTCCACTAGCCTTCACTGATGTGTTACCCCATCAGTTAGAGGATGAAGAGCTGGGTCCGATCATCCAAAATCTCAAAGAGGGTAACGTACAGGCACCTTACTTCTTGTCCAAGGGCGTCCTGTGTTGTAGAGAAAGGAAAGGACATGCCCCGAAGGTAGTGCTGCCTAGCAAACTCGTGCTCATGGTCTTCAGTTACTATCATAATTCCCCGGTAGGGGGTCATAAGGGAATTTCGAAGACCATTTCCAGTGTTAGGCGACATTTCATCTGGAAGGGCATGGATAGGGATATTGCGACTCGTGTGAAGAATTGTCATCTCTGTGGCTTGAGTAAGCCTGCCCAGAACACCAAGTTAGGGTTGTTGTCATCTGATGTGGCGAGCAGACCGATGGAGAAGCTATTCATCGACTACGTGGGACCTTTCCCCCGTAGCAAGTCTGGTAATGCTTACCTACTTGTCTGTGTGGATGCTTTTTCAAAGTTTGCCTGGCTATTGCCCTTACGGCAGGCAACGGCTCGTTTGACCGTTCTCGCGCTTCAGAACCATGTCTTTCAGCATTTCGGTCTTCCGACCATCATTGTCTCGGACAATGGTCCGCAGTTTATTTCGGGTGAGTTTCGGCGAATGTGTTTTGCCAGTGGAATCAAGCATGTAACCACTTCCCCTTATTACCCTCAGCCGTCCCACGCGGAGAGATTCAACAGGAATCTCAGGTCCGCGCTTATTGCCTATCATGCTAAGCAACAGAACACCTGGGACCAGAATCTTAAGTGGTTACAGCTAGCCTTTAATGCCCTGCATGACAGTCACCAGGCCGTTCCTTTTGAAATTATGTTTAGATTCTCGCCCGCACTCCCGCTGACTAACTTGTGAAACATTGAAGATCTTCTGCCTCGGGAGCCAGATAGTGGAACAGCGGAGAGGTGGAAGGAGGCTCGGAAGAATTTGCTGCGAGCGCACGAGGGTGTTCGTCATCGATATAATCGGTGGCGAATTCCTAACCCCTTCCAGCCAGGGGACTGGGTCTACTGCCAAAGGCACCCGATCAGCTCGGCCGCGAACAAGAGAGCCGCAAAACTGTGTTATCGCTGGTCGAGGCCATATCGCATCCTGGGTTTCGCATCGCCGGTAACGGCTAGGTTGGGAGAACCGGGGAGCGATTCGGAAAAGATAACGACTCACATCTCTAAACTGAAGCTCTGTCGGAGGGGATAGACAGGCTGGTATGGGGGGGGAATTTAGATGGTCTCCGTTGTGTGTAGAGGAAGTTATCATTCAGGGAGTAGAGTGTGTTACAAGGGTGCCTTGAAGTGAGAGAAACGGGTAGCGGGTAGATGTCCCCCACAGTGCCAGTGGTGTTCGTCTACTTCAGGGACGCGCCTCTGCCTGCGCGAGCCGTGGTTTTCTCCATTCATCCTTATCTTCGGAGGGAGCCATGTCCTTACCTTTAGTCCTAGCTCTTGACCTCTCAATGATCCTTGCCCTTTTCATCTTCCCGATCTTCCTGACCCTCCCCTTAGAAAAAAAAGGAGTTAGAGAGAAGAGTGAAACTTACAGTGTTGATGAGGTCGGTTGTGAACTTCGTCCACTCTGTATGTTTTGGCATACCTTTAGATTATAGTCTCATGGAGGCGGCCATCATTTTCCCCCCGGTCTTGAGAGTGTATGATGAATTGATAGTGTGGAGTTGTTCGGTTGTTTGGTTAGCTCCCCCCCGTAACTATGTGGCATAAGGCCTTGTTAAAGTTGGCAAGTCTTTGGTGTCTCAAAATGTAAGTTGGGAGGCCTTAGGAGGTCAGAACTCAGGGAGCTCCCGAACTTCTCTTTCTTCTTTGCTTCTTCTGTCCCTTCTTGCTGTATGCTGACCCTGATCAAGTCAGCATGCAGTGCCCGCACGCTTACACAAGTACCTACATGCACACAAGTATACCCACTACACTTCTTCTTTCCATCTCTTTCGTTTTCCTTCTGAGCCTCTGTTCTCCTAAGTGCGAGTTTTCTTGAGATTCCCCGGAGAAGCTCTGTGATCTAGAAGATTGGGGGTACTATGCAGGGTACCCAGTTTCAAGTGGTTGGCAATTGTGTTCTCTAATCCGGCTCTGCCGATTGCAAAAGTTTTCAGTTGGCCGTCATCTACAGAAGTGTAAACAGCCTTTCCTTCGGCAGACAGAGTTTGGTTAATTCTTGTATTTTCTATCCTATCATGAGTAGGTAGACTTTTACAGACCTCCGGTAAGTAAATTATATATATATATATATATTATTCATTTGCTTGTAAAAAGTACAAATTTAAATAATAATTGGGGTAGATGTGAACGGATAATGTTTGATAGGCATGCCTCGGGTGCGTGTGACCTAAAGTATGTTCATTGTCATATATCTTGATTTATTTAACCACTGAAACAGCCTTATACATATGTATTTAGTAATAGTAATTGCCCATGTTAAATGGGGTGTAAAAGTTATGTAATTCTGGGGAACTGTGATGAAGTGATTGTGAGAGCACGTGTCCATTATAAACTTATAACATGTCGAAGAACGTTAACTTTGCATACGCATGTGGGGGTGCGTTATAAATTAAACCAAATAATGAGGCATTGAGGCCTTGTGTGTGAATCATTGATTTAAGAAAAAAGTTACACCTAATTATAAAGAACTCAGTGTAAATGGTCAATGGTGGCAAGCGTTTGATTCATGTTTGAGTTTGTTAATACAAATGTGGGCAGTTGTACATGTGTGTGTTATGCTCGGGAAAGATTTAGTTGTCAGCGAATTAATTATTATTCATACCTAGGGCTCCTGGAGCGACGGAGACTTGACCCTAGCATGGTAGAAATTCCATCTTCTACCATGTCCTGAACCGATGACACATACAGACTCTCGTTTCTCGCCTGCCGGAGGAAAAGAAACAGTAAGGATGCAACTATAACCACCCTCATCATGATCTGGTGACAGTACAGCAAGGCAGAAGTCCACCTGGGAATCATCTGCATAAAACAAGGTGACATTCATCCATATTTCGATAAATTTGGCATCTGTATAAAACAACAGATATCGTGCGTTAACCATCTACATAAACTCAAGTTCCAACTTACTGTAATTGACTTACTACAGTATAAAACCATTTCAATTGAGCGCGTGCCCTGCTGGACATAGTTTTGCATGCAAACTTTCATGTAACATTGCTTTGATGTGTAATTTTAGTGTAGAGAGCAATTGTAGGCCCATTCGCTGGCATGTGACCAGCGTTCATTAATTTTTTTTATGCTATACATTATTTTTTACCTTGTTAGTGATTGGGTTGTAGAAGTTTGGGTGCTGGTATGTTAGTTAAGTAGGTAGGTGCAGTATGTAACATGTAGATCTGGACCGGCTGGTTTAGCATCGATTATAATCTCGGGTGTTTTCGCACTTAATCATTTTCGTATTTCATAAAAGGGTTGGGAGTTTTCCTTAATCTGCAATTAGGTCAGGTTACATTTTAAAATCAGGGGTAGTCACCTGTTTGTGCAAATCTATGCAAGCTCCCGGACATGTTACCTTATGTCGGGTCTGGCTCTTGTCCGGCCTTCTTCTACCCTATCTGACTTGGGGGGAGGGGTTCCTAAATTTTGTAGTGGTTAATTGCCTTTTCGGATGCCGTGTGGAACATGTCAGCGGCCGGGCCAATCCAGGTTATTTTCTTTAAATTTATAAATTGTATTTTGATAAAACTATACAGGCTGTTTACAATTTTAAATTTATAAATTGTGTTTTCTTATTATGATGGCCAATTGCCTTTTGAGTAATTTTGGGGGTTATTGTATTTTGATGAAACTATACAGGTTGCCCATAGGCCCTGTAAATATATATATATAGAATTGTATCTGTGATTTATATGTATCGTGTATGTTAAATTATGTGTAATCGTCTAGGCCCCAATAAAGGTTGTTATCTTGTTTGTTAACAGAGAGTATTAATTGCAAGTCCCGTCTCATTGGACCCAGCACACTTTATGTTTCCTTCTAGGCCTTCAGCCTAGTCTTAAATATTAAGTAACCCTTTTTTTCCTTAAAAAAAAAAAAAATAAAAAATAAATTCATAATACTCCCACACAAATAAAAAGAGGGTTACAATGGTTAACCGAAAACGTTCACCTTGTGTTTTAGTGTGAACTGACTGTGTTACGTAGACGTAGATAAGTTTCGTATTATTAAAAACTGAAATTGTAACCATGCGATTCTTGATTAAACTAATTCATTAGGTAATTCATTAGCCTGAGAAATCAAAACTACTAAGGTAGGTAGATGTTCTACTACTACTTAGTGGGAAGGAGCTCGGTTTGTATGATGACGTTCGTCCCTCTTGTAGTGCTGTGACTTGAGCTCAAGGTCGAGTCAGTTCAGTACCATTTATCTCCTCATTCTTGGGACAAAACAGCGATTCGGCTGAGATGAGGAGATATCAATCAGCACGCACACACACACACACACACACACACACACACACACACACACACACACACACACACACACACACACACACACACACACACACACACACACACACACACACACACACACACACACACACACACACACACACACACACACACACACACACACACACACACACAAATCTCGTCACTGCATGTTGTTAAATTGTAGACTAGTGTCTCTCTGACCGTGATACGGTGGTGAACTATACCACGGGTAGAAAGAGCAACAGGCTATGGTTGAGTGAAGATTATATTGATGAAATTGCCAAAGAAAATACAAACCTCTTTTTTTAGACAAAGAAATAACAATTAAATAGTTAAACAATTGACATTTTTACTTACTCGAGGGGAAAATATATGACACATAGGACGTAACACAGCTCTCAATACAAAAGGCAAATAAAACAAAGTGTAAATTAAAAGCTGTTTTTCTACTAAGAAATGTATGTATAATTTGAAAAAATTAAGGCTTATATTTTTATGAGTCTTAAAATTTCATTAATTCTCTTACAAGCTAGGCAAACGTGGATGTAGAGATTATAACAGAATCAGGGATATAAGAGTTATAGTGTAACGTACTTGTTTGGTATAGACGCGATGCGATGTATTTTATTGAACGCTTGTTTGTAAAACACCTACATGAAATTATTATTAGTATAAATTTGGAGAATGCTCTACGTTTATACACTTCACTGTACTCGAACCATATACAATGATTAAAAGTGTGTGTGTGTGTGTGTGTTTGTTTTGGAACGTACTTCATACATAACACATTTATGCAATTGTAGTAGATACGATGCAATTCACTTCACAGTATGTACGTTCAGTGCTGATCAAAACACAGTTGTTCTCTTTGGTTACTTACAGAAGAACTACTTTCAAATCTGATTAGTAATTTCACAAAACCATTTAAAAAAATGCATTTTGTTTATAAGTAAATACATTTTTAAAGTAATAAATATTTTTTAAAATTACTTAAAATTAGTTAAGTTATATTTCTCTACTTAAAATGCAGTTGATAAATAAGATATTTATTTTCTTTGTCATAATGCCTTGGTATTGGCATATAATAATTTTGCCAGTTCGACAGTTACCACAGTGAACACCGTGTCAGTTGTGTTACAAACCGTGTTTCACTGAAGATGGCCTCCAGAGGTGACGCCGAAACGTCTGATAACAACATCCGTCAGAATCGTAATTATCGTAGACCACGGCCTTATAGCCCTTAATTTCAGTAATTATTTGTATCTTTGTTTAATGCTACTTGAAGATATTTAAGTTTTTTTGTTAAACGCTCTTAAAAACGTTTTATGTATTAAAACTGTATATATTATTTCTGAATATTGTGCAATATGTAAAATAAAGCCAGAAGATTCCAAAATCTTTTTAAGATCTTTATTTCTAGAAAAGAGAACTTTATGTGTAAACATCAAATTATTGTGTTTGAGAAATTATTGTTCAATTTTAATTTCACGTAAATTCGCTTACTTCTGATAAAAAATATTTTTAATGATTAGGAATATTAAGTATTATTGAAAAAATCATTTTTGGCACGGTTATTGGTTATTTTATACAATTAAAAAAAATAGATTTACTTTTTTTTGTTTTGCACTATTAGAATTTAAATCTAACTGAAATAATCTCAGTAATGAATCTAACGTTATATAATATGTTAATTAGCTAAATAACTAAATAACATTACAATAAACTTCATAAATTCATGAAATTAATTACCATTACTTAATAATTACATTAATTAACAAATTTATTATAAATTATTACAGTACGCAATAAGTAGACAAAGAATACTAGATGAAATCCTTATTATAACAAACAGTACACACTTGTCCTGACGTTTGTGTACTCGCACACAATTTAAAAATAATAGCACCTAAAACGTTTGTATCTGTGTGTGAGATGCGCGCGCGTGTGCATAAATGCAGAAAAAGTACTATTTACACTTTAAAGTAAGATTACAATGTTGAACCGCAGTTGAGTTAGGAAGGCACCACTCCAAATGGCAAACTAAGACTAACACATGGTTAACGACTTTTACAACTATATTATTTTGTCATTTTGGACTCTCAGGTCACAGGGTGTCAGCGGCGGGATCGGTCACTGACTTCCCTTATAAAATAAGAATGAATATTTTATTTGAAGAACAGGGATAAAACAGAGCCTGACACACAAAATATTACTGTGACATTTTTACTTTTAAAGCTATAATAAAAGCGTAACATTCTTTATCTATCCGTTTGTCACAAGTCATAGAAAATTATTTACGTTTTATAATTTCAAGTGCATTGCGCGTAACTTAAATATTAAAACTAATACAACGTTGATCTTACAGAAATCTCTTGGGAGAGGCACCTTTAATGGAAAACAAAAACTTATCAGCATTTTTTTTGCAGGGTAAAACTAACAGGTAATATGCTTTCTGTAAGAGACGTAAGTACAATAATCATTATGACGTAAGTGTAATAATCGTTGTGTGGTATAATTACCACAGGGGAAGCGTATCCACAAGGCGCCCCCAAGTAAGATTTTGCGTCCCCTCCCCTGCCTAGCTCTTTCCACACCAAAACTGGCTCATAAAAGAGCATATGAATGATGCTCACAAGACACACTTTGTTAAGTGTGTAATGAAATGGAAATTTTCTTAGACGAGGAAATTATAAGTACCCTACGTAAGAATCTTCACAAAGTAAAAATAATAGACCTATTAACATGACCTTACCACCATGTGATCACAACCAAAACGTATAATTATTTATTTAAATACCACATAGGTCTCAAACACTCTGTGGTCCGTCCCCAGATGCGTCGGTATACACAGAAATTACATATTTAGAAACTTCGCAAATGCACGAGTTCGAAAATAAATCAACAAAGAACGACACACCGAAACATCAAAATATTAAAAATTACTATAAAAACGGGAGCGATCACTCGACACGAGACCAACGACGGTACTAAAATAACAATTTAAAGTAGGGAACAATTTTTTAAATTTAAGTTTATTTTTAAAAAACTTTTATAAAATAATGTTGTAAAAATTTCTTACTTGAATAAAACTGTCAGCAGTCCTAAGACAGTATTCCACGCCGGTGCCCTCTTTTTCAAGTTAGAACTTCCTCTTGTGGGACTTCGATGTAGCAAAGGAATCAATAAGGAGGTCGAAGTTTATTTTTCGTGCCACCTCATTTTCATTACTGACAAAGGACAGCCTAGACAGTCCCTCTTGTGTTATCGTACTTCTTAAATATGATTTTTAATTTAGAAAGTTACCTTTTAACGATTGCCGTTGTCACAGTCAAGGCAATGAACAATAAATAAGCAGTACATATTTAAGAAAAGTTTGAGGAAATCTTAAATGATCACACATTTTGGCTTTAGCGGTGTCCGTGATTTTCCTGTACCTTTAATTACATTTCTTATAATTGATCAAAAACTCAATATCTGTTGAGGGAACGATTCCATTACATTGTTATTTGTCTCTGAGACATTCCGGTAAATGATAAAGTTCGTCGTCATTAGCACTATGCAGTAGGGTGGGGCTCAATATATTAAACTTATCAGTGACCGCACTGAATGCTTTGAAAGTTTCTCCTAATTGGGAAACTAAAATATACAGCAAATGGTTATAAATTTTTACTTGAAATATTTTTTTTACCATTCTCAGTTAACCCTGGCTCAGTTCATCAAATGTTTTTTCAGTGTTTTTTTATGATGAAATTTGCTTCTACTCCCCACGTTCCACAGATGTAGTTTCAATTTCACAAAAATTTTCTCATCTGTTATACGCTTTCATTTACACTTTTTAAGCGAATTTCACCATCCTACATGTTAATGGATTTTTAGTGGATATACCTACTACGTGGACTTATGAAAGAAAATATTTTTTAAAATATAGTCCTATGGTGGTTTGATCACCATAAATATTAAATAAAAATTTTGAAGTTTGTTTTTGAGTTTGTTTGCTTCAGCTCTTTCATTGGGGGTTTTTCGAATGTTAAACTAACTTCAGTTAGTGTTTTTAATACATTTGTGTACCTAATCGAAGAGCCGCCAACGCTTAGTCTCTTGAAGTCCACCTGGTGGGGCATAACTTTTGAGTGTTCGAGGAGGAACGTTCGCACAGGCATCTGAAGAATTGGCCACCTCCTATCACTCGCATTAAAAATTTGAAAAAGTCAGTCAAATATGTCAAAAAACTGTCAGCTTTAGGAACTCCTTTAACTGCATCAGTCAATATGAAACTGAGATTATGCTCAGCACAATGGACGAGTTTTGTGTTTTCTTCCAACTTCTTGATTTCGAGTTGTACGCCATTCTAAGCACCAGATATCACCGCGCACGATCATAAGCTTAATCTCTGTATTGTTTCAAGCCAATTTTTTTAAAGAAAATCTAAAGTAAATCTTTTAATCTAGACGTCGCCGTCGTATGGTTACGCACAGAGGAAGACCCCGCAAGTGATTTATTTAGTTTAGGTCAATTGGTTTGCCACTGTCGTCTATTACAATTGTCACATACCGGAAAACGACACTTAACTGACCTACTCGTGTAATGTCTGGCGTGGTGTTAAGGATTGTTGAATGATACTATTAAATTATTCTCTGTGACCCCTAAATGATAAATTTTCCTGGGCCAGGAAAACAGACACATTCAAGAGGCGACGAAGAACCTACCTCAGAAATTAGACTCTTTCGTATCTCCAACGATAAGGACTCATCCAATGTGTGGCCTTTTTTCCAAAACTCGTAAACAGCACATGCCTCTAGGTGAGGTACTAATGATTCATGTTGACTAATTATTTTACTCAGGCGCCTCTAATCGTTAACACCGTCTACCCAAGAGTAGGAACTTTACTCGCAATAACATGTGTTCAACTTGGAAGAGTAGCAAAGCCAGGTCCTCTGAAGATCCACACCTTC
Source organism: Magicicada septendecula (assembly GCA_034769895.1). Classification (NCBI taxonomy): domain Eukaryota; kingdom Metazoa; phylum Arthropoda; class Insecta; order Hemiptera; family Cicadidae; genus Magicicada; species Magicicada septendecula. Next base: position 156,484,731 of record CM068369.1, read on the forward strand.
TTTGGTATTAACTTTCTAATGATATTGTGAAGAATATCGTTTTTTCATGACCCGTCCATAGGAAACGGTCCTCTTGTTGACATGATCCACACTGTACAATTATTTATTTCTTAATTTTGGGTTTATAATATTACTTGAGTAATTGGATGTTTATATGGGGTTCTTAAAAATTGTTGTGTTTCAGTTTCTTCAACTTCTTATATGAATCAGGGTCTGGCCTTTTATTACTATCATCGCTACCAAAGGCAGTGGACATATCTATGTTGGAGGTAATATAATTCGTGGCCTAGGTGTCAGCGGAGTCGATCGCAGTAGGGATTGCGTTAACAGTAGAGAGGTTGCTGCTGCACTGCGGTAACTGAACACTGTCACATATTAGGTCTCAACGTGGCTCGTATAAGTAGCTCAAATGTGATTGCTTTCTGAAAAATTTACTACTTTTCGCTAGTTTTGCAGTTTTTTGTCGTGTTCTTTTTTCTTTTCCGGAATTCCGAACTACAGTACTTGGTTTTCTCTTCTCGGACATCTTATAAGTATTCACTTTATGTATAGAATTTACCCGGTTACAAGATTTATTTATTTATTTGTTTATAAGGTAATTTAAAAATATGATTTTATGAAGTTTATAATTCACCACAGAGAGGCACCAAGCACACACCGCCGTTTTCCGTCACTACACAGACAATAACCCACATAAAAATTAGGATGCTCATGAATTGAGCCAATTCGAAAATACATTACGACACACGTCTATACGAACTATCGATGAGCTTTTTGATTGTTTACGGGAATATGCACGCCTTTATTCAAGTGGATTCCAGGAAATGTTTATAAATAATCATTATCGGAGGTGGTTCTTTCCTAAGAATTGTAAAACTGCAAGGAAGACCGATGAAACAAGGAGTGATGACCTTGTACTTTTATTAAGTCATATAGGCCTACTTATCAGTCTGTAGCGTCTTATCCTAAGAAAAGTGTCAGTGTCGGAGCTAATCAAACAAAACAGAAACAGAAGCATATTTCTGTATGCTGTTAGTTTTTGTTCATCTTTGTCATACTGCCTTTTGTCAGAGCAGTAGGCTATAGATACATCCTGCCTACAGTCTAAAATTTGTCATTCTACTATACGAGGGTGGATCAATAAGTACCTGTGTTAGGAATAAAAACGCAAGTTTTTTATTAAAATTTTTGTTATTTTTCAAAATAATCTCCTTTTTAGGAGGATACACTTTTTCCAACGTTCCGGGCATTTATTTAACCCCGCTAAAAAATAAGATTTATCCAACTCTTCAAAACAGGCTTATGTGTTGGCGATGATCTCTTCGTTTGAGATAAATTTTTTTCCTGCGAGCCAAGTTTTCATGTTGGGGAATAGGAAAAATGTCGCGGGGAGCCAAATCGGGCGAGTACGGTGGGTGTGGCAGCAATTCGTAACGTAATTCATGCAATTCCGCAGCGACGATTCCGGATGAGTGAGCGGGGTGCGTTATCGTGGTGAAACAGCACTTTTTTCTTTTTCAAATGGGGCCGTGTCTCCTTCAATTTCTTGTCGAATCGGTACAGTAATTCACTGTAGTACTGCCCCGTGATCGTGCATCCTTTTTCCAAAAAGTCGACGAGGATTATACCCTTTGAATCCCAAAAAATCGTAGCCATCACCTTTCCGGCCGATGGGACCGTCTTTGCTTTCTTCGGAGCAGGTTCGCCCGGAAAAACCCAGTGTCTCGACTGTTGCTTGGTCTCTGGCGTATAGTAATGAATCCAGGTTTCATCAACGGTGCCGACTCGAAGCCAAAACTCCTGCGAATTTCGCTTAAAAAGTCCAAACACTGTTTCGAAATTGACACCCGTATCCACTTGTTGTCCACAGTCAGCAATCACCAATCAACAACAGCTGTCAAATCAACAGTAAGCTATAAATCATCTAAAATTTGGTTTTGGCGTTGTTTGACGGATGGCAGCACACGATGGTAAAGCCAGTTTCCCTCAGCACTGCCATCTGATCCACCCTCGTATTTTAAGCTTAACCGGTCGAGGGTCAACCCACCTTAGTCCAGCTAAATGGGATACTGCTATTCTATTCGACCGCCTTCTCTTACACGACTGAAATTTTCCTCTCCCAAACTTCCTCCATGTTTACAGGACTAAGCCCCATGCAGTTGCGGCGTTCACGGGTCCATATCTACACCCCTGATAATTACATTTATTTTGTACATTTACAGCAGATATTTTGCACAAACATTAAAGTTTGACTCTATGGGTAAGTAAAACTTCCTGTCTACTTACCAGTTTGATAGTATTTTTTTTTTTAATTTTTAGTACAAAATGTTAATTTTAAAACAACTGAAGAATCTTTCACCAATAATGCATACACTTTTATAAAATTTCAAGTACGTATGGTCCCCTTACCATTGAGTTGTGTTTGTTTTAAAAGTCTGTGTAGGAATTATGCTCCATAACGCTTTCGTTATTTCTGAATATTTTATGTATTTTCTCACTGCAAACGTCAAGAGGAAAAGCTTATGTGTACGTGCGAGGGCACACGTTATCCGTTGCATACAAATGTAATTTCGTAATACGTGTGGCTGGTAGTGTACATTCTGTTGTAAAAGTTTCTTTTTAATTTCCTGTTAGAAACAGATTTCTTGTGACTCGTTTGAAGCAGAATTTTACGTAAATTTCCTTCGAACGAACGCACTTCAGCGCTTTATGAAAAACCCAAAATAATATGCTGAGACGCAACTGAGCATCTCATCAGACACACACCACTTCCCAAAGTATCGTTCAAAGGTAAATCCTGTTACTTACAGTCTAGCAGTAACGGCTGTCTTCAGTTTGCACTCGACGTCTGTCACCAGCCAGCCGTTGTGTCTGATTCTTTAGCTTAAACACAAAATCACATGTAACCGGTAAACGACATTTCACTTGTCTGTGAACAAAAAAAAATCAGTAACTTATTTGTGTTATATTATGAACCACAGTGTTTTATATGAAACGTAAGTTTTACTTTTCTTAGCACGAATCATTTAACGCACCGACGACAAAGCATCTTTAGTGTGTTTGGCCTAAAGCTAGAAACAATAGGCCTATTATTGCTACTAGTGAATACCAGGAAACATACGACAAAGACTAGGTTAAACTGTGAAATTACATAAAAACGTATTTAATCGTAACAGATGGATATAATACGGATAGCACTTTTAAATGTTATTTTAAAGTAGTGGAAACAATGTGTAACAAAGTTGTTGGTATACGATTATGATCGTCGATTGCAGTTGTGTACCTAGATTGGGCCAAATAGACCAGCGGTGAACAACTTTGTGACCTCAAACCGTGCATCCTACCTCACGTATTAAAGGTGTATTTGCTGGACAAGCGCGCATGCGCGCGCGCGCGCACACACACACACACACAGCTTGTACTTGTACTTGTACATCATCATCATTATCATGAAGATAAAGATCATTATCAGCATCATTGTCACTAACATCACCACCGCCCCCATTATCATCATCATGATGGTATATATTATAACGTTGCAGAACTCAGACCCTATAGGGGATCCATAAATATTATATAGCTGAAGAAAAGTAAACTAATTTAAAGGATAATGATCAAAAATATAAAATGGTATTGAGAAAATAAAAAGAAAACTAGTAGACAAGAATAATAAATGAGTGAATAGACTAGACTGACAGACAAATGACTATGACCCAACCCCAGTGATTGGCCAGATGAAGACTATAAAATAAACTAGGGTAAACTAATAAAAAACACAATTAGTATATCAAATTTAGTAACAAGTATTATATAAGTTATGTAAAAGAAAGTACACTACCAATAGGGTACTTGTAATAAACAAGTAAATCAATTGTTAGTATATTATGTGTGTTTTTAATAACCTTATTGAGATATAAAAAGTAAACATAAAATGTTAAAAAACCTGACTTTAAAATTATGTTTTAAAAAATAACGTAAACCAAGAGTGAGAGGTAGGTAGGAAGTGTTAATGATAAGCAGAGAAAGTGATAGAGGTGATAGGAAGGAATTAAGATAAACAATTAATAATCTTAATGAAAGAAATGAACAATGGTAATAAACCAGAAACAATAATCAAAATGGTGGTAGACAACCAATTTCATTGTGTTAGCCATTAAGAAACAAAGTAGTTATGAGTGCAATAAGAAGAAAACATCCTATATTACCAAACTAATCACAAGGATGATAATCACAATATAATAAATGGTGTCAAGACACCATTCACCAAAGTTGTTATTAGTTTAGTTAAAAGAGTTGTGTTTTATAAGAAGGAATATGGCTGGATCATGAACAGACTATAAACCAATTTTAATGTTATATGTTATCATAGTAGGATTAAGTGATAAAAAAGTGTGTAAGAGATAATAGAAGGTATAAGCAAGCAATTGTATAAATTTAACAATCCCAATATTACTCATCATTGTAAAGATAGAAAAAGAATATTAGACAAGGAATGATTTTGTAAAATTTTAATAACATTCATTTATTGTAAAACAGCCCAAAGTAATTCAAAAGTAAACAAGGACTAAGTGACAGTAAGCAGAACATATGAAAGTAATAAATAATATTTAAATTGTGTAAAATAAGAAATTCTAGACAGTTACAGCTTAGGCCTATAAAATGCCTAACTGTCAAAATTCAGAAAAAACAATTTGTAAGCAATTAACCATTGTATTTGAAAATTAAGACTAAGTAACTTATTAGTTTTAATTAGCTAACCATAATAGTATGTCAGAAATAGAATAAACAGAAAAAATAAGTGAAATATGTAATAACATAACATTAGCAAATTTGTCAAAACATTAATACATGACCAAGCCCAGCTTTGTGGGATATCAAATTAATCTTTGAAAGAAAATAGAGACATTTATGTTAATATCTCACACATTGGTAATAACACCAAGGAATAATAGCAATTATAAAATATTTATTCATTTTGAACAAAAACCCAAGATTTATAACAATGAATACAAATGTAATCAACCAATATAGTCAACCAGAAGATAAGCTGGTAACCATAACAACAAAACTTTGTTAGAAAGGAACCGTTAAAAAATTGTATCAGTCCATTATTAACGATCAAGAGAGACAGATGCCAAACTGAATTTGACTCAATTAAAAGTTAAAAAAAGAGAGAAATACAATCAAGATTAAAATAATATGAACTCAAGAAGTTGAACCTAAATCCATTAAACCCAGGATGAACTATAAAACAAATTTCAATAATTAAAATTAATAAAAATATTTGAATAATTAAAATAGAAGTCATAAAAAGGAGGAAAACCAAATGATGAAGAATTAATTAATATATCAACACAATCTGGAAGAAGTACTTGTGACTCATCACAAGAAACGACAAGGTTTTGTTAAGTATAAATGAATTATCAGTAATTGCGAACTAAACTAGTTAACTTTTTCACAACACAATAACTCTCACTCCGAACTTGGTATACTAATTTCTTTCAAGGATTAATCGGAAATATTTTTTAAAACTGTATGTAAAGTATAGCTTAACCTATGTTCGAGGCCTAAAAGGTTGACACACTTTTAAAACACTAAGAACCGAATTGTATATAACCCTGCATAGTATTTAAGTAACATTGATGTAAGGTTGTGTAACTTAATAACATCTTGTTTTATTTTTTTCGTAATCAAAAGAACTCATTGAGTGAATGAATTGTGTAAAATAACTAATTTCAGCGTCCATGCTGGTTTCGTCAAACTGCTCAGTCAACATAGCCATCCGCTGAGTTGTAATTAATTTATAGCCGGAGCAAACTTTTTTATAATAACATCTTTTGTATTAAAATGATAAATGATTAGCGAATCTGGACACTAATAAACTAGTACTGAACGCTAATAACCGTCCTTTGTTTTATTTAATATATATTGTAATATTTGTGTACTGTAGACGTGAAGAAAATTCTTTACCAGATTATAGGTTGGCAACACGTCAGACGACACGCGAGATTTGAATTCCCGCCAGTCCGTGTGAGTAAGTTGCATTTATTATCATCGCACAGAAGACGACACAGATCGAAACTTTTAATTGTTTTTGTAAAACAATTTGGCGCCTATCGGAAAGTAAGTGCATCAATTAAGGACAGGTAAGGAGAAGAACGAGAAAGATTCGGTACTGGTTATTAGCGCGTTCGCGATCTTCATCGTCAGCGTGAGATTTATTACAAATTGACGACAACGTAATAAGACTTTGAGAGTACGTATCGAGATTTATTGTTACAAATTGACGACAACAACGTGTGTTTAAAGAAACATTACGACATCGTTTGGTTACAATATATATATAGGCCTATATAGTCTTCTCCAGCTGTATGATGTTGTGATATGAGTCTAAATGACAACTCTGTCTAGACTTACATTGCAACTTGGAACCGACCCAAGCATCGATAAAAGGTACTGTTCTTTTATAAAGTAATGATGACTCCAGTTACATCAATAGAACGTTAAAATCAATCCAAAGAGACACAGGTCTGTTCGCCTTCCCTGCAGATAACAAGAACCCCTCATCTGAGCATTTCTTAGTCAGTTAAGCGGCCAGATACTTAAGTGAGGTACAAACGTAGGTTTTATATATGTTAATAATTACTGACCGCTATTTATAAGTACATATAATATTTAATATGTTTCACAAGTATTTGTACAGAGGCTTCTGTGTGTGTGTGTGTGTGTGTGCGTGCGCGCGCGCGCACACACACACACACATCACTGGAGACGTAGAAACCATGTACGAGTTCTCGTTCGAGAATCGACTCTTGGGTATCTCGAGCTACGTGAACACTTGACGTCGTGCTCGCCCTCGCCACTCACTCGTCTCGCACTGACTCGAATTAATTCAAACATGCTTGAAATTTTCTAGTGCGAGTCGAGAACTCGAACGGGCAACTTTGCAGTTTTCTTTTGTTAACGTGTTTAAAGCGTGAACGCTGCTCAGTTGTTTCTAGTTATATTAATTCGTGTGTTCGGTGTCATAGTCTTTCCATGTTTGTAGCGCGATCGCCAAAATGATGGAAATCGAAATGTGATGTTTGCTAATCTGTATCAGTCTCATCCAATTTTATGGTATACAACATCTAAAGACTATAAAAGCAAAAAATCGCAGGCAGGAAGCGCTGAAGGATATAGTTAAGCAGATAGACATACCTGGTTTAAAGCAGATGGACAAACTGAAAATAAATAAAATAAGGTCTTATTATTGTCAAGAGTTGAAAAAATTAAAAAAATCCATCACCAAGACTGTAGCGGCAGAGACAACACCCATCTCAGATGTTCCAAGCCTCTTGAGGTTTGAACCCTTAATGCTTTTGAATAAATGAGATAAACTGCGGTAAAGGAGGATGTTCTCATTCTTCGAATTCCGCAGATATCAATGTCTTGTTCAAGCTTCCAAAGAGGTTAAAACCGCGACAACATTATCCATTGTTGGTCCGGAAGTTACAGCGGCGCTGCAGAAGCTACAAAAAATTTCATTTACTGTTGCAAACAAGAAAACATACTTTGATGTGTTTGAAATGACCGTTGCAGCTCAGCTGAACCACGTGCCATGGGAACACGCAATCCAGTTACACATTGAAATTCAGCAGCTTATAACAAATTATAGACGTAAACCACATCAAAATATGATATTTTCTCCGGCATCATTTCCTTCATGCCCTGAGGAATCTATTAATAACAGTGGAAACAGTGTAGTTCATTCTCGTACTGACTCGATCAAGTTTACTGCACGTGTGAACCATCCAGGCACGAGGCAATTCGAGAAGCTTTTAAACGAGCACGGAGCTCGTGAACTCATGCTATTGAATTCGTACGACACCTCGGACCATGTGAACGCCGCTTTAGAGAGAAAATAACGTAAATATTTTACACACAGTTGAGGATAGACGTTTAAATTGCTATGGGCGGCTAAGAAGCATTGCAAACGACAGTGCTAGAATGTGGCACTGGACACCGACTCAGCAGAGGAAAGGTAAATCCTGATTCTAATGATACGATGAAGTGAGGCAACACGCAAGATAGATACGTGCTAGAGAATGATGGGAAAGATAAATGAAGAATGAAGCTAGTTTGCGAGAGACGCCGTAGGTGTAGTTCTACTCGCACCAATACTCTAAATAAATGAGTAAAAATAAAAAATTGCCTGAAATGGAAAAGAATATTAATAAAAGACAACCTAATAAACTGTAGATTTTAAAATCGTTCATGATAAAAGAGTAGGAGAGAATGCAAGATAGGTATCAAGGTCTGAATAAAAGCAATAAAATCACTGACATTTTGCAAATTGAATATGACAAAGATGAAGAACAACTATGAGGTATTCAAAAATTAAATTCTGGACCCTTTAGTGATATTATATTGTTTTAAATGTGTTCTGGAAACGAGACAGTGGTAAGAAAAATTATAATGTAATGATTAAAGAAGATTATATGACAGCGTTTTAGAAATGATGTAAATTTGATGACTATATAGAATGTAAAGGTAAGAAAACTTATATAATAGGCTGATTGAAATTTGGTTAGATAATCCAATATTTTACTTATCTGGGATAGAACATCTCATACAACGTTGATGCCGATTGGGTTAATAAACTATCAAAGTTTAGATCTATCTGTGGGACAATTCATAGATATTTACGAAATAAAACTCGGAAGGAAACCCGTATGAAATTTTATAAAACAGTCGCTGTTCCGACATTCCTTTACGCAAGTGAGACATGGACCCTCGGTAAAGGGGAAGAAAAGGAAATTCAGACTGCCGAAATGAGATTTCTGAGAAGTGTCCAAGGATTCTCCCTTCTGGATAGGAGAAGAAACATAGACATTAGACAAGACTTAAAGATCCAGTCTTTAAATGAGACGATTAAGGAGTATAAGAGGAGATGGTGTGGACATGTGGTCCGAATGCCAGATACCAGATTGCCAGTGGCAGCTCTCAAGTACAAGCCGAGTGGAAAGAGGGATGTTGGTAGACCGAGGAGGAGATGGGTTCCGGAACAGGCCACTAATCCCTGTAGTGAAGATGATGATGATAATCCAATATGACCAAATTATTAGTACGACTCTAATACTGGTGTTTACTAAAAATATTGTAAACAGAATTATCACTGTTGCACACCACTATAGAAAAATTATTCCGATTAGCGCTTTCAAGCTTCTCAGCTCAACGTCAGATCGGAATTTTCTTTATTCTTTATTAAAAATATTGTAGGCAAAGAACAGATTATAAATGTAATGAATAATTTAAAGAGGCCATAGCGGTTGGCAACATCAATAGCAGATCGTTGGTTTTAAAACATCTTTAGAAAGTTTTGACATCGCTGGTTTACGTAAATTTTCATAGAAGAAGCAGATCAAAAGATAAGACTTGAGATCCTTTAATTTTAAATTAGACGCTATAAGAGTTTGCAAGAATATTCAATAAGTATGAAATGATTAATAATATGGTTGAAACTTTAAACTTTTAAGTTACACCACATATTTATGGAAAACATACATCTCGTTATCTTGTAAGTTTGAAGTTGTAGGGGGAAAACAGAATAGTGTATAAAAATATGAAGCATTTTTCGATCGGTCCGAATTCCACAATGTCAGTGTAGAAGCAAAAAGACCATTTTACCTTTGTAGTATTTTCTAACGTCGCTGTGTCGTTTATAACATCCAGGCAGACGTCTGTCATTAAGACGTCTGTTTCATGTTGTGCTATAGTTGCAAAATCTTCCAAAACATTCTGGAATAAATGTCGTGTCTGTACTATTGGTGGGTCGTTCATGAACTAACCGGTTCTTGTAACAAAGTTCTCTACACTGAAGGAACTATACGGTTCCGAGCTCCGGTAAGAACGGGCTCTCTGTTAATCAAACTTTGATACACATAACATAACGCACGTCGTTTGGTTTTGTTTTATTCAAAAAAATCAGTAACGCCTACCATAACAATGATATAAACAGTTTATATTATTTAAGCAAACAATAAAGTAAGACATTTATTTGACTAGCATCACACTTCTGGGTATCATAATAAGTTTTTTTTAATGTGATTTTTCTGATAAAGATATTTCTTTTTTATCCCAAACAGAAATATTAAGTGCTGTAACAAGTTATTTAAACATTTAATGTACATGTATAGTATATCTTGTTTTAACAATCAGAAGTTGTTAGAAGTAGGCTATATATGATTATTACTAGTATGCTGCCTGGCTGCGGTACTCGCTAGTTATTTAGAACCAAGTACATTTATTGTTGGATAAAGTTTGGTATAGTTAATTTGTCAATTACTGTATCAGAAAATTAGGAAAATCCTGATTATTCTTCTACTTTTTTTCATTAAAGTAACGATTGTGGAGTAAACATACAATAAAGGCTAAAAATTCCAAACATTCGAATTTGTGTTAAAATTCTCTTTAGTCTGACACCTGGCTGGATTGTCTTATTCTGACCCTGGGGTAAAAAAATTGGATATTTCCAAAACTCTACAATTTTTAACAAACTTTGGACCCTGGGGTCCAAATATTTCTAAAAATTAACACGACATTCAGATTTTAGTTTAAAATTCCTTCTAATGAGATACGCCATATGGATTTTTGCGAATTTATCAAGAGTTTTTCCGACTTTTTAGTCCCCGGCGTCCAAAATTTTGAAATTTATAAAAAGAACATTCAATTTATTTTTTGATTAAAATTACCTTTGATAACCCGCATGGACTTTTACAATTTAAAAAAATTTCGATCCCCTCAGATTTTGCCTCCTGCCCCCCTACTTTTTGGGGGATGAATTTCACGTATGACAAGTTTTACAAAAATCGGTTGATGCGTTCAAAATTTATCGTGAGACACACCCAAACAGACAGACAGGCAGATACAGAGATAGATAGACAGACAGACAAAAGCCAAACGGTCGAGTTAAAAGCGAGAACTCGCTTCCCTCGTTCAAAAAATGTGTATAATGAGAAACTAATACAGTAATCACAATACATTATGTTTAAAATTCGTTTTTAATAAGATTGAGAGACATATGATACAGGAGAGGAGTTTCACAATTTACTTTTTTATTATAATATAAAAGTGCAAATTTTAGCTGATGCAGGCCTGTAGTAAGAATGAATGAACGGTCGTGGTATCCCGAGGTACAGTCGGTCATATGAGGCTGTTCCCAGATTCAAACCAGGTAACGTAGAACACCAAAATAAACGATCTCTCATTACTAGTGCATACAACGTGAACACCGTCGGTTGATTTGCTCATAAACGCTCCATTATTTATGCAATGACAGTTGACTGGCAGCTAGTGCATTACACTGCTGTGTTGAAAACATTTCAACAGGAGCTAAATTGATTTCAACCGTTTTAGTAATTAATTCTAAATATAATTACTGTGGCTGTCATTCAGATGTATGTATTGTATATTTATTACTATTAATTTTAATTTCCGCAGTGGAAATCAGTGTGTATTAGTAGTAGTGATGGTCGGCTACATTACTATTTAATTAACATATTTGTAGTCAAAATACGATTATTCCAGGAAATGCAAGGTACAAATTATTTCATTATTACACGTATTCCTCCAATTTAAACGCTTTAATACAGGAACTGGACTAACTAAACCAACATTACTTTCGGAAACGTCAATAACGTTGTGTAAAATTATGTTTATACACAGGCGTTTCATGTAGTTTGGCATACTTCGTAGGCGTACTCCTCTCATCCAAATAATAAAAAAAAGACTTAATATTATAACGTTACGAGTGTCTCCCGTGAAAGCCCCAAGTTGCGATGCCAATTTATTACGTTACCATTAATTCTCGGAGTGTGAAATGCCTCACGTTGGGTGCCAATTTATTACGAAACGTGTACCTTCGTATTAAGAGTGTTAATATGTAATAAAAATTGGATTGTTTAATAAATACTTTTGATCTATGTGTATCTGGTTTTGTCAGTTGATACTAATGGTTGCGTGTTTATTCCTCGTATATATGTTAATTCTATTTAATTATAATCTTATTTTATGGATGAATCTTCTTTATCGGTTAATTCTAGAATTAACTGAAGAGAATTCTTCAGTTCGTCTGCTTCAAATGTTTGAAGATAGCGGTTGTATCGTCTCAAAACAATTTCTTAATGAATACGTCCGATTTCCATCTCAAACGTATTCGTTGAGGTTAATTTCGGTTTCGTAATTTTTGTTATTTTTCAACTCGCAGACGTCCTCTTGATCTCCGTGCGTATAGAGCGAATCATATTTATACTTTACCTTCGAGAAATAAAACAAATGGAAATGATATTGGTAATAATAATGTTTAATCTTTAAAATTTTTTTTCAGTTTTAGTAAAAAATTGTTATTTCGATATTAACGTTAGCAATGATCGATTCTTATCTCAGGGTCATTTGTCAAATGAATTAAGTATATAAAGAGCCTCCAGGTGGTCTAGTGGCTAACGCGGGCGATTGATGCGCTCGTGGTCCCGGGTTCAATTCCCGGCGGAGGGTTCCGTACGGCGTGCACTCAGCGTCGTGAGGCAAACTGAGTAGGCGCTGAGATAACAGCGCCGCCTCCTGGCTGTGAATACCGCAACTAGCGGCTGGTGGCGCGTAGTACTAGCCATACACCGTCACACTAACACAAAAGCCGCGCGGTACGCCTTGGTCCTTAACGGACTGTTGAGCGGAGGTTTTATTAAGTATATAAAAGTGAAGTTCTTTTGCTGCTACGCAAGGTTCAATTAATTAATAAAAAACAAATAAAGAGTACATTACAATGGAAATAGATTAATACTTATTATCTAACATAATATTACAAATAACTATTAATGTTTGAACAGTATGGCCGGTAATATTTCATTTCGTTATGTGCGCAAGGCATGCTGGTTGTTTAGTGACGTCATCATCGTGGCCGATGAGTGACCAGTTGTAGTTAGAGTAAATTAGTTCCCAATGTATATTAATAAAATATTGTCACTTCGTGTTCACTATTTCTTATATTCTGTTCTTTTTTTTTTCTTTTATAAAATGTTTTATCAGTTACTAATGTGGTGTGAGTTGTTGGTGTTGCTGGTAATTATTCGTATTTGGATTACAAGAATTGGTTGGTTAAATTTTGTAGAATACATATAGTTCTTTAGTTAATTTTAATTTAGGCTTCCTTCTTGTTCATCTCTTTATATTTTCGTTAACTTCACTGATAGTCGTTCATGTTGGGTTAGATGATTTATTGTAATGACTTCATGATTTTTCTTTTTTGGTAATTCATCCTTCTGAGTTTGGTTCCTTTCTTGAAAATTTTTTACATAATTTTTTATCAGCACTCCTCAACCGTACTCTCTCGTGGTTAACAATCAAGTGTCCCAATTTCTTCTTTTTTTTACAGAAGCTGACCAAAATTTCTTGGATTATTATTGGCCCATTATGCAAAGTTCAAGTGTTACATTACCATGATCATTAAAATACATTACATTTTATATTTTGCCTTCAAATTACCTTTTTATCATAACACAATAATATTTAATACAATTTATATGGTGTTATTCCAAATAAAATTATAAATCATTTGATACCAAACATGGCTTGGTTTGGTCATGTAAAAACTAGTATCTTGTGGATTTTACATTTATCTTACTAAACAATTTAGAATGATGGATGACAGTTGACTATGACCCTTTGATACAATATTAATTTAACTTGATCTGCTAGTAACAAGAACCTTTTTTTAATATAACACAAAAATCTTAACTATACTCCTTATCTTAATAATTATAATTTCCTACATTTAACTGGTTACATACTGTAAACAATTGTCTGTGTGTTCTTTTCTAAATCACTAGTTTAAAATTCTGTTTGATTGAACGTAACTTCTTAATACTAAATAACACCCCACTTTTTAACTATAGTCTGTGTGATTATTATTATGCTACCTTTTATATGTTTGTTCTCACTTTTGTCACTATAGGGTTTTGTGCACTTTTGTCACCTTATTTTACTAAAAGAAAGATTTTTATTGGCCTATTTAGTTCTACAGGTAATACACATTTTATGTTATGAAGTGGCTGTACTCTTTATTATTTTGTTTATTGTTTCTTTAATTGATGCTCGTTTACAGCTTTAATTTTTTACTGATTTACTGCCCTATCTAACTGGGTAATGTCTGGTTATTATTGGTTAGTCATAGTCATGTCAATGTTTGGTGTTGTTGAGTTAATTTTGTCCATTCATTATCTTTAATTTTGGGGTTTTCGGTTTATTAGCTGGTGTTCATAATGCTTGGTTCTTATTCCTGAATGAGTTTTCACAGTTTAATTTGTATAATTCATCATACTGTTTTCTGTTTTGTTACAAATTGCCCTCCTTCAGAAGTAATTATTTCTGAACACTTCGTTAGGTGTGATGACATAATTACTTAAGTTACATTTTCCTTTTCTTCTTCTTGATATTACTTCAGTAACAGTTGATTGTAATTGCCTCTTATCTTCTTCGAAATGGGGTTGGTAAATTCATACGTGTTATTGTTGTGGTTTTTTGTTACAGTGTATGGTCCTACGTAGAGTAATAACAATTTCTTCGAAATTCCTTCTAGAGTGCTGGGCAATTCCCTGTTCCTTAACAATACCTTCTCTCCTACTTCATATTTAATTATTTTATCCTTGGTTTTCTTGTATTTGTTTTTCCGTTTTCCATGTTTTCTATCAATTTATCATAAAATCTTATTTTGTCAAACTGATATTTCTGGGACTCAGGAAACTCAATTAATTCTTGGATCTCTCTGGGTGGTTGTTTTTCATGCATGGCTGTGTATGGAGTGCAATTTATTATATGAATATACGCTATTTTTTTTATGGATGATACGCTAGGTTTATAAAATCCTCCGTGGCTGATAAGTATTCTGGCCACTTCCTTTGTTGGTGGTGAGAATCAATATGTCCTTAATATTCTACCCACTTCTCTCTCCGCCGGATTGCTACTGGGGTGGTATACAGATGTCTTATAACTTTTGATTCTCAGCTCTAACAATGAGTTCTTCCATTTTCTGCCTCGGAATTGCGTACCATGATTTGTAACAATTGATATGGGTGTTCCTATTTCTGGGATGTATTGAGTGGTTATTACTTCAAGGATTTTTTGCGTGGTTGCCCGGTTGATTGGATGTAATTTGGTGAACTTGGTGAAGTGGTCCATGATGATAATAATATACTTGTATATGCTTCTACCTTCGCTACGAGGGAATGGTCCACATACGAGGAATATCTAGGAATATTTTTTCCAGCTTTTGCTTGGATGCTATTGGTATCATTATACCTTCTTTTCTTTCGTTATTATTTTTTACTAACTGGAAAATATGACACGTTTTTATATAATTTTTTACCTTCCTGTTTATGTTCCTGATGTAGCAGTTCTCCTCCAAAGCCTTTACTACCTTTACTGCACCCATATGTGCGTATCTTATGTGGTAGTCCAACACTAGTTCCCATTCTATGGTTCTGGGAATGATTATTTTCCAGTTTTCTTGTTTCAAAGTATTTTTTATAAATAATATACGATCATGTAAACAATAGAATCTGTTTATTATGGCACTTTGTTCTTCCATACGCTCCTTGATGTTTATTAATTTTGGGTCTGATTGTTGGCTGATTCTTATATTTTACAGTAATGCCTCCAGATCTAATCTACTTTTGAGAATGTTGTACACCTTGATGATTTTTTCCTTCTCTCCCTCAAATGTCTGGGTGTCTATGTTTATTCGTGATAACACGTCTGCTATTACGTTTTTACTCCCTGGAATGTATTCCCATTTGATATTATATTCTTGCAAGGCGAGTATCCACCTTGTAAGCCTCCCATGACTCAGCTTACAACTTCTCAAAAACGAAATGGATTTATGATCTGTTCTAACGGTTACAGGATATCCTAGGATGTATGTTCGGAATTTACCACAGGCAAAGACTATGCTTAGTAGTTCCTTTTCGGTTACATTATATTTTCTTTCGCAGTGGTTTAACACCCTACTGGTGAAGCTGATGACCAAATGGTTACCTTCTTCATCTTCTTGGTATAATACTGTTCCGAGACTGACATCACTGGCATCACAATTTAAGAAAAATGGGTGATTAAAATTTGGGTGATGAAGTATCACTGTTTCTAAAAATTACGCTATTACGTCCTTACTCTAGTTTCATTATAATGAATATAGACTTAGAAAGAAACGCAGTTATTAACTGAGTAGTAGTTTGTTTGAACCCAAACTAATTATTCAGTCACAAAAAATATACTGAACATTTAAAATAGAGTTTTCATGAATATAAGCGACAACAAACATAAAATTCGTAGTTCAGAATGAACATAAAATAAACACAAGTTTCTTTATAACACTACCTGATTATCTAGTCACTTGGTTTATAACTATCATTTACTGAATCAAAAGTTGTAATTTAAATAGTTTGTTAACATATCAAAATTGATTTAAACAAAAACCATTAAATTGTTTGAAATTCTTGAAAGTAAATATTTTTAAGTCTATGGTGTGCTCAATAATTTCTTGATTGCACTTAAAAAATGTTGAGGCATTATGCGTATGTTCTATTCTTACACTGAGCGCAGCGCAGACTTGAAGGGTTTTGTTCCCCCATGATTAGATTTTGGTTGTCAAGAGGTCGGACGTTCTTGACATTGACATGTTGATCCAATCGAGCTTCATGCCTAGAGGCGAACCTTTTTACTTCGCTGCTAGACACCGGAGAAGCTTGGTATTATGTACATATCACATTATCACATGTTATTAATCGTGTTCTCCAGTACTTTTTGTTTTTTTTGTTGAACGTTTGGATCATTTGAAAACAGTACCTGTTGGACAGGGCACCGCAATAGTATACCATAAGCCCATTTATACGTCGATTTTATATTTTTTGTTAACCATTTAGTGTTTTAAAAACCAAAATTTGTGCATTGTGTGTTCAGTATTGTCATTTTTACTAATTGAAGAACAAATTCAAATATAAACAAAACAAGCCGATTTATTTAAAATCATATATTTATCAGAATAATAAAATAAAACATTCAATATACAATAAATAGCTGAGTACATAAACATTACAACAATCAAAAATAGAACCGAAGTAAAATCAATTATCCGTTAACTGTATTAGCGAAACATTCAATTACAATTCAAACAAACCTCTGAAGATACAGAACAATTCCTGTGAAACGTGCGTCAAGCGAAAATAAACCTTCTTGCAGTGTATTTATTTGAAGATATTATATTGTCATCTTTAGGATGAATTACCGAAGATAATTCGACCACAATAATGTTTACAGTAATTACAGATTACACCTTTTAAAATTCTATATAGAGTGACTTTGTTTGTTATAAATTAATCAAATACTGCGTCAACGAATCTGACGGTTTCGTCACGAAGACCCTAGAAAAGAATGAAATTATCCATAGGCCTATGTGTAAATAACAAGAAATGTCTATTCTGAATGTTTTTCTTTGCACAAATGTCTGTGAACGTTCCTACCTGTCCCACGTTATTATTAATGCTGTCAACAGAAAATATGTTGAAAATAGGAGTTGAACAGAATTAACTTACTGACGTAATAAATACATATTGTTGATTAGTTATTTTCATCTGAACACCGACTAGATATCACTGGCTAGTTTTCAAATTAACTATAGCGATTTTCATTTATAGCCTTCTACGAATAGCTGAAATTAATTTAATTATCTGAAAGTATTTAATAATAGAATGGCGGAATTAATCAACTGAGTTTATGAAATTTATTATTCCACTATGTAATTGAGTGCCGCCAAGCAAAAGCAGCCTAAAAAAATCGGTATGGAGAACCATACATGACTTCCATGTCCTAAGATTTATATTTAAAATAATTTTCGAAATGAAATATTTCCATAGAAACGACTGCTTTCTTCAGCCTTAACCACAGTACTGTGGTCACTAACGTACACCACCTCACGTTAGCGCACTCGATTTTCATTGCTGATGGCAGTCGATGGCACTGCCGAAACGTCTGGTTTTGCCGAAAACATTGGACCGAAAGCAGCCCGGGAAGGAATTTTAACAACAAACTTATTATTTATAAAATTTAAGTACTTTCCTCTTGCTAAAACGTAAAACGTTGCTGATAAACTACCCCTTCCCCTTAACCGTTCTTAACCAAAATCAATAGACATTGAGTCGTCTACAACTCAGGCACATATGCAAAAAATTATTTGATTCTGTTTGAATTTGCGGCAGTTATCGTTCGCCATAGGAAAAACTCCACACACACACACACACACACACACACACACACACACACACACACACACACACACACACACACACACACACACACACACACACACACACACACACACACACACACACACACACACACACACACACACACACACACACACACACACACACACACACACACACACACACACACACACACACACACACACACACACACACACACACACACACACACACACACACACACACACACACACACACACACACACACACACACACACACAGAGAAACTTTCCTGAAAATGATTTTTCTTCATGTTTTGAGGGTAGTACAATCAGAATCAGCCCTTATTTTGAACACGATTTTTCACCAACATCATATTTCTATTTCCTTAAGGAACATGGAAGTAAAATGAAATGGAATGAATTCAAATAATGATAGTAATCACATAATAGAAGTAGAACTTTTTTATTTTCTGTCTGCCAACATTAGTAAACAATTTTATTTACTGACAATATTGCCGAGAGACTGGTGTTTCGTTTTAACATTTTCCGACCAAATCTATTTTTCGCTTTCTTTCACAGAATCGTTTCAATTTGTCTGTCCTTTTCTGAACACTAGCTTCACAGCAAACTTGCATCAGCGCAATGCTGAAACAGAAATAATATTCTAAATAAAAGGTGGTTGTTACTTTTTCTTATAATTCACTATTGTTATTATTCCACTGTTTTAAAATTGTATTTTATATAAATTAATTTTGTTATAAATTAAAGTGTTACATTTATATTTTACTTTAATTTAATTTATATTTTACTTTAGTACTCATTTTTATTGCACAAGCACATACATACTTATATTCATTTACTTCATATTTAATATATTTTTAGGCATTTAATTTATTGAAATTATTATCCTTTTATATATACTCTTATAACACTTATAAACCACAGATTTCACCCCCAGGTTCCGCTGAATAATAATTTGATCTATTTAACTTGTCAGTTTATTAATTATGCAATTTTTTGGAACTCAGACAATTAGTATCGCAGCATTTGAATGAACCGCGGAATGTAATAACATAGTATTAACAACTAATTTAACAGTATAATATTTATTTTAGGAAATAGTTTTGGGAAAACCCTATTTTACGTTTTGTTTCAGGTACCGATTATCGAAACCTTTAGCATTCAGAACAATAAAAGTCGACATCCCTTTGTAACCCCCCTTTATATTCTATTTTCTACGCTCTGATCTTACATTTGCAGAGCTCCCTTTTAATTTTCTAAGTTTTCTTTTTTGTAAATTTTTGAATTTTAATTTTTATTTAATTTATTTTTTGTTATTAAGTTTTTTTTTGTAAAGGGGAGAGACATCATATTTAGAACTAGGTGGAAAACCTAGAGGAAGCAAAAGTGTGCAAGGCCCAATTACAATTACAGACATGTCCCCCCCCAGGTGAATGACAGGACTTGCAAATGAAAAAGTCTTTTAACCAACAAGCGTATGCTTTATTAAACCTGCAAGATGTTACATAAACTGACAAGTTCTCGATTGTGTAGGCACACAATTAATGGCAGGATTATATATATATATATGTATATCAATTAATATTCATAATGTCAAAAAAAAATAAGTGAATTTGATATTAACATAATTGCAAAATTTCTGCCTGAATATGTATGAGTCAATGGCAGCAATAATCTCATTCATAAAAGCAATTCATTAATCCATAAGTGTTGTATAGTTTCAAATAGGCTAGCCTTTTTGTCTTAGTAAGCACATTTATGGTTTTTTCTTCTTTTTTAAATTCATTACATATTCCCCCAGCAAAATATAGTAAAATTACACACACAAACACATACACAACATGAATGACACAACACCCCTCATATCAGTACTAAATTCCTCGTAAACCCATTCCAACTACCGTAAATGAATGCACCATAATATGTATATATATGTACAAATATAAATGACAGCGTAATCTGTTAATCACAGCTCCTAAGCATAGATTTGCCTTGGTAGTTAACACCAGAGAATGTAAGTGACCGCCCCAAGACTCAACCTGCTAAACGACCCTGACTTTAATCATTAAAGCGCTAAGTATATGTGAGAAAGAAAATAGATTCTCATCTAAAGCATCAGACAGCCCCAGTTACGTGATTAAAACTCAGCCATGACCAGATGACATAATAGCACAAGATAAATAACTCCCTAATGGTCTTAATTAGATGAAAAGTTAGATCTTACAGCAAACTGCGGATATGTGTGTATGTGTGTAATTTCTTACACATTATAAACAGTTATAAGATATTTCATTAGGTCTACCGCTGTAATGTTCACACATGCAATAACATAATTGAACATGAGAGTTTGTGCTAGAGTATAACGGTCAGAACTTCACGAGTGAGCTTCTGGCGGCTTCTGTGCATTCACCATGTTGTGGAGAGAGAAATAGATAATTAGAATGTTCCCACCTGGATTGTCCGGTGCACTTAATCATTATTGGCGCTGATCAGTAATGTAACGGTCGTATCACAAGTCCTGGGGGCAGCTTAGCGTTGGAGGAGTTTCCAAACAGTTGTTCTCGACTGACGGCAATCGTGGCTAGAAGATCGTCTCTGCCAGTAGGGTGGACAGATGTTCGTCACACCCGACACCC
Organism: Magicicada septendecula; assembly: GCA_034769895.1. Taxonomy (NCBI): domain Eukaryota; kingdom Metazoa; phylum Arthropoda; class Insecta; order Hemiptera; family Cicadidae; genus Magicicada; species Magicicada septendecula. Next base: position 156,505,680 of record CM068369.1, read on the forward strand.
ATCTCGCCTTTGTTCGAGCACCTGCGACATGTAAGAGATTGTAGAGGGTGTCATAAGAAAAAAATACGCCACATAGGCCGTCCACATTAAACTCCAACACCAACTTTAAACATCAACAGCGCACACACACATCGCCACTAATTCATTTTAATCAGTATTAAGCTCCCCAGCTGTGACTTATTTCACTCATGTACCAACTACCTCTTAAGTATTTCGTTGAAATATAACAAACAATTAATTACTGCGTATTTCATAATTGTTAATAACACCAAACACAGCTGAGTGCGAGATGCATTAGCATTTTCTTTATTGAAGTCAATTTGGCCCACAACATTTACATTCATATTAATTTAATTTTGTAATTGCGTTAACGCACACATTGAAAACTGCTCTACACACACACACACACACACACACACACACACACACACACACACACACACACACACACACACACACACACACACACACACACACACACGCAAGTATAGATTATAATAGACGCTGAAACACAAAATATATTTGGGGTTAGAATATTTTCAGAACCCGCTAACTTGTACATACCTGGAGCTATACTTTATTTAGCCAACCATAGCGATAGTTGACGAAGTCCTGGACAGAAGGTTGCCGCCAGTCGAGAGCAGATGACCAGGTCGGAGGATCGAACAGAAATGAGACCGATTCAATGTGTCGGTCTACCCAAGTAAACTTCTGGATGCAGGAATGCACAGAAACAGCTGGACGGGCCAACTGAATTGCGTTGCTGCACAGCATTTGTGTGTATAAACAGACGACAACAACTACCGTATGGCCGTGCGTGACGTCACCGCCGCTCGTTTTAAAATACTTATAATACGCTGCCGAACCCAGTACGGCACACCTTTACAAACCTTAAGAACTACATAGGGACGACACAATTTTATAGAACTTGTTCCTAAAAAAAATAAATTCATTTTATATAAAAATTTGGGATTTAATTCTATTTTTAGATTTAATCAGTAAAATATAATTAATTAATTTTCTAGTTTTGTTAGTTTTATTAGGATCCATCTTAACACCAACTTTGTTACTACTTATTGACACACTGCTAAATGCTTCGTTCTTGAAGACCTTATCGTTTAAGATCTGAAGATGGTGGAGACACCGAAAGGCCTCATCAAGAACGAAGTATTTAGCAGTGTGGCAATAAGTAGTGACAAAGTTGGAATTAATTTTCTGGAATCTATAAAAATTTGCTCTTGTTTTATATGAACAAGGAAAAGCCTCGTATTTTTGTTATTAAATGTTCATGAACACATAAAGAAATTTTGTCACTTACCATAGTAGGAGCAACTGCATAATAGGAATACAGGAAATTCTCATTGTAACTGAGCAACAGACGATTGTGAAGTTTATGTTACTGTGTACATTTGCGTCAGTAACATGACATTTTACTACCTTGCTGGTAATTTTATTGAAATGCATAACACTAAATGATTTATTGTTTTGCGAACAGTCCATTTTATAAAATACCACGTAGCTTGCATAAAGCGACAATCTATATGAAGTAATCACATTATTCACTTTGTCGTTTATTTCGTTTACAGCCGCTGAAAATATTTCAATGGGAAATAAAAACTTTATGGTCGTGTACAACAGTGATTGTTAGTTTTGAAAATTTATCACATTAATTTAATGAACGTGCACTTTATGAACAGTATAAACATATTAATGTGTTATATGACTAAGTAGTGACAATCCATAACACATGTAAATTACAAATGTGCGCTTTATAATAATCAGCAGATTACTTCCTATCGTAGTTACCACCTTTCTCACTCTCACTCAGGGGCGTATTTACAGGGGAGGGGGGACGAACGAGACTGGATCTACCCAGAGACTTGAAAAAAGTTGACGAATTTTGTTAATCTCTTAGTCTGGGTTATTATTTTTTCAGCTTTGTACGCTAATATAGTTGTAACTCGTTTTTAAATATACAAACAGGTTTATTGGACAACATTTACGTATACGTTTGAAGTATGAAATACAGAAAATTACTCTAGTTCAGGCCATATGTATCTTCTAAACGATGTTTCAATAACGCGTATTTTTGTGTGTTATTACCGTTTACTTTAATGGGATTGTTTTCAGGATGTTATCACATGTTTTTTGCAACCACTTTGAAGATAGTAATGTTTATTACTTTTGTATGAAGCTGACTCGACTGGACCCCCCCCCCCAAAGGCGAAATTCTAGATATACCACGGCTTCTTTTCATATCAGGAGTAAACATTCGAGATGATCACGTTCGTTTTAAATGGAGCACTTCAAATACTTTTTATCAGATTGACTGTAGGTTTACTTGGTTATAAAAACTGGAATATTTTCGATTACTGTATTATCATATACTTGAAGAATAAAAGACGAAGTTTCCGGACTCACTTCCGAACAAGTTTTTAACTTTTTGATAACATTGGGTTGAAAAACAAATTAATTATTGTATACTCATGTCCAGAATGTAACGAAAAAAATGTTTGTGAACTCCTTAGTTTTATGAGTGAAATGATCTCTCTCAAGTGTACAAACTTGCTACGTTCATACGGACTGTCCCTTGTACTACAAGTTCCGTTGAACGTCCCTTTTCTGTCCTGAGAAGGATAACTTTCCTGAGACGGAAGCAACGTTAGCTTTCCTAGTTTACTTTCCTGATAACTGTACTGAGAAGGAACAATTTCCTTCGAAGCACGCAGACCCAAAAGAGGTTGAGTGACTTGAGTTTGTTGTCAATTGAAAAATAAGTGTTATTTAACTAAAAAAAAAACAAACCATGATTTAAAAAAATTGTCGTTGGTAAGATCGTGATGCAGGGAAGAATAGTGGAGCTAATGTTTAAATAGAAGCAGGTAGATTGAATGTATCTGTTATTATAAGGTACGAGACGTTAAAAAGGTGAGGTGAATAAGCTAAATGTGAAGAATGTATAGTACCTAACTACCGCTTCTTGCTGGGTGCTGCAATGTGACTTTTTGAACAAAAGTATACCACATGGTGGGAAACATTATTAGCCGAGCTGTTAGGCTTGTGTTTGTGTTGACAGACGTTTCGGCCTCACCATCGAAGGCCATCATCAGTGTCGGAAACAGTTGGCACGTCCTCCGATGGTTAAGCCGAAACGTCTGTCAACACAAACTATAGACAACAGCCCGGCTAATAATGTTTCCCACTATGTGGCTGTCACCTGTGAAAGCGTTAGGAACTCTGCAAGTATACCATTCTATATAATTATTAATATTGGTGTTACTTTCACTGTAAACGTACTTGTTTTATTCACTCAGACGACGTTTCCGAGTGGTGTTCTCCTTCTTCAGTGAGTTTGGATACGGAATGTGCCAAGTTGTCGGTAATTTTATGTGTAACGGTTTTTAGTTAACAGGTTGTGTGTGGGGGTGGAGGTGGAGGGGATTGGCGCAGGAGTTTGAATTGTTGTGTGTGTTGTTTATTATTGTGTCAAATAGTGTGTTTGATTTAAATTGTGAATGGTCATTGAGTATGTTGTTTGGTTGTGTTTTGTTGTGTTTGTATATTTCAAATTGTTCTGTGGTGTTAAGTTTACGACTTTTGGGTAGGTAGTGTAAAATTTCAAGGTTGTTTTATATATTGATGTAACTGTGGTTTTCTATCTGGATATGTGTGGCAAATGTGGATTAATATTGCTGTACACACATTTACACAATTTTTGTATTTTTAAGTCTATTATTGTACAAGTTAGACAAGTGTTTTTTACATGCCCGTAGCGTTGAGTTTTAATTCAGGTATTTATTTACTGTGAATATTTTGATTTTATTTATTCTGAACATTTTCTGAATATTTAGTTTTATTTTCAGTATAATTTTTACTGTTATTAAGCACACAGAACAAAATAGAAATTCTATAAAATAATATTAAAACAAGTGCTAATACCTATTACGTTTTAATACCTGTACGATATAAATATGTTTGTTACAGGAAGGGATCGCGAGATGTGAAGTACTCTTGAACACTGCACACGTTCAAATTTAACCTACAGATAAAATTACAACATGAAGTGATGCTTTCGTAACGAATTAAAGTGAAAACATTTGAACGGTGTTTGCAGTATACACAACACCGAGAACTCAGCGATGACCTCATATATTAATGACGAAATATTTTTAACCTCTTTCGTATCGACACACGCCAGATTGTGTATACTTACTTGAATAAATTAAACATATCTTTAATTATCATTTGGTTGAACAACCGTTATATATGCCCGGAAGAAAAACTGTAGGCCTTTACCGAAAGGTCCTTATTTCGTTATCGTAAACGTTTGTACGACTGTGATACGCAAAATCCAGTTTTACACCTAACCGTTATGTTAAATCACTTGAAGTTGAATCAAACAATTAGATGTCTACATCTCCTTACATTTAGGTAAAAGTACCTTTTTATCTTACAAATATTAACTGTAAGTTGAACACAATTGAATTGTTTACAAATTTTCTGTGTTATAGCCCAACTACTTAGTTTACCTACATAAATCATATAAACCTATATTAGGGTAAATGGCCCTGTGGATGGACCTGCCCTTTTTGTGTTAGGCTTTTACAAACTTAAATGGGTGAATGTGTTTGTGATTTGAGTTTGCAGGCAAGTTCGGACAATATTATGTCTTCATAAATACTCATACTATTGTTACCTGGCTTGCAGAAACACTTGAAAAGCGGGCGGATTTCTTGTTACACAAAGGTCTACGTGGCTCTGATTAGGCCAGTATTCATATATGGCTCTGAAACCTGTAACGGTATTCACGTCAGGTGAACGTGATGTATTATTTGAAAGAAAGGTCTACATAACGAGCCATGGTTTAGTGCTTACAGGCCAGACTTGGTGACGGAGACATAATCAAGAACTATGTCGCCTCTCCTTATAGCACTAGCACTACACACGAATGTAGCAGTCCCTATAGCACTAATGTAGCTTAACGAAGCAGTCTATATTATTGGTAGACGGTAGTTCAGTTGCACGGTTTTATGTAAATAAAATGATGTCAATTTTGTTGAACGCTAAATATACACTTACTTCGCGTATATGGTTTGTCAGTCCATCTGGCTTCCAGGGAGCTATTGTTAGTGATAAGGCCATTAAGTTAGTTTACTGATGGCAATCTTAAGCAAGGTTAACCACCAACTGTTTGATTTAGTATTGGTGTGAATATAACTTTGAATTAAGTAAAGTGGTAAGCCTATTTTTCTAAACTTTACTATTAGTAGTTTTCACTATTTTTATTTTCACTTTCATAGGCGCTACCGTTTGATCTACAGGAAGTCAGCTGATGGTTGCACTGCTAGTGGGGTGCAACCCGTTCTCCCGCATGCTACCTTCATTCAGCAGCAGTTTTGATCTACAGGAAGTTAGCTGATGGTTGCATTGCTAGGGGGGTTCTCCCGCATGTTACCTTCATTCAGCAGCAGTTTTAAGAGTTACTGTTGACAATTCTTTGTTTCCTTTAATGATTATCGTTGTTTTATCTTTTAATTCTTTCGAAAATTCAGAAAACGTTTTCAGTGACGGTGGATTTGATATCAAGGACCTTCGGTCTTTATGTGAAATTTGATTGCTCAGGTACTGATCTTGAAACAATAATAATATACATATTAATGTATTGTCTGGTAATCGACGTAAATTCAGAAAGTCTACTAGAGGAGAAATAGAATATATTTATAACGTCTATGTTTCCTTAACTGTGTTTAATTAACTAAGTACTTGTACTGAAGGGTTTTATTCGTATTTTTCATTTAACATTGGTACTTTCTTCTTCGAAGATTGTTCTCTGAAGTTATCTGTATTTCTGACATCACATGAAATGTTGGGAAGAATACTGTGTTCGATATCATAGAATACTGTCATTGTGAAGTACAATACTGTGTGTTAATGCCATGTCTAGCGAAACTCTTATTGTTTCTTTCATCGTTGCTTGCTAAGAACTATAATATACAACTCACCGAACATTGACACTTTGTAATTTTGTGTTAATAGGAACTATTTTTTACTTATTCCTGAACCTTTTTTGATGTACTGTGATTTTACTTTTTACATAATCTTTTGCATAAATAAATTAATAAATTTTATGCTTATAGGCCTATATATGCATATGTATGTATGTATATATAAATTTGTTTATATTCAGTCTCACAAGTAGTGTTCAGTTGAAATGAATTGGAATTAAAATTAATTCTGAAACTTCGTTCTAAAAAAAATACAGTGTAAACATTAAACAAACAAAAGTGTATCCTAAACTTAAGAATGATTGTAAAGCTGATAAAATTTGAGTCAACATTGACATCAGAAAGTCCTTCAAAACTTGTAACAATTAATTGCTTGTCTTTCAGCTCTTCGGCTACTCGCTTTCAATCAACCAAGTTCTCGGGTAAACAGTAATTTTCGCTTTTCCAGATTTTAATTATCTACATTTTACAAGATTCTTCGTCTCACTTCTGATCAAGAACCCATACAGATTTTAATTAACAAGGTTTGTTATGTTTGTTGAAGAACTTTAGGCTTAATAATATATAATAGTTACATTATTTTATATACAAAGTTTTCTAAATATAAGTCTACGTTACACACACACACACACACACACACACACACACACACACACACACACACACACACACACACACACACACACACACACACACACACACACACACACACACACACACACACACACACACACACACACACACACACACACACACACACCACAATTATACAAGTTACTACTTGCGTAAGTGGCCTTACGCGTTTTTATAAAATGTACTATTATATACCTGTCAGTATATCTGAGTAGGCCTATAGGAAGTATAAGTATAGAAAATATGTAAGCGAGCTTTAAACTATTATGCAAACTGTACTAAAAGCACATTACAGCAACATTATGATTTTGCCTTCCGCAGACCAATAAAACATAGCACGCTGCAAGCTTTATTGCATCATAAAGTACTGTTAACAACTAGGTTGTCCATTTAGCGTAATAACTTCTATACAAAGATAAGACTGGATATTTATTGCTGGTAATATACTTACAATTCTCCATAACGGTTCACTATGTTCCTGCTGTCAGATAAGAATGTAACGTAAAAGTGCTCTATCTCTCACGCGCGCACGCACACACACGCACGCACACGCACACACACACACACACACACACACACACACACACACACACACATAAATTCTTCTGTTTCGTCGTGTTTTCCGTTTACTTTACATACAACTTTTCTGACATATATACACAGTTCTTTTAAGTGGATGTGCACGAAAACATCTACAAGTATGATGGTAATTAACCTACATGATCTGGTTATTAACCAGATGCGGGTCACTGCACGTACTACTGCATTAGTACTTGAAATAAACAATGGGTTGTTGGGTTTGATCAAATCTTCTTCTTTGTGTGCCGTGTTCGGTCTGCCGAAGGTTGGCGGAAACGGTCCTCTGGGCTTTGGGCGCCAGCCCACGCCCTTATCTTTCTTAGCCGTGATACCTGTTTTCTTAGAGTACCACAACTTTCTTTCACGATTATTTGTAGGATGTATTGTTCCTCTTTATCCCCTCTCCTTGGCATGAGAAAGATAAACGACTTATCTGCTTTTATTTTTTTAACCAAATATATGCTGGAAATGTCTCTGGACAATCCATAGTCAGAGAATTTTATAAATGTCCACAGTAACGCTGACTAGTTTATGCAGTCTGTACTACATTGCACTTCATTTCTAAATGCAACAAATTTCAATACTGTTTAATTCCAATAACATAAAATAACACCTTTTCTGGAATTTTAAAAACATATATATTTCTGATGGTTCAACTCTCATGATTCGATTGTCATGTAAGAGCTTACGAATTTAAGAGCGAAAAAGAAATTGACTTTTAGATCTCTGTGAAAAGATATCGTTCTTTTATGCCCATTTTAAACATTATAACCTTATGCTCGTTATTCAGCTCTTACCACTATAATATTTTTATAGTTTTTTTTTTTAATATTCATCGGGATTGAGGTGTTTTTACTAATATTACGTTTTCTGTAACGCAACTATATTTTTTAAATTGGAGTATTTAATATCATATTGTTACGACGGTCTACTCGATCGACGTAGGTACAGTGGAAACAAAATACAGACACCAATTAAGTCACTAATCACTAGCTTCAATTTTCACAGTTAAACAGTTCGTAATTAACAACACAGTCTCTTACAACAAATCAAATAAAAATTGTTCACACGCAATAAAATGTCCACTAAAATTAAACACAATTGTATTACACTTATCCCGGCCGATTATTAATATACTTGAACGCTAACACTTGAACGATTATTATCCCGAACACTTATAACCACTTGAACGCACGCAGTAATATCGCCCGATAACCACTTGTAATCGCCCGACAATAAACTCGGACCGCACTGTAAATATCGCAACCAATACTGAAACTTAAGGCCTCTGCCGCCATGTATTTATATCTCCGCTCACAGACCAGAACGTTCCAAACTACGTCTTAGCGCCAGTGTGTACTACGTAATTAATTGCGGCCTTGACACAGTCCGCACGGCTGGCGGCTTCGAGAAAACTCTCGCGAATGCGTCTAGAGTCCGTATGCCACACACATTAGAGCGAGATTCTTCTGGCACATTCGACAAACACGTAGACTGTTCTGTAATGTCGTAACACTGCCTCCTCCTTAAGCCTGTTCGTCCCGAACTGGCAAATCGTCTCTGAAGTAATCTCGACCAGGCGATCTAGGTGGACGTCCTTGCGAAAGATAATTCTCCGGTTCTTCGAATTCAGTCTCGTGTGATCCGAACATCACGTTCCCAGCAATGCGAGTCTTCTGCTGCACAACCACTAGTTTTGCTGGAATCACTCCCGTTGCGTCATGTACTGATGACCTAAACACCACTGGCTGATCCAAGTTTGTTTGGTTCTCGTCAATAACATCTTGCGTAAACTCATCTTCAGCCACTTTGCCCTCGTGCGTTTCTCTCATCTCAGGAACAAGCAAGAGTTTTGTCTCGACACCCATAGTTGGCTTTCCAATCACTTCTTTTGTCGTTACACTTATTTGTGTTTCCTCTGCTAGTTCTTCCTCCATTTCCGCTTGCAATAGGGAGGGTTCCTCTTGACCAGACCTGTTGACTTTTTCTTCGACTAATGCCACTCGCTTAATCGAATGGTTGGTAGACCCTGTCATTTTAGCCATGCAAAGCTTTATCTTCTCTTGGCCAACCTTCAGGACATTCTCTCTTAAGTCCAAATAAATCCGTAGGCATTCATAATGTCCGTGCCAAAAATCACTTCATCGATAATGTCTGCAACAAGTACTTGATGATTAAACTCAAGTCGACCGAGGCGTAGGTGTATCTCCACTTTTCCAAACACTTTTGCAGGTCGTCTAGTAGCTGTTCGCAAGCTGCAAGAGCACCAGATTGGCTTGAGATCTTTCACTACGTCGGGCCACACAATAGAAACTGTTGCGCCTATGTCATCTGTAATCGAGGTTGGCCTTTCTTGAACGAATCCGGTAACCACCAAGCTCCCGCTGTTTTTCTGAAGTGTAGAAATTGCGTATTCTCTAGGGGCTTCGTTCCTCCAGTTAATCAACACACGCCCCTTGTACCGACTATTGCTCGTTTCCCTGCTGCTGAATTATAACCCGACAATTTCTTTGTAGATGTCCAGGTTTCCCACATCTGTAACACTTCGGTCTTCCATCCTTTCTTATTTTATTCTGTGGCGCCGACCGTCGAGTCTCTGTTCCTTGTTCTTCTTCCTCATCGTCAGTGCCGACGCGATCTTTCAGCGCGCGCACTTTATGACTTGTCTAACCAGACGCTGATTTGGCGGCCTCAAATTGCAAAGCATGTACCAGGGCGTCCACACTGTCTAGTGTCTTGCCATTCGTAACACTTGCTGTAGTTCGTTATCTCGGACACCGACAGTAAATGTCTGCATCGCAAAACTCGTTCGAAAATCTTCTGGCGCTTCAGAATAGGCCAGTCTAACTAGTCTATCGATACTTGCTTCAAACTCTTGAAGGCTCTCCCCGGAGTGTTTTCGCCTTGCTCTCAACGGGGTGCAGTACACATCTCGCAAATGTTTATCACCATACCGTAATTCCAGAGCTTTTATCAATTCGGCATAAGTGTTTTGGCTGTCAGGTGGCACTTTCTGTAGTAGTTCTGCCGCGGGCCCTTTTAATGAGAGAACGAGTGAAACTGCCTTGTCTTTCTCCGTCCAATTATTTGCGCATGCAGCAGCTTCAAATTGGCGGAGGTACGTTGCCCAGTGACTGCTTCCGTCAAAGGTTGGAACTTTGACATGAACTGTCCCTACTGCAGGCAAAGTTACTTTCTCTATTGACTTATTTTCATTGTCTTTTTCTGTCTTTATCATTGCTACAGTCTGTTCAGAAAATTGTTTTGGTTGCATCTTCAGGCACTGCTCAACTTCACTTTTAATTTGTTCTCTTATGTTTGCCATTGAGTTTTCTACTACAGATATTTTATTTGACACTCTTCTATGACAGATATTTTTGTATACATCGATTCTTCAACAATCGAGACAGATTTTTCTACTTCACTTCCTTGTCTTCGTCCTTCTTTTTTCTTTCTTCTGTTTCTAGTATTAGTGCTTTGTGACGTTCCTCAGCCTCTTCTCTTTCCTGCCTGCGTTTTTCATCCTGTCGTTTTTCTGCTTCTTCTCTTTCTTGTCTTCGTTCTTCTTTTGTCTCTTCCCGTGTCTGCCGGAGCAGCGCTTGGAAAGCTTCCATCATCTGACTGGCATCCATTATTTACCGGTTAGTTACGAATTACCTCGTCTTGTACAAAGTGTCCACTGTTTCCACTGTTAACCGTTCTATCCCACTTCTGACACCACTGTTACGACGGTTTACTTGATCGTCGTAGGTACAGTGGAAACAAAATACAGACACCAATGAAGTCACTAATCACCAGCTTTAATTTTCACAGTTAACAGTTCGTAATTAACAACACAGTCTCTTACAACAAATCAAATAAAAATTGTTCACACGCAGTAAAATGTCCACTAAAATTAAACACAATTGTATTACAATTATCCCGCCCGATTATTAAACACTTCACTAATAACCACTTGAACGCACGCAGTAATATCGCCCGATAACCACTTGTAATCGCCCGACAATAAACTCGGACCGCACTTTAAATATCGCAACTAATACTGAAACTTAAGGCCGCTGCCGCCATGTATTTATACCTCCGCTCACAGACCAGAGCGTTCCAAACTACGTCTTAGCGCCAGTGTGTACTACGTAATTAATTGCAGCCTTGACACAGTCCGCGCGGTTGGCGGCTTCGAGAAAACTTTCGCTAATGCGTCTACAGTCACGTATGCCACACACAATAGAGCGAGATTCTTCTGGCACATTCGACAAACACGTAGACTGTTCTGTAATGTCGTAACACTATGGAGTCAACACATACATACAACTGAAATACTTTGATTCCTGTACGCACTTTAGCATAACATTAAAAAAAGTACTGTTTTCAATTACTGTTCCTCTGCTTCCTGCCATATTTCTTCTTTCTCCTCCTTTCCTTTCCTTCTAGCAAACCGCTCTTGTTTCCGCTTTCTGTCACTTTCCTGATTTCATTAAGAGACATCTTCGCCAGACTTGAAGCGCTTGCACGTCTTCTATCACACGTAACTTGCATTCATATGATAGGGCTAGTAAATTTTTAACAATTAACTATTACAAGATAAAGTATACATTTGTACATATCAGCGACTATCAGGTTTTTCCAAATCAGCGACTACAAGTAACTTTCAACCAACTTACACTTAATTCAACAACGCTTCGCCACACAAATACAATAATTTAATATGAGCTAATCACAGGTCACAACCTTTTATAATAATCTAATCACTAACAAACAAATAACTTAATACCACGCACGTCGCACAGCACCTGTGAATTGCAACATTGTAACGCTGACGCCGCTAATAGAACAGATATCATATTCAGCAGGTAATTTATATACGTACTTAGTATATTTATATTTATACTACGTAATTAGTTCACTTAGAATAATTTGGATGACTCCATTCCGTTCATTCTTCTATCCCTTCCACGCCACACTTCGGTCTCTGACACTATATTTTTTTGAGCAACCGTAGAAGTGTGGTTCTTGAGAGTCCAACGCACTGTTCAACTTTACAATTGTAAAAATTCACTTAAATGCAATGTGTGTGATACAATAAGTAATGTTCAAGGAGATTCAAGAAAGTTATCTACTTTCCATTTTGTTGTATTCCTTATTCAACCTTTCTGCATCACCTATGCCAGTTGAATATTATTATTATATTTAATGTTAATGTTACTATCTGCATTGTTATTATTTTTATTAATTGGAGAATATGTTATTAAATATAATTAATCTCTCAGCTACTTACAATATGGTAGAAAGGATTTGAAATTCGTTCTTGTCCAGTTTTCGTAGCAACGAAACATTTTTGTAGTAAGGAGGGATTCTAAGGTCTCTAGCTAACCGTTTTATTATTGTAGAGTAAGATTCGTATGATTCGTAAAGGCTCAACGAATACAATGGCTAGATTACCTAGAACGGATCGATGATCAGCGTATGCCAAAGAAATCCTGAGAGCACAGGTGTAAAGAGCAGAAAGATGAGTCAACCAATTATAAGATTGAATGATAGATCCTATTATAAGAGGAGTCAACCTATTGTTGGATGGTGTGCTGGGAGATTTCAAAAGAATGGATGTGGGGGTTACACTGAGATTTTTGTTTATTTAACTTCATTGAACAAACTATCTAGCGATTTTGTTCTAATACGTAAATTAACAGTGTGTAGAATAAGCTCCCACTGGAGAATTCCTCAGTACAGTTACACTTTATTAATGTGCTGAGAATTACTATACATATGTAGTTAACTTTTAATTTTTTTTCTGTGAAATGAGGAGCAAGCCCATTGTCACTACCCCCAACCTGGAGGACCAGGAAAATTTCTGTCGGGGCCTTCTACCCTTAGCTGACACGTTCCAGTTTTCGCACACCCACTGTACGCCATACCCCCGGTAGTCACGCGATCCAAAACTGGATCTCCGGGGACGTGACAGCAGGATTTGTTGGCAGAGCTGAGTTTGATTTCTCAAACCCCTGAATCATTTGTCAGGAATCAGTGAGCATTTCTTAGAGTTTTACTGCTGTATAGACGTCAGCAGTCTATACAACACTGAGACTCCTTACCAACCTTTGTCTACCAAAGGTGACTCTGCAGTGAAATTAGGAAGTAAAATATCAGAAGCCTTTACAGTCAACAAAGGGCTGCGACAAGGATGCTGCATTTCCCCAACAATTTTTAAAATACGAGTATATGTCGCCAAAGCTTTAACAACCTGGAAAAAGAAATTCAGTGGAATGGGCATCCAAATCGACAATGACACCTGTCTATATACACTTCTGTTTGCAGATGATCAAGTAATACTCGCAAATGACAAAGATAACTTAGAATACATGGGACGCAAACTGAAGGAAGAATACGGAAAAAGGGGACTGCAGATGAATGTGGAAAAAACACAATATTTGTGTATAGGAGAGGACACGACCGACATAGTATTGGAAAGCGGTGAAATTGTAGCAAAATGTGAGACTTACAAATATCTGGGAATAAATTATAACAAGGAAGGGACAGATGATACAGAAATAAAGTGTAGAGTAAATAAAGCAAGAACAATAATTAAGTCTGTAAATGGAATACTGTGGAGCACCGAAATAGGAAAACAAAGGAAAATGAGAATATACAACACAATGATTAAGACCACATTAGTATATGGGTCTGAGACATGGAGAATAAAACAACATCTGAAAAGAAAGATAAAAGCCACAGAAATGGACGCCTTAAGAAGAATATGTAGAACATCAAAATTAGACCGAGTCAGAAACGAAACAATTAAACAACAAATGAATATAAAAGAAACTGTTTTAGAACACATCGAGAAAAAAAAATGAATTTGGTATGGGTACGTGCAGAGAATGGGGGAGGAGAGGTTGCCAAAGAGAGTGATGAAATGGATGCCACAGGAAAACAGAAAAAGGGTAAGGCCAAAAGTAACATGGATACAGGGTGTAAGGAGATCAATGAGTGTACGAGTTCTAACCGAAGAAAATTTCCTAAAAAAATGGTCTAACCGACAGGACATATTGGAGATATTGGCAATTAGGCATCGGACAACGTCGCAGGACGCTTTAACCCGAATATATATATTGTAGCGTGACAGATATAAGCATAATATTGAATGGCAATTGATCATTAGAATAATAAAGTTATAATATTTAAATTTGGAAGAAAGCATTAAGTTTAATATAAATAGATTAATTCATAGCAACTGTGGAAAGAAATCATTATTATAAAGAAAATACAAGTCCAAATAAAAGGAGTTACTAGTGATGAGTCATCCAAGACCAGTCTCATAACCAAAGGTTTTCAAGGTATAACCCTGGAAGGTAAAAAAGTAAATAACAAAGCAGTACTGAATATGACCAAACCCACAACGAGGGAGAATAAATAGAATAGAAACCCTAAAATAAGCCAAGATCAACCAATACAGGTTGTGTATGTCTGAAATAAAGAAGAAGATGGAGAAGAACCCAAGAAACCTGATGGCATCAAGAAGAAGATGGAGAAGATACCAGTCCCAGAAGGCAGGAGAAAAGAAGACTGATGAAAGAAGAAGAAGGCAGCATCCTGAAGAAGATGTCATGCTCTTATAAAAGACACCCAAATCCCTATATCCCCCAAAATAAATATTTAAAAAATAAAAGTATAACGAATTGAAAACCACATGTATACAAATTTAAGAGAGGGAAGTGTATAAAGTAAAAGTTGCCTGTGAACTAAGATGAAACAATAATATAGTACCCATGGAACAAATCTCCATTGAAAAAACGCTAACCAATTTATTATGTTGATAAGACTATACGACCATTTAGCATTAACATAATATAAGAGTGCAAAGTGAACCAGTGATAGTTTTGGGTATTATAAAAAATGAACCTTGTGTTTCATTCTTGGCAATCACAAACATTGAATGCAATGAAATATGCATTTTTCAGTGACTTGAAATGTGTACTGTGACAATATGTTGTTCATAAGACATGAATCTGTTTAAAATAACATTTTGTTTTACATGAAAAAAGAAAAACAGATTTCATAGTGCTTTTTGAACGGTTCATACTATTTATTTGTTAATGACAGGGTACAATTCCCCAAAGACAATGGGTAAAAGACGGTATAAAAACTGTAGAATCCTACTTATAATAATAGTTAGAAATAAGAATATAAATATAAGGTTTTTATGTATATAGTACAAGAATGTTTAAAAATGTTTTAGATATAAGGCCATTTGTTTGGGTCTGAAACAACTAACATCAGAACTATAAAAATAGTTACCACTTGTAAATAGTAGAGAGTAATTAAGATGTTAGTTAGTAAAAAACTTTTTTTTTGTAAACCATGTTTCCTTGTTGGAAATGGAGATTTTGTTGCAAAATGTCTGACTTGAAGACAACCATTTATTTAAAAAAAAAAAAATTCTTTATTTTGTTTAACTATTATTTGTATTGTAACCAATACTAATTGTTTTTGTGTAATTTGAAAACGTGTTTAATTTATAATACTATATGTAAAAGTCAGAGAGGGTATCACACATCATATATTGTTTGTAAAATATTTTGTAAGAAAAATTGTTAAAAAAATCATAGGCCAAAAGAATGGAAACCAAACTTCATCAAAACAGAGAAATTGCTCATTTAAATGCAAATAAACAAAAGGGGTTTAGACAAAATAAACTTGAGATCAAGCCATATAATTGCACATACCATTTAGAAAGATTTTAATAAATTATATTCAGAATTATAAATAAAAATGAAAATGACTAAACTCAGAAATTTAGACATGGGAGTCATATATTCCTGAATAATGTTTCAGAATACAACTAATTCAATTAATTACCAGAAAATAAGGGAATATGAACCCTTTAATACAATATAGGATTATTAATATTAAATATAACTGATAAAATGGCTGAATTTATATAATGACAGGAAGTAAATTTTGATGTTTTGACTTTTCAGAGTATACCAAACTGAAAGTAAAATTACTATTTTTTGGACAGAAAACACTATAAAACGGCATTATTTAATCTGAAAATAAGCTGAATGAACTGAAAGATTAATTTAAATACCATCTAGTGAATAAAATTGATAAATAACCCAAGTTTAGGTATTTATATAGTGAAATATTAAAGTGTGCACAGGATATGAAAATATATTTGAACAATGTTAAGAATAATATTATATGGGCTAAGAGTTTAATTGAAACTGAAGGAAACAGTTAGTTGATTATTGGTATTCGAACGGTTAACATAAACGAGAGTTTTGTAACGAACTAACCTATCTTACAACGGCAAAGTTAAGTGGCGAATAGTACGTTATTGTGAAGTCGAGAGTGACTTATAAAATCCTTCCAGAACATATACATTGTGACAAAAACAATCAAGAAACACTAATTAACACTAAACAATACATTTCTACTCCGAAAAACACCACAAAACACCAGAAAACTGTATAATACATTAACCAAATTAGTGTCGGAATTGGGAAAAGTGTTTTGACTTATAATTACACAGATATACTAAATACAACCCAGAAACATTACACCAGTCACTACACAACATTTAACAAGAGATTTGCAGACACCAGAACAGGAATATTGCCAGAAAATACATTATTTGGAATGCAGCAGGAACGAGCGACATTTTGATCAACTTGACGGCAGCCATTTTTCTTTGACAATTCCAATGCCTCTCCTAGTTCAACACAGCTGTTTGGTGAAAACAATTATTTTTTTTTCAATTTATTATTCAATGTTTGTGTTTAGTAATAATTATTAATTTGATTGTAACGTTATACTTTTTAAATATTAGCCCGATTTCTCTGACTTTGATAATAACTGGCTGTTTAAAGAACCCTGTACGATTTTTATATAATACTTTGTAATTTTTTCGATATCCTGAGAATCGATATTAATCGATAAGAGTCAATATTGCCATTAATTAATAAAACATTAATACTTTTCAATACTTAATAGTTCTTTATTTCTTCAATAATACTAATTACCAATAATATAATTCTAATTGATAATCTACAAGGACTTTACCACCTATAAGTGAAGATAACCTAAAAAATAAAAAGATAAACAAGTATCGATTGGTTTGAAGACAATCTTATGAGTGGTGATAGTTTATTTAAAATATACCAAAACTTTAATAAAAATTTTCAGAAGAGCATTACACTTTTTAAAACTTCACAGCCCTATATTAATTAATTGATCATAATTAATTAATTAATAAAATTAAAAAATTTTTTTTTAATTATTTTTTTTTATAAACATAATTTTTTTTTAAATTTCCTTCAAAACAATAATTTTTGTTTTGAAACTTTCGGTGAAGCTGAACATATATATTTCTTCATCAACTTTACGCTACTCGACCGGTCTTGCTACCATTGGGACTCGACCAGCTGGGAAACTTAAGGAAGTGTTTCAGGCCAGTAAGATGTCGAGAGCCACACCAATTACACACCAATTAAACATATTACATTACAATTTACTTATTTTATTACAAATTGGCTAGCCCAAACAGTGGGGCTTTATTACATCGGAGTCTAACATACTTCACAATCTCTTATCATCTATAACAACAACAACATATTATTTATTTAATTACAAATTGGCGCACAACTTTAGGGGCTTTAATTAGCGATTGGAAGGCCAATAAATTCTGCCCAATCACTAGTTGGAGCTAGGCAACAGCTACAAAGCCAGAGGATTTCAAGGGAAAATGCAACGACGTGCGACATCTAAGAAACGGGCGGCGGAGGCCGAAAAAGAAATAGAAATCGATATGGACAACAAAGAGGCAACGCCAGTAGAGGTGGAAGAGGTATTACAATCGGTGTTGTCCAAACAAACTGAACAACCGGATATACCCACACAGACAGGAGAGGTTAATATCCAGGAGAAACCCAAAACAATGGAAGACGTAAGGATGGAGAAAATAATGGAAATGTTCAAGACAATGGACCAGAATAGGGAGAAGGACACACAGTCTTTGAAAGAAGATATCAAATCGACTAAAGAAGAATTGAGTGGGATGAACAAGAACATGGAAGAGTTGAAGGGAGACAACCAGTCCTTGAAAGAAGATATCAAATCCAGCAAGGAAGAAACAAATAAGAAGTTAGAAGAATTGAAGGAAGACAACCAGTCCCTGACGAAGAAGATGGAAGAAAACAGCAAGAAGATGGAAGAAGAGATGGGAAGAAGTTAGAAGAATTGAAGGAAGACAACCAATCGTTCAAGGAAGAATTCAAGTCGACTAAAGAAGAATTGATTAATAAAATTGAAAATACCAATCAGAAAATCGATGAAACCAGGAAGAAGATAGAGAAGAACAACCGACAATTGAAGGAAGAGCTGAAAGAAGATAACAAGAAATTGGAAGAGAAGATGGGGGAAAAATTGGAAGAATTGAGAGAGGACAATCAAATATTAAGAGAAGAATTAAGAGAAGTCAATCAGGAGAATTTGGACAAACTGGACGAAAGAATGGAATTGTTGCGAGAAGAACTGAATAAGGAAATCAATGTTAACAAGAAAGCGATGAATAAGAAGATGGAAGAAGAAAATATAATGGTCAATCGACAGATTCGAGAGATTGACGGAAAGTGCAACCAGACCGAAAAGGAGGTGCATGAGTTTAAAGAAGTGGTGAACATCACGTTCACAAATATTGAAGAACATAGTCGTAGGAAGGTAGAAGAACAGAGGAAGGAAAATCAAGAAGAATTCGGAAAAGTACGCAACCAGGTCACAGAACGATGTAATGATATACAAGAGACCATGGCCAATATCACCGGGCAGGTGCGACAAAGCCGAGAGGAGATGGAAGCAATAAGAAACAGACCGACTCATTTCACCGGATTACCCATTAACGAAAGCCGAGAGTGGCTCAACTTCCGACAATACAAACGCAAGCCGATGGAGTTCCTAGCTAGGGTAGAAGAATATTTGACCAAGCATAAAATTACCCAATGGAGCCATAGCAGGGAGATATTCGACGAGTCTTTCCGAGACATAACAGATAATTGGTGGATGGCCAACCGGAGTGAAATTTACGACTACCAACAGTTCCGGAAAATGTTTAAGACAAAATACTGGTCTGAGACCACCCAGAACTTGATCCGGGACAATATTTGTAATGGAAGATACAGGTCACAATTAGGTAGCAGTATGACGGCATATTTCTTGGGGAAGGTGTGTATGGCAAAACACCTTGAGCCAGCAATCCCAGAAGAATGTTTAGTAAACAAGATATCGTATCACTATGATGAGGACATTATCAGGGCCCGGAGAGGTAGTCAGATCAAGACGATCCAGGGGATGACCGAGTTACTAGAGGGATACGAGAACGAGGAGTATTATCGGAAGAGCAGGAAGAGAAATGAGAGACCAGAAGCAAGGCCGACTACCTACCCCAATAACGGCAATAACCATACAAGTAACCGGAACCAGCCCAATAATTACGACGGCCCTAACAACCCGCCGCGTAATAACCAGTTTAACGGTAATTTTAACGGCGTTAGGAATAATAACCCCTACACAAACAATAGAAACAATTTTTATCAACAAAATAATAATGTCCCATACAGTCAGAGAAATCCATATCCCAACAATAATGGTGACAGACATTACCCACCTAACCGAAATTACTATAATAATAATTTTAGTAATTACAATAATAGCAATAGTAATAACCGAGTGTCGCGCCCTAGGGTAAATTTTATAAGAGCAGAAGATCGCGGACCCAGGAGATATTATCAACCGAGGAGGAGCAGCTTCCACGGCGCCGACCGAAGATGGCGGAGTGCGGAACGAGACGGCCCAAGATACGAACAGGAAAGACGAAGTACCAGCCTGGAAGATCTTGGCAGACAACAGAACAGGGCGTTAAACATCAACCAGAGTACAGAACGTCAGGAAACAAACCAGAGTTTCCCGAACGATACCTCGGTCAATAATAACATAAACACTGACCAAAATACTTTAAACGAGAGGAGGCAGTAATCAACAACGATGACCCGTTACTGCTTATACTTCCTGGGTTAGAAAAGGATGATTTGCAACAAGCAAACAATAATAAGATTATCACTATCATAAGTAACCATTATCTGAAAGACATACGAACTGAACTTTTGGAAGAGAACGAGAAGAGTCTCAGCAACAGTAATAATGAGATAATTTATATAACAGGGGAGGTGGAAGGAGTTCCCGCTAAAATAATGATAGACACAGGAGCTAATATTTCAATAATAAACTCCAATGAGTTGGAGAGAATCCAGAATAAATGTGGAAAAACCTAACATTTGAAGGAGTAAGAGGAGCTAACCATCAAAGAGCGACATTTAGAAGAGAAGGCATTTATAAGGAAAGAAAAAGAGAAGATCAACTTACAAAAGTATAAATAATACGGGCCAGTGTAGAGTACAATATATGCCCATATGTTGTGGTAAATGATAAGCATAACAATACATATGAGTTGAAGGAAATCGTTTCAGGAAAAATCAAAGGAGTGTACAATCAAGCTTCTATGAAGAAATATTATGAAGAATGAGTTGTGAGATTTAGAATTTTGAATTTTATTGAAAAAATCCTAAAATAATGTAAGTACATCTTACAACCTAATATTTTGAGAAGAACATTTTGGAGAATTATAAGAAGAAGGAATTTAGAATTTTTATTTAAAAAATTCGAAAATAATGTAAGTACATCTTACAACCTAATATTTTGAGAAGAACATTCTGGAGAATTATAAGAAAAAGGAATTTAGAATTTTTATTTAAAAAAATTCTAAAATATGTAAGGACAACTTACAACCTAATAATTTGAACAAACCTTTTGGAAGAAAGAGAAAGAAAAAGAATTTTTTATATATTGAAAAAATTCAAAAATATGTAAGAACAACTTACAACCTAATAATTTTGGAACGGACTTTATGGAAGAAAGAAAAAGAAAGACTTTTGAATTGAAATATAATTATAAAAATTTAAAATTTAGTAAGAACATCTTACTACCACTGATAATTTTGAACAAACTTTATGAAAGAATTAAGAAGAAAGGAATTTTGAATTTATTTATAAAAAAAAAAATTCTAAAATAATGTAAGTACACCTTACAACCTAATATTTTGAGAAGAACATTTTGGAGAATTATAAGAAGAAGGAATTTAGAATTTTTATTTAAAAAATTCGAAAATAATGTAAGTACATCTTACAACCTAATATTTTGAGAAGAACATTTTGGAGAATTATAAGAAGAAGGAATTTAGAATTTTTATTTAAAAAATTCGAAAATAATGTAAGTACATCTTACAACCTAATATTTTGAGAAGAACATTTTGGAGAATTATAAGAAGAAGGAATTTAGAATTTTTATTATAAAAATTCGAAAATAATGTAAGTACATCTTACAACCTAATATTTTGAAGAGAACATTCTGGAGAATTATAGGAAGAAGGAATTTAGAATTTTTTAAAAAATTCTAAAATAATGTAAGTACATCTTACAACCTAATAATTTGAAGAAAAAAAAAACTTTTGGAAGAAAGAGAAAGAGAGAGAATTTTGAACTTAATTATACAAAAAATTTAAAAATGAAGTAAGACCAACTTACTATAACTAAGTTTATGAGAAAACTTTATGGTAAATAATTAAGAAGAATTTGAATTTGGAGAAATACCAAAACATTCAGAAATAATAGTAAAATCACAGTACTATAAACAATTCTGAATGAAACAATTCTGGGAATAAATGAATTAAACAGAATTTGAATGTTGATAGAACGTCAGAACTTTGAAACAAGATAAGATCAACATATTACAAGGATTTATGATAAATATTTTTCAATTAAATAAAAAGAATAGTTTGAATTTTACATTAAAACTAACCAAGTTCCAAAAAATAATTATGTGTCAATTATAATTGAATTGAGAAGAAAATAAAGTGATTAATTCAGAAAAGAAGAATTAATTTTAATCCAGAATAAATGCTAGATACTCACAATAGCATTTGAAGGAGTAGAGAAGAATAACAAAAAAGAGTGTAATATGCAAGAAAAGAAAAAAAATTTGGAAGCAAAGAGACTAATTACTTTTGAAACGATAATGAAAACAGTTAATTAAGAGCAAAGAAGAACAACTCATACCAAACAGATGGAGAAGATGATTTCGAACAAGTGATAATAATAAGACCTATATGAAATGCAAAGAGAAGAAATACCACATGAAATATAATATAAATGAATTAATGTTAATGAATGCGAAGGCGGATTAATAACTTTCTAAGAGAAAGGAAAGAACCAAAATGTTTAAAGAAAATGATCAATATAACAACCTGTATATCTAATGTAAAGATACAAAGTTAAAAAATTAAATATAATATATTAAGACCATTCAAATAATGAATAAGAAAGACTATATATAAAGACCATGCTAATACTATGAGTAACCAGAAGAAAGTATAAAGAGAATTCAGATGGAGAAGAAAGAGAGTTACACTGTAAACAGTAACCAGAATTATTAAAAGAAAGGTTTTCAACCATAATAAAAATAAATATATCAGACAAGTTAAGAGTTTTGAAAAAATATATATATAATGAGTATAATAATAATTATGAAGATTTATTAAGATAGAAAATGTGAGATAATCTGAGAGACTACGAAGTGGAGAATCCAAAGATATATTTATTAGTCGAAAATGAGACTACTTTTTATTTATTTATTCGATGACTGACTGAAGATAATTCCAGCAGCATTATGTTTTTGAGCAGGGATGGATATGCCTCTGTACTCAATTAATAGAAGTGGTGTATGGCCAGCAGAGAAGTAGCGTACAGTGCCCCTCTGATCTGCCCCAGCCCACGTGATAGGGAATGTTAGGGAATTAATATCCCAAGGATACAACACGAAGTTGATAAAGGAAGAAAATATATTACAATAATAATATATCTCAGAAGACACTAACTATCCGAAAAGGATCAGTAGTAAAACAAATAATTATATATATAAAATTAATTAAACTCTAATTATAAAAAAGTCGATATAAAAATGGAGAAGAAAATGAATTATAAGAAATGATGAAATTATCATAAGAAATTATTTCATCCATAAACATGTCTGAAATAATTACTTCTGGAGGAGAGCAATCTGTAGCGTGACAGATATAAGCATAATATTGAATGGCAATTGATCATTAGAATAATAAAGTTATAATATTTAAATTTGGAAGAAAGCATTAAGTTTAATATAAATAGATTAATTCATAGCAACTGTGGAAAGAAATCATTATTATAAAGATAATACAAGTTCAAATAAAAGGAGTTACTAGTGATGAGTCATCCAAGACCAGTCTCATAACCAAAGGTTTTCAAGGTATAACCCAGGAAGGTAAAAAAGTAAATAACAAAGCAGTACTGAATATGACCAAACCCACAACGAGGGAGAATAAATAGAATAGAAACCCTAAAATAAGCCAAGATCAACCAATACAGGTTGTGTATGTCTGAAATAAAGAAGAAGATGGAGAAGAACCCAAGAAACCTGATGGCATCAAGAAGAAGATGGAGAAGATACCAGTCCCAGAAGGCAGGAGAAAAGAAGACTGATGAAAGAAGAAGAAGGCAGCATCCTGAAGAAGATGTCATGCTCTTATAAAAGACACCCAAATCCCTATATCCCCCAAAATAAATATTTAAAAAATAAAAGTATAACGAATTGAAAACCACATGTATACAAATTTAAGAGAGGGAAGTGTATAAAGTAAAAGTTGCCTGTGAACTAAGATGAAACAATAATATAGTACCCATGGAACAAATCTCCATTGAAAAAACGCTAACCAATTTATTATGTTGATAAGACTATACGACCATTTAGCATTAACATAATATAAGAGTGCAAAGTGAACCAGTGATAGTTTTGGGTATTATAAAAAATGAACCTTGTGTTTCATTCTTGGCAATCACAAACATTGAATGCAATGAAATATGCATTTTTCAGTGACTTGAAATGTGTACTGTGACAATATGTTGTTCATAAGACATGAATCTGTTTAAAATAACATTTTGTTTTACATGAAAAAAGAAAAACAGATTTCATAGTGCTTTTTGAACGGTTCATACTATTTATTTGTTAATGACAGGGTACAATTCCCCAAAGACAATGGGTAAAAGACGGTATAAAAACTGTAGAATCCTACTTATAATAATAGTTAGAAATAAGAATATAAATATAAGGTTTTTATGTATATAGTACAAGAATGTTTAAAAATGTTTTAGATATAAGGCCATTTGTTTGGGTCTGAAACAACTAACATCAGAACTATAAAAATAGTTACCACTTGTAAATAGTAGAGAGTAATTAAGATGTTAGTTAGTAAAAAACTTTTTTTTTGTAAACCATGTTTCCTTGTTGGAAATGGAGATTTTGTTGCAAAATGTCTGACTTGAAGACAACCATTTATTTAAAAAAAAAAAATTCTTTATTTTGTTTAACTATTATTTGTATTGTAACCAATACTAATTGTTTTTGTGTAATTTGAAAACGTGTTTAATTTATAATACTATATGTAAAAGTCAGAGAGGGTATCACACATCATATATTGTTTGTAAAATATTTTGTAAGAAAAATTGTTAAAAAAATCATAGGCCAAAAGAATGGAAACCAAACTTCATCAAAACAGAGAAATTGCTCATTTAAATGCAAATAAACAAAAGGGGTTTAGACAAAATAAACTTGAGATCAAGCCATATAATTGCACATACCATTTAGAAAGATTTTAATAAATTATATTCAGAATTATAAATAAAAATGAAAATGACTAAACTCAGAAATTTAGACATGGGAGTCATATATTCCTGAATAATGTTTCAGAATACAACTAATTCAATTAATTACCAGAAAATAAGGGAATATGAACCCTTTAATACAATATAGGATTATTAATATTAAATATAACTGATAAAATGGCTGAATTTATATAATGACAGGAAGTAAATTTTGATGTTTTGACTTTTCAGAGTATACCAAACTGAAAGTAAAATTACTATTTTTTGGACAGAAAACACTATAAAACGGCATTATTTAATCTGAAAATAAGCTGAATGAACTGAAAGATTAATTTAAATACCATCTAGTGAATAAAATTGATAAATAACCCAAGTTTAGGTATTTATATAGTGAAATATTAAAGTGTGCACAGGATATGAAAATATATTTGAACAATGTTAAGAATAATATTATATGGGCTAAGAGTTTAATTGAAACTGAAGGAAACAGTTAGTTGATTATTGGTATTCGAACGGTTAACATAAACGAGAGTTTTGTGACGAACTAACCTATCTTACAACGGCAAAGTTAAGTGGCGAATAGTACGTTATTGTGAAGTCGAGAGTGACTTATAAAATCCTTCCAGAACATATACATTGTGACAAAAACAATCAAGAAACACTAATTAACACTAAACAATACATTTCTACTCCGAAAAACACCACAAAACACCAGAAAACTGTATAATACATTAACCAAATTAGTGTCGGAATTGGGAAAAGTGTTTTGACTTATAATTACACAGATATACTAAATACAACCCAGAAACATTACACCAGTCACTACACAACATTTAACAAGAGATTTGCAGACACCAGAACAGGAATATTGCCAGAAAATACATTATTTGGAATGCAGCAGGAACGAGCGACATTTTGATCAACTTGACGGCAGCCATTTTTCTTTGACAATTCCAATGCCTCTCCTAGTTCAACACAGCTGTTTGGTGAAAACAATTATTTTTTTTTCAATTTATTATTCAATGTTTGTGTTTAGTAATAATTATTAATTTGATTGTAACGTTATACTTTTTAAATATTAGCCCGATTTCTCTGACTTTGATAATAACTGGCTGTTTAAAGAACCCTGTACGATTTTTATATAATACTTTGTAATTTTTTCGATATCCTGAGAATCGATATTAATCGATAAGAGTCAATATTGCACATTAATTAATAAAACATTAATACTTTTCAATACTTAATAGTTCTTTATTTCTTCAATAATACTAATTACCAATAATATAATTCTAATTGATAATCTACAAGGACTTTACCACCTATAAGTGAAGATAACCTAAAAAATAAAAAGATAAACAAGTATCGATTGGTTTGAAGACAATCTTATGAGTGGTGATAGTTTATTTAAAATATACCAAAACTTTAATAAAAATTTTCAGAAGAGCATTACACTTTTTAAAACTTCACAGCCCTATATTAATTAATTGATCATAATTAATTAATTAATAAAATTAAAAAATTTTTTTTAATTATTTTTTTTTATAAACATAATTTTTTTTTAAATTTCCTTCAAAACAATAATTTTTGTTTTGAAACTTTCGGTGAAGCTGAACATATATATTTCTTCATCAACTTTACGCTACTCGACCGGTCTTGCTACCATTGGGACTCGACCAGCTGGGAAACTTAAGGAAGTGTTTCAGGCCAGTAAGACGTCGAGAGCCACACCAATTACACACCAATTAAACATATTACATTACAATTTACTTATTTTATTACAAATTGGCTAGCCCAAACAGTGGGGCTTTATTACATCGGAGTCTAACATACTTCACAATCTCTTATCATCTATAACAACAACAACATATTATTTATTTAATTACAATATATATATATATATATATATATATATATACTGTATTATAACGATTCATATTGTAACAAGACCTGTAAACTGTAGTTACAAATAAAAGAAAGAAAACAATTTTATTTAAAAAAAAATTTTTCTGAAAAAAAAATTAATGTTTGTTTATGGTGTATACAATTTGTAATTAATTCTGTTTTATTGTTTTAAACAAATTTCTAAAATTCTGAAAGGTAATTTTGTTTAATTCGCACTTCTGGAAGATATTAACAAAATCCGGAGTTAAACAGATTAACTCCTGTCAGCAATCGATTAACGACTTTCCGTCTTGCTCCAGTATCTCACCTTTCGTTAATATTTTCTTCTTTCAGGAAGTCTCGTGCTTAATGAAAAACCTTAAATTACAATGTGAAATAATTTACTAATCCATACAATTGAAATGAATTGATTTATTAACATTTATAAATAATAATCAATATTAAATCGATTTCGAGCAATTGTCGACTCCGTCTCAGGGATAAATCGATATGTTAATACAGGTTAAAAAATTCATATAATTATTGTAAAAGGTTCTTGGAGCGATTATTTAATAATAGTCAGAGAAGGGCAGGACGAGAAAGTATAACATTTACAATAAATAATGTTAAATAATTAGTATCTAACAATTTTTTAATAATATGTAGGAAATGTTTAATATAGTTGAGTTGCAAACCAATCGTAGACTATGACGTCAGTCGAAGTTGGAGGCCGTGCCTCGTTTTTCCATCATGGCCGCTCACAGAAACGAAGAGGTTAATTGCAATATTCGTCGCGAGCAAATCTCACAATAAAATCAACTTTATAATTGTTTTAAAGATCCCCGAACTTGTGTAAACTATCTAGTATGTTGTTTGGGGTAGTCTGGATGAGTGTTCAGTGTCCACTGGTGTTAATTGTTTGATATTAGAGGTGTTCACTTATGTCTGTTCGTACGCAAAAAATGGTTATTCGGTGGTAGCTTGAATTATTACTAATATGTAGTTTTAATGTTTTAATTCACTGGTATTATGTAGTGTGGTGTTCGTTTTCACTGTTGTCGTTGAAGTTTTTATATGTTTTGACTGGAAAAGTGTTTGTTTAAGTAACTCTCGTTTCTCACAGAATTTTTTCTTTAACCTTATACGGTTTTAAAGAACGCAATTCCGCATAGACTGTTCAGTTTGAATGTTAACAAAGAACTAACTAACTTCCTCCAATTTAGTAAAAATTTATTTAACTAATATAACTTATTCTAAACATATAAATCTTATTGTATAAGAACTCTTTCAAAAATATGGAGTTCATGGCTTTGAACAATATTAGCCATTTAAACGTTTTAATTCTATTAACACTTAAATTATTACCAGTCCTTTCTGTTTTTATTACTATTATTTAACATCCCAAAACATTTCCACCCACACTTTAGTTATTGTCATTCCTACAAACGTCTTGAGATAACAAAGTGATCTAAAATAATAAAATATTGGAAATACCTTCCATTTTATTATTTCATGATTTGTTAATTATCAAATATAAAAGTTGTTTTATAGCATATAGTTTAAGTTATAGTAACACTACAACTTCAAGTTTATTATATTTCAAAAACACTTACACTAGTACACTTTCACTGGTGGTTCTGACTTATATTGAGTCTTATTATCTCAGACCAGACCTTTAGTCATCATGGACTGTGAAGATTTGTTTATATTTCATCACATAATAACTTTAGTTGTTGCACCTCTTATCATACTATACAACACTTTTGTTTATAAATAATTACAATTTTATAGGGTTTCGGGATGTTATACTTTCTTTAATTGTATCTATTGGTTTGGGGTCAATGGTAGTTAATAATAGGTTTTTTATGGTGTTTCTTCCATCCTATTTCTTCCTTTCTTCTCGTCTTCCTTCTTGTGTTCACTCTTGGGTAAACCAAGGTACTCAGTGTTATCTTGACTGATGGTTGGTTCGGAGTATCTTCTTTATTTTTTGATACTGACTTTACACTTCTTTCTTTGTTTCAGGGTATCTTGTTTATCTCCTGATAATAAACCTTACTCTTCTTTTTCCTTGTGGCGGGTATTTTGTTCATCACCACTCCTAATCTGATTCCTTTTTCTTGATTTTGGGGTATCTAGTTTATTTACTGCTCCTAACCTCCTGGGTAAAAAATGAGTAAAAAATGCTCCTAAATCCTGGTTGTTTAATATGAGTTTTGCTTAATTCTTTCTTTTACTTTTAATAGTGGTATTTTTTATAATTTAATGATTGTTTTTCTTTTATTGTGGTTTTTTCCTTTGAAGTAATTGAATTTCATTCTATATTCTTTTAGTATATGTAATTTAATTATTTTTTATGATCTTAAATGAATTAATTATTGGTGGAATATCTGTCATGCTACAATATAGTCGATCTATCAGATCGTTATATGAAAGTGTCAAACTGTGCTAGTCTAGCGGCGTAAGCAAGAGAGAGAGGGAATAATCACAGCCATCTCTGTCTAACCTCGCCACTGCTACTACTGATGCGTGCACAGACATGAAATTTTATTCAATTAATTTTATTTATTAAAACTGCAATATCTTCAAAACTAATAAATATACGGCAATTCTGAAACCTGCATAGTGTTCAGCAATTAAAGCTCTATAAGTAGCCAAAATATTAACTAATATAATTAACATTTAAAGAAGTTATACAGAAGAAGAACGCCAAGAGATATAACTAGAGAATTAGGCTAAGTACGAATTAGGTGTTTTCACACACATACAGAGAAAAACCAAATCAATAATATTCTGTGGTCAGGTCTTTGAAAACACGTTTGCAAATACCTGTAATCAAACGATTTGCAAACACCGGAAGTATGAAATTAGCCAGAAATTCTCTACCATCTCAAACTTGTTAAGGAGAGTTTGACCGACCTGTTCGATATTGTTTCAAATGGAAAACACATGATTTATTTGGAACAACCAATCACAACCCTGTACTAAGAGTAGACGCTAACTCAGAATGAGGGAATTGGCACTCTTCGTTCGGGCATTAAATAAGCAAGACGTGTGTTAAATACGATCTCAATTGCACAAACAACGCAAAGTATTTATTTAAATAAACAGTTCGCGAAGTGGTCCGCAGTAGTAGAGGAACTAGTAAAGTTCAATAAATAATTTCGCTGCGTAATAACGAATTAATTAATTAAATAATAAATAAATAAATAATTAATTAACAGTGAAGTGACCTGTGCACCAGAATAGCTACAGCATCTGTAATTGTCCAGGATCATCAGTCAACGTTATTGGTCAACATCATTTCTTCTGAGCCAAACCATCAAAAGGAGTATCTCTACTGATTACTATCTACGGTCGACGCATCAATCAGATAAGAAATATATTCATTGATCAATGAACATAAAATAACAAAATAAATAATTAAATCAATAAACATTTTTTTTGACACTATATAAATTCAAAATTTGTTTTTAATTATTAAGGTTAGATGTAAAGTAATATAGGAGTGTTGAATGGAGAGTGAGGTGTAGTATTGAACGTGCAAATTATTGCACACCCGTTCTTTAGCACTGATTTGGGTGATATATAGTCCCTGAATCAACCAGATAAGAGCAATTGGTCGTTTGGACGTTTTAATCTTCACTTTTCAGGCACACTCATTAACCAATAAGATTTAGGTTAGCAATAAGTCATTAAATTAACTTTTAAAGAAATTAGTTCAATAACAAAGTCATTAATTAAACAAATTTCAACATTAGTTAAAGAGTTATTTTTAACGATTCCCCTTAAATGTTCCACTCACTGAACGAATCCTGAGATAGTGTGTCTCTGTGCTCTGAACTAAGATGAATCCGTGTCATTTGTATCTGGGATTTGTTCTGGCGCCCAGGTAAAGTAAAAAGTCACGGGTAAGTAAGATTTGTTCTATCATTATATACAGAAAATAGATAGATAGACAAAAGGTCTTTATTTTATATATATTTATATATATATATATTGTAGCATTACAAGATGATACCAACAAATGAACCCAACTGAATTATCAAACTAGTTAGGGAATTTGATCAAAATAAACAATTAAATAGATAAAGGAAGAATTATATTAACTAATTCTATGAACAATTAATAAATAAAGCATAATTGTTATAGATGCATGAATAGATTGAAAACATAAAGTAGTCTTGAAAGCCAATATTATAAATAACTTGACGAACAGACATCTAAAATGACATGACCAGACAACATCTTTGACATAATAAATTGCCCAAAAGATTAGGAGATGAGTGAAATATATCTTAATATAAATATTGAAAAATGTAACGTTTAGCATATAAAAAAACTGTAATTAAGGTTAAGAAAACTCAGTTTGCAACAAGATTAACAGTCCAGCTAGGTCTCAGATCTAAGACTGCATTTGTAATTATCATAAGTATAAAGTTATATTAAAAAATAGATAATTATAAACATAATTATATGTAATATAAAAAAAATATAAACAATATTAATTAAACTGTGCAACTGACACAGGTTAAACAATAATAACAAAATAAAGTATTGTGAACATGTTTGACCAGTAACTAGTAACATAACCTTAAGAAAATGTATGACAGAAACTTGTAAACATATATTCTGTATCAAATTACTGAAGGTAGAGATTCTGTTATATCTGAGTATAATTAATAGAGACTTATACAAGTTAAATAGAGATCATTATAGTGTAAAAATATTGCAAAGGTTTTATTTTGGAATAATAATGTTATAGTGTATGATGGGAAGGGAGCTTACTTTTGTATATTAAAGAATGATAAAGATCAGGCCCGGATCTATGGGGCGCAAAACCCCGCAATGCGGGGGGGCCCGGACCCCTGGGGGGCCCCAGGCCATGTCAGAGCAAAATTTAAACACTGCATTAGTAAACATCAATCATTAATAAAAAAATTTCCAAATATGGAATTTCGAAAATTGATCCAATCTCAGAGACTGGGAAAGAGAAATTTTGCTCCGGAATATTTGGCGAGTGGTTACACTGTTACTGGTTTAGGCAAAGAAGATAGACGTGTTAGAATAGAAGGCTCATGCTGTACGTTTGGGTGAGGCAACTTTAGAATAGTTGGCGTCCCCGTTTAGGTTGTTATTTTTCCAGTTGCGACTAGCTAGGTTATGTTTGTTATGTGTATCTTCCTTAGTGTTTTGTGACAAAATAAAAGTGTTTTGTAACTTAACAAGGGTTTTAAGTGTTTGCGTTTCGTAACAAACAATAACAAAATACTGATGGAGCTAAGTGAAACAAGTGGTGCGGGCAAAAGACGAAAACGACGTTTACAGACAGTAACATTACATAGAACAAACAAAAAATTACGTTGTTTCTTGTTACTAGGCAAACCTCATTGGGAATCACGGAAACTGGACCTACACCAGGTGAGTTAGATTGAGATTCAACCGTTTTATTCCGTCATTTGTAGATTGATAATTTTCTGAACAAGTATCAAAAACCTTCAGGAAGAAGACTGCCCAGCTTGATCAGAACACGTGAAAACTCATTTTACTCCAATTTCGACGTACGGTATTGTTCATGTGATGGTGGTGATTAAAGGTGCTAATAGTGTAATTAATCTAAGTACCTATGCATTTAATGCCATCAACATGTCTGGCTTAGTACCAGTATGTGCAATGTAAATTTTACCGAGAAAACTAAGGGGAGACGTCAATGGACGCGTTTCCATAAGAAATACATGTAATATGTAGGTACATTTATCTAAGTAACGGTATGGAATTTTTCTATGAAATTTTTACCACATATTCACTGTATACATATGTGTACTCAGTAGCTAAATAACTATCTATCTTTAAAACCTTACCTTGCAGAAATTATCTTGTACAGTGAAAAGTAATAAAATAATTTTACAAAACCAATATGATGGTAAACAATTTTTTAAATTTTATTTTTGAACAAAAATTATTTATTTTGGTACAGTTTATAGAAAACATATATCTTTATATACATACCAAATTCCAATGCTCTATGTTAGATACTTTAGGAGATAAATGCTCCTAAATATAAAAAACAACACTTTCGGGAAATAACAAAAAACCAAATAAAGTGCAATAAATGCTTATTAAAATTGTCCACCACCATAGGAAATAGGAAGTATCTTTTTCTGCATCTCTTTCGTCTTTTTTTTCTTTTTAGAACTCTTCTTTTTTGTTAAGCCTTCTTTGTTAGTTCCAATATAGCTTTTTCAGCCTTTTTGATTCGAAGGTTATCTTACCTTTATTCGATATAACCTTTATAACATCTAAATCTGTATTAGGAAAATAACGTATGTAAAACTAATAAATATAACATATAACACACCAAGAGGCGCAGCGTTGTGAGTGTTATTACTAAAAAATCGGCCTGCATGTATACATTTTAATATTCTTTTAATTATGTTAAAAACATAATTCATACGTAAAACTTACATATTCTTACTAAAAAAAAATCGTAGAATAAGAAAAAAATAAAATTTAAAATTGCTAAAATAAAATTGAAATTGTCCAATCACGTTCACCAATACCAAAAGAAAGCCTTGAAAAGATAGTAAGGGAAAAAACCTTCCTCTGTAATGAAAAATTAATAATTATTATGATATTATATATATACGTAGGTATATATGCCAAACCTTTAAAACTATTTTATAAATTTTATTACTGCATGTTCGCTAGGTAGCAACACCGTCACTTTTTCGCTTCTCTCACCGTGCTTTAACATAGTACTGTCCTGTCTTTCCGACTGAAGGTTTTTGCAAGGATCCTCTTACTGACCAACCGACCGTTATTAATTTGAAATTCGTATTCATAAACTGCATTTTCCATTTAACCAATCTGTGGCTTTGTTTTTTTTTTCAGGCACTGAAACTTCCACTGCTTATGACATGACATCTGGCCTTGACACATTCCATCCTAGCAGTGAGACTTCTGTTCCTGTCTCCAAAACCTCACCAGCTATCCAGAGATTTGATCCTGATTTTAAGACCGATAGTGTGACAGAAGATTCTCCCTCCACATCCACTAGAGACTTTAATTTTGATGACATCCAAGACGTTGCACGAATAAGTCAAATTTGAGTGATGAATATTTCATTACTTGTTTGTTGAAACAGGAGAATCCAACTGATAAAGCTCATTTTGAAAATATTAATTTATCTGACAAGCTCAAGAATTTTATTGTTAAAACTGGAAGCTGCCAACCAAATGGTCCATTTTCCAAGGATGAAAAGAAAAGAGGATTCTCTACTGTCTACTATAAAACAGTTGGAGCAGCAGGACAGTCTATACAAGTGAAATGGTTAAATTACTCAAAAAAGTTGGATTGTGCGTATTGCCTGCCATGTTGGCTATTTTCTGGTGGTGAAAGTAAAAGTGGATGGGCCACTTGTATCAGAGACTGGCAAGGTTTGTCAAAAAAAATCAAAGTACACAGCAAATCTCAACAGCACATTTCAGCCTGTTTGGTCTTCCATGAATGGGAAGTACGTAAAAGAATTGATGAGTCCTTGGAAAATGAAAGAAAGTCTGAAGGTGAGTTTTGGGCCCAGGTTTTAAAGAGACTTTTTGATATTACGCTCATGTTAGCAAAAAACGGTCTCGCATTTAGAGGCTCGAAGGAGCATAGTGGAAACTATGATGGCAACTTATCATTGGTGCAGTTACTAGCCAAATATGACACTGTGATGGCACGAGTAATCAGTTTACCAAAGGGACATATCAAGTATCTCAGTCATGACATCCAAAATCAAGTGATTCATTGCATGTCTTCACACTTGCAAAGCAAACTGTTGCAGAAAATTAATATTGCACCTTTTTTCATTAATTATTGATACAACACAAGATCTGTCAAAAAAAGATCAAATGAGTTTTGTTATTCGGTATGCAAGTTTCACTGAACCTGAAGTACAAGAGGGCTTGGAAAAAGAGAATTGTCGACAAATCAAGATTGAGGAAGTTTTTCTGGGATTTCTACAAGTGAGAGATCCAACTGCATCTGGACTCGCAACGCTAGTGTTAGATCATTTGCAAAAATTGGGTTTAGACTTTAAAAAGTGCAGAGGCCAGGGATATGATGGAGCTGCTGTGATGAGTGGTGCTTACTTAGGAGTGCAGAAGAGGTTGCGTGAAAAGGAGGGACTAGCTGTGTATGTGCATTGTACAGCACACAACGTAAACCTAGTCATCAACGATGCAGTCAGAAGTGTAAGAGAAGTGGGTAATTACTTCTCAGCTCTGCAGGATTTGTATGTTTACTTTGGTCATAGTATCAACAAATGGGACATTCCCTCTTCCATGACAGGTGAATCTACTGTCACACTAAAACAGCTCAATCCAACTAGGTGGGCATCAAGGCATCAGTCCATTGTAGCTATCAAGGTGAGGTATCTTGACGTTATGAAGACCCTCAGAAAAATTTCACTCGTAAGTAAAAATAAGGACGAAGTGTCGGAAGTAAATCGACTGGCAAAAACTATGGACTGCTTCCAGTTTGTCTTTCTGACTGTGACCCTGTCAAAGATATTTTCTGAAGTGAATGTAACTTCACAGTATCTTCAGAGAAAAGAGACAGACCTTAAGGCGTTAAGCACTCTTCAGGAAAGCAAAGAAACTCTGAAACAGATGAGAGGCGAATATGATAGCATGAAAGAGGAAGCCACAACTGTTGCTGCAAAATGAAAAGTGGAGCCTGTATTCTTACAGAAGAGACATTCTTAAAGTGAAGAAGCACTTCGACGAACTGGCAGAGGATCATACATTTTCCGACTCGGAAACTTGCTTCAGGTTGAATGTTTTTAATGCCCTTTTGGATGTTGTCAACAGCCAAATAGATAACCGTTTTTCTGCCCTGGAAAACGTGGTAGAAAGCTTTTCTGTACTGTTCCCCAAAGTTCTTTTTCAACTATCAGAAGATGAAATTTTAGCCAGAGCTGAAAAACTTCAAAAGAAGTATGAAAAAGACATTGGTCCATCCCTACCGCTAGAGCTTATCTCCCTTCGCTCAGGATTAAAAAATCAAATTTCTAAGCTCAATACAGTTTCCGAATTGGCAGCTCTTGTTTACATTGAGTTTGACACCATCGCATCAAGTTATCCTGAGGTATTAACTGCTCTGGCTTTATTCCTGACTCTACCTGTAACTGTTGCATCTGCTGAAAGATCATTCTCTGTCTTGAAGAGGGTTAAAAGCTACTTAAGGAGCTCGATGGAGCAGGAGAGAGTCAGTGAGCTTGGAATGTTAGCTATCAACTACGCAGAAGCCTCAGTTTTGGATAAGAGAGCACTGATAAGGGACTTTGCAGAAATGAAATCAAGAAGGAAGAATTTCTTTTGAAGGGTTTGTGACATTCAAGCTATTTGATTCATTTTGAATGATGTGGTGTAATCTGGACTGATGGTACCAATCTCTGCGTAAAGTTAAATGATTCTAATATCTGAACTGTTTAACATATTACTGATATTTTTGAAATCTGAAAACTTGCAAAGACTTATGTCATAACTGATCCTTCTGTTCAATGTAGCTGTAAATAAACTTATTAGTGATCTTAACTGTTTTTATTCCTATTCCAAGTTTCCACCGAAAATGCCGTAATTTGGTACAAACTAATTTTTTTTTGTTAAAGGGGCCTTTTAAGGTTTTTGCGGGGGGGCCCAAAATTTCTAGATCCGACACTGATAAAGATGCAAGGGAGAATACAAGTTAACTAAACTAGTAGTATAAAGTGGGACAAATAAACTGACTACTAACCAATAATGTTAAAGAAACCAATATTGTGGTTTATGAACAAATAATAACATAGTTAGTAAGAATTCAATGTAAACCAAAACCCTACATCTAATTGGTAGATGAACAGAGACAATATAAGGCATGAAAATTGTAATAGCCTATGTCCAAAATGTAAATAAATGGCATATGTAATTAGATTAAGACATAAGTAATCTAAAATGCTTATAAAATACTAATAATCAGGTAATTAACAAAATGTAACTTGGACCAAAAAACCCTGCATATTCTGTAGAAGATAGATAGGGACATTATAAGATACAACGCATGTTTTAAATAACAATATGTATAATAAAAGATCATACTGTATTTTAGAATTAAAAACCAATTGTTACATGTTATAATAATTATGTCATTTGATTGTAAGAAATAAAGAATAGTCATAGGTACACAAAACAATGTTAGGCCTATTATATCAGTTAAGAGTTTTATAAGAAGTTAAGGTTTATAATTATGATTAATATTATTAAAACGTTTATTAATAGCATAAAACGTATTTACGAATGAGAATACAAAAATTGTAGTAAAAATATAACGTTTAAAATTAATGTATTAGCATAGGCCAACCATTAAAATTGTTCATTTTATTATTCATGGATGGGACCATATCAAGTGAGGTCTTGAATTAATCCGAAGAAAGCAAGCAATGCAATACTAATAATATATTGACGATTGTAATTAGCATAAGAAACTTATGTTAGTTTTAAGAATTTTGTTAATTATGATATAGAAAACAAATGTGTCTCCAACCCGAAGACCCACGCGATCGTCGACAATGTCTTAGCTATCAACCAATCGGAATTTTTATATTTGAAGTGTGTGGACCCCAACGGAATGAGTCTCAACACAAAAAACAGACGCCAACAAGCCAAAAATTAGAAGCCACGCTCGCAGTCTTGCATTAGAATCCGAAGTGTAAACTAGAGCTTCTCGGCGACACCGTTAATCTCGAACCCATACAGTTTTAATCTCAAACCCATAGTCAGAATCAACTTCGAAGAGGTTAGGTGCCGAGTGTAAACAATAACGTAACCCAGAAAAAATATGAAGTGTTGTGAATTAGTGATAACATAATAAGGGCAATATAGTGAATTGTTAAGTGAACAATGAATAAGAACAAGTGTGTAATAGAAGGAAAGTGTAGTGTGAATACTTCGAAAATATTTAACCACATTATAAATAATCATATTGATATAACCTCACAACTATATGTACACTTATGAACACTAACACAAGATCACTGCACAAGAACACTAACACCTTAGTAATTTTTAACCGTTTTAATTATTAATCCGTCGAGTTTCATGTTTGAAACTGAATAATATATCCAAACGTGGGTAACCTCAAAATAGCCATTGTTCGGCATATACGAACTTTTATTATTGTTAGATATATGGTATTATTTGTGTATACTATAATCAAATCATTATTGTGAAGCTTTGTAATTCGTGACAGTCAGTTTCGTTAAATATTATTGTAGTTCAAAAGAATTCACGACTGGTATTAATATAAAACAATTCTTATTAAGCTTGAATGAAGTAGAGTTGCCAACCACTGAGCAAAAATTATAGTAAGCCTGGTCAATTTATTATTAAACCAAATGTTATTTATTTGAAGTCAGAAGAGATAAACAACAGTCAAAGAAAAAATACATGAATTATAAATGAAATCAATCTAGTACTAATTATTATTTTAATAATTTATACATTTTTTCTATTTACGAAGGTTAGAGTTTTCAATCCACCTTAATGATTACGTTGGCAGTACCTAATTTTTAGGCGCCACGTGTTATTTAAATTCTTAAACAAAATAAGTGAATTAACATAAAGATAAATAAAAATAATTAAAATTCAAATCAATAATTTCAAGTAACCAAATAAGATATTGGTTTCAATAATAAACAATAACTTTATGGAATGTTAATCTAAGTTTCTATATGGCGCCCAATTTAATTGAAATCAACCAATGGATAACTTTCGGTAGTGGTAATAAATATAAATCACAATTTGATTAATTGAATGAACCAAATAGGATAGAACTTTATTCTGAATTAACGACAACAACGTGAGACGTTCTACCAGAATATATCGACACATATATTATTTATTATATTTCAAATATTCTAATTAAACAACAATACCAAGATTAACAACACGGTACGCAATAAGCGATTATATTACATAAATTGGCATCCACAACGTGACAACCAAAAGGTATCATACCTATTATATTATTCTTCAACAACCGAGGAAATATTATATTATATTATATTATATATGATATATATATTGTTATAGAACAGATAATAGATATAGATATAGATGTGCAGATTAGAAATTAGATACTCAAGTCGAGTACGTGATGTTATTGTTGAAGATTATTATAATGTTATTGTTATTATAGTTGATTATTAAAATTGGGATTAATGTTCACGTTTAAAAGTTTGTGGTTTAAAAGAGTATTTATCACTTCACTGTGTCAACCTCCCCACTTACCACATGTGGATGTCTTCACTATTCTCGATGGCGACTTCCTTTACTGTAAAAACACTTGACATACATACATAGATATTCCTTTTGAATATCACAAAGAATGCACATAAACAATAAAATAAATTAAATGTTCAATTGCACTTTGAATGATATCAGTCATTCAAATACTACCGCCACCTTATGGGAGAACTGTTCATAAAAAAGTTAAACTACTTCTTCTATTGTATAGAAATCAAAACTCTGTTTCCATTGATAATAAACTGGGGATTTATTGACAATTATTAAATTCAATAAACTCTTTTAAAAACAATTAATAATATCTTTTTACAAACAATAACAAATTTAAACAAATACTGAGATCTCTGTATCTCAAGGCTGGTAACACTGTTGTAAGGTACAATGTTTTTGGTGAACGAGGTTAGGTTCACTTTATTCAATTATATTACCAAATTAGTGAGTTCTTTGAAGATACATGATACCAGATTACAAGATGTGAGTTTAATTAACAACATTTAATTATCTATTACTATGAAAAAAGAACAAAAATTTAAAATTATAAAACTCGGTACCATAACCGATAATATCGTACTATCGTACGTTATGCAAAAGTATATAGCAGTTGAGGTTATAACAAATGAAATTGTGTAACCTATTTCTAAGATACTCTCTTTTACTTCCCACTGTTGGAGTCGTCAATTTATAACAAAAGAAAAAGTGTGTTGTAATTGTGTTGTAAAATGTCGGGCGTTACCTCCGCGCAATTTTGTTACTTACCGTTGACTGGATCCTCTGCGGTGATGTAGTCCTGTAACACAACTTAATACTATGTTTTTTGTGGGCGCCACTTGGAATCGTTTGTTCCAAGAAATAAATGTAAAGTAATTAAAATTTCTAAATCTTACTTCTATGAAAAAGTATAAACAAGTCAGTTTAGCTTGAAAAAATCAGGTAAGTTTAATGATTCTTCAAAAAAACAACAAATCGTCTGAAGGACTAACATTCATAAAAAATTTATAAAACTGCAGAGAAAAAAAAATATTTCACAAGTTATTATTATTATTATTATTATTGACAATTTTATATATCCAATCAAGTATCGGCTAGTGTTTTCAATTTTTTACTCAGTTGAAAAGCATGAGTTTAATATGTGAAAAAATCTTTACTCTCAGGACGTGACTCCTTTGAACTACCAAGACATATCAATAAGATGCCTTACAAGAAAAATTAAGTGATTTGAAGGTGTGTGTGGCATGTGTAGTACAACTGTGTGATAAATGTAACCAGGTAAAAAATGACTTTAATTTTGGTAACTCACGTTCCAATGGTTAATTATTCTTGCACTGGACACTCCTCTCGGGTAGTTTTTCAATCTCGCCTCTTCATATGTGCACTGAATCTATTTTAAGTCAAAATTGCGATCATTTACTATTTCCGCACTTTTTGTAAAAACGTTTGGCAGTAGATTATCGTTCAAACGCCGCCGCTACAAATCATCTGTTTCGCGTTGATTCAGAAATTGGCCGCCGCAGCGCTGATTCCCATGTAGTCGAGAGAAAGGCTTGGTGTTTTGTTTGTTTACGTTAAGGGGATTATTGTCAAGTTAGTCAGTCTATGCGACACCGCAGAAATGGTTCTCTATTTAAAGTTTTGGTCCCTCCTGGGCCGTTGACGTTCTGGCTGCGTGATATCTATTAAAATTTGCCGTGCTGCTGCTCTATTTCAGCAACACATTGGCGTAGATTCTCGTTGAGGTTAAGTCAGTCTGTTTGTTAATGTACGGGAAAAAGCCTTTCTTCGTGTCTTGTCGATTTCTCGCCTCTCGGTTTCGCCTTAGCTGCGTTGATCAGTGTCGTGGGTGATGCATCAGTTCTGGAGTTCAAGTTTCAAGTGTTTTTGGGTCGAATTTGGTCTCTCTTTTATACTAATTCAGGCTGATTGTTTTCATCGACTTCCGGTATATTTGTGTAAAAATTCTTTCTAGATTGTTCGAGAATAAACGAAATGGAACATTATGGAACAATTTTCACTTCCGTCGAAGCTTTTAGAAGCTTTTTCTTATTCTTCATACAAAGGATATTTCAAAAATTACTCTGGTATTTATCAAACAGTTTTACAGTAGTACTCACAATTTGTATGGCATTATTACATTTAGATTCTCTGTTTTCAACTGAATCTAGTGATACTAATTATGATTGGTTTTTAATTAAATTAAGTCTAATAAGTAACACAATATACAACTCTCACCTTGGTTGTTGTCATTAAAATTCAATCTTTTTAGAACAAAAATTGTTGTGGAATTATTATGTTCCTTCCACAATCTGAACATATAACATTACTACCTTCCTACAACAAAACAAACAAATTTTAACATAGGTAATACATAAATAATTACAATTTTACATGGCCCCTGTCTATGGCCTAGGTTTTTTGTTAATGTTATAATGCAATAATTAGTCTCTTTCTTTAACATATGTAGTATTTCACTAGTGTACACTCAGAGTTTATTATATTGTCTGTCTTTTGTGATACCTGGTTACTCTTTACATACATTATTTTTATTACAGGATGACATAGCATCATTGATTGGTCTTGAGATGCCCTTTTTTATGGTGTGACAAATCTCACTCTTATAAATTAAATTCTTTTATAATTGACTTTATTTTCAACTGAGTTTGTTCGTTTTTAAGGTATACTGAAGTATTGTACCATTCTATTTTATTTTTGTTAGCATTTTGTAAATATTTAGCCAGATATGATTATTTTTGTACTGGTTGATTGGCTCCAGCCATACATGGTATAGGTAAATATTTTGCTAACTTGACTATTACAACGTTAAAGTTAGTCAGATATATTAGTATAGTCGCTTTATATCATATTTCAACTTTCTAATGCATTTTGGTTGCATTTTGGCAACATTAAATCCATAAATTATACAATATTATATGCCTACCACATGTTTTTAGTTAACACTGTTTTTGCCTATTTTGACTAACTTTTATTCATTTGACAGCTTTCTTTATTTAAGATACATTGTTCACTTTTGTCTGCTTGACAATTACATATAGTTTTTATTTCAATCTGATAATAATTAATTTTTTTCATGAAATCTGGGTGTTTGGTCTCTAATCCAACACATTAGTATTTTTTGTCATAACAAATATATAATTTTTATTTTAACTTAGATTCTTTCTAATAATGTATTTAAGTCATTTAATACATTTATTTTATTTACATTACATAATATAATACTGGATCATGTCCATTCATTCACAAAAAATAGTTCTTAATACTCTATTCAGAGTTATAAAACTTAATAATTAATGACTTCGTTTTGGTTGATTCTGACATTATTTGTCTCTCTTATAGTATCTTATGGTTTTTCACTGTTATTCACTTTAATAATATATATGGGGTTTGTGGCTTAGTCACAGTCTGGTCGTTTTTCATGTTAGTAGTAATAATTATTACACAATTTTTTAGGACTACTTGGGTTTGATACTGTTCACCTCACTTTCCTCTTATGATAACTTACTATGTACATGGTTTCCTTTATGGAACGTTTGTGTGACGTTAAATATGCCTCCCGTTAAAGTTGATAATTTTTGGAAAACATATCTTTGGTTTTGATGAAATTATCATCTCTATATTAACCCTTTATTAGCTTCTTTATATTTCATTCTTTTATCTTATAATTAATTTCCTGTACTACTCCTTTAATATATTAATCCAACTCAATATTCCTATTTCGTTCTTTGTCGTATCACCTATTCCTTTCCTTTTTACCTTGATGTTATTTAATTAATCTTTGATATAATTCCCTATCAATTCCCTAACTTTCATAGAGGGTTGGGAGTCAGAGTGGCTCGCTATGGCATACATTCTCTGCCCTTCCTATCTATAACTACTGAAATCAGAGGCAACACATCCCTGTCCAGAAAATAATAATTGCACCTTCGCAACAAATAATGATAATAATTATAAAAAAATACAATATTCAAAGATCACAGGCTCCTACACATAAATTCCCTTTCTTAAACTCTTCTGCTTAATTCACAATTATATTAATATATCGTTCTCCGCAG
The DNA here is from genome assembly GCA_034769895.1 of Magicicada septendecula. Classification (NCBI taxonomy): domain Eukaryota; kingdom Metazoa; phylum Arthropoda; class Insecta; order Hemiptera; family Cicadidae; genus Magicicada; species Magicicada septendecula. The sequence goes on from CM068369.1 coordinate 156,548,963, forward strand.
GTAAAATTATCGTTTAAAATCATTCAATGTTAATAGCTATATTTATATTCATTATTACCTCCTTATGTAACACACTGTTTTCCCTTTTTTTTTTTTTCATTTATCATTTCCATTTAGTATCAAATATATGACAGTATTTCTCCTTCTTTTCTCCTTTACTAAGTGTCCATCTCGTAATATTTATTAATAATAATCTCTCTCCTTCTCTAAGTACGGGTAAGCTGGTAAATATACGTTGACATGGCTATTGGAAATAAATCTTGCCTATAGTGGAATGTGTCCATCTCGTAATATTTATTAATAATAATCTCTCTCCTTCTCTAAGTACGGGTAAGCTGGTAAATATACGTTGACATGGCTATTGGAAATAAATCTTGCCTATAGTGGAATGTGTCCATCTCGTAATATTTATTAATAATAATCTCTCTCCTTCTCTAAGTACGGGTAAGCTGGTAAATATACGTTGACATGGCTATTGGAAATAAATCTTGCCTATGATGGAATGTGTCCATCTCGTAATATTTATTAATAATAATCTCTCTCCTTCTCTAAGTACGGGTAAGCTGGTAAATATACGTTGACATGGCTATTGGAAATAAATCTTGCCTGTAGTGGAATGTGTCCATCTCGTAATATTTATTAATAGTAATCATTATACAATAATATTTATATTTATTTAATAATCTCGACTTCCTTTCTAATTCTGGGTAAGTTGAAAAATTCACGTTAACATGTTTAGTCAAGGTACCTTCTCAATGATGATGCTGTATTTGACTTGGGTTGTTGGTCATGGTACTTGGTCACTGATTGAGTATTTGACTTGTGATTTTTAATCATGGTACTTTTTCAATGATGTTTGGTTATACGTATCTTTTACTTTGTTAATCTGAACCGATCACCATCGATCACCACCTGCGCCTGCCGAAACTGTAGTCAATCATGCTGCGGCGGATTGAATGGATAGATTTATTGCCAGCATCGGCTTTGCCGATTCGGCAGGGCCTCGATCCGGGACATGGGATCTCGCGAGGTTGTGCAAATGCCTCCTTGCGAAAGCCGACTGCCCCGGTGACAAGTTCCGCCGACTCGGCCGCTGCCTTCGGGCGGACGAGCCTCTTGTATTCGCCGGCGCGTTTCTGAGTTTCCGTGGGCTATGTCCCGGCGACCAATGAGACGCGACCAGGCGTTGCGATTGGCTGAAGCCTTGATCACGATTAAGTTCCCCGCCAGCACCTGCTTTGTTGATTTGGTAAGGTAATGACCTGAGACATGAGCTCCCGCGAGGTTGTGCAAGTGCCTTCCTTGCGAAAGCTGGCTGTCTCGGTGACATTACCCACCATTTCGGCCGACGCCCTAGGGCGCTCGAGCTTCTTGTCCTCGCCAGTGTGTCACCACGTTCCCAAAGGCTAGCCTGAGGGGACCATGGTGTCGCGCCTTGGCCGGACAAGTGGCTGAAGCTAAGCACTAGCTTGCCACCGTGGTGGCCATGTTAATTCATCATGGACCCGCGGACTGCACCTTAACATCCTTGAGCAGAGCAAACGACCGCGCTGAACTGTTGGCACCTGGCGTTCATCAGGCTTAGGCCTGGACAACGCACACAAATTAGGGCGCAAGACGCCCGTGCACCTATCCATCCATCCATCCATTTACTTTGTTACTACTATTTCCAGTAATCTCGAAGGTATTCGAGCGTCTTCTCCTGGCCCGTATTCGGCCCCTGGTGGATGGTTTCATCCGCGAGGAGCAGTTTGGGTTTAGGCTGAGGCACTCGACTACTCTTCAGCTAGTACGGGTTGTCACCTATCTAGCCGACGCCGCCAACAATCATCAGGCAACAGGCGCTGTCCTGTTGGATGTGAGCAAAGCCTTCGATAAAGTCTGGCACGAAGGCCTGCTCTACAAACTGGCGCATTCGCCAATCCCGACATCTATCGTCCACTTGCTGCGATCCTATCTGACGGATCGCACCTTCAGGATCAGCGTAGATGGGGCGTTCTCTCGGGTTCGCCCTGTCTCCGCCGGCGTCCCACAAGGATCTGTCCTCGGCCCCGTTCTGTATGTACTGTACACGAACGATCTGCCTGTTTATCCCGGGGTCACGTTATCTCTATTTGCCGACGACGCGATGTTTCATTTTAGCTCGCTTTCGCCTTGGCGGACGAGCGTAATGTTACAACGCCAGTTGGCTATGCTTCCGGACTGGCTAACGAAATGGCGGGTAGCGATCAATACGGAGAAATCCGAGGCGATCTGCTTTACGCATAAGTCCATTTCCCGATGCCAATCCCTCTCCTTAGAGGGGAGACCCATCAACTGGACTGAGACGGTGAAGTACCTAGGTGTTCGGCTTGATCGGCACTTAAACTTCAACGCCCACGTGACCTCAACCCTCAACTTGGCTCGTGGCGTCAGAGCCAAACTATCACCTATGCTTTCGCGGAACAGCTGCCTGGCTGTCCGTACCAAACTTACATTGTATCTACTGTTCCTCCGAACAGTACTCACTTATGCAGCACCCGCCTGGTGGCCTCACCTGACGGCCACCAACAGGCATAGGCTGACTACATTTCAGAACTGGACACTACGCTCCCTCACGGGGTCCCCGTGGTATGTGCGAAATACCGCCATACATCGGGGTCTCCGTATTCCCACCTTAGAGGTCTTCGTCTGGTCCCTGGCAACGAATTTGTTCGCCAAGGCCGGCGAGTCCTCTTATCCACACCTCCGAAGGCTTAACAGCATGGAGAATGCACCGCCCCCTCGCCGCGTCAGGCGCCCTAGGGCGCTGCTAGACGACCCCCCCTAAGTTCATCACATGAACCCCCCAGAAACGAATCCCCCAACCTTCTGGAAATCTGCACCGATCACCATCAATCACTACCTGCGCCTGCCGAAACTGTAGTCAATCATGCTGCGGCAGATTGAATGGATAGATTTATTGCCAGCATCGGCTTTGCTGATTTGGCAGGGCCTTGATCCGGGACATGGGCTCTCGCGAGGTAGTGCAAATGCCTTCCTTGCGAAAGCCGACTGCCCCGGTGATACGTTCCGTCGACTCGGCCGCTGCCTTCGGGCAGACGAGCCTCTTGTATTCGCCAGCGCGTCTCTGAGTTTCCGTGGGCTATGTCCCGGAGACCAATGAGACGCGACCAGGCGTTGCGATTGGCTGAAGCCATAATAACGACTAAGATCCCCGTCAGCGCCTGCTTTGTCGATTTGGCAGGTAATGACCTGACACATGGGCTCCCGCGAGGTTGTGCAAGTGCCTTCCTTGCGAAAGCTGGCTGTCTCGGTGACATTACCCACCATTTCGGCCGACGCCCTAGGGCGCTCGAGCTTCTTGTCCTCGCCGGTGCGTCGCCACGTTCCCAAAGGTTAGCCTGAGGGGACCATGGTGTCGCGCCTTGGCCGGGCAATTGGCTGAAGCTAAAGCATCAGCTTGCCACCGTGGTGGCCATGTTAATCAATCATGGACCCGCGGACTGCACCCTAACATCCTTGAGCAGAGCAAACGACCGCGCTGAACTGTTGGGACCTGGCGTTCATCAGGCTTAGGCCTGGACGACGCACACAAATTAGGGCGCAAGACGCCCGTGCATCCATCCATCCATCCATTACTTTGTTACTAATCGTGTCAGTTACCTCATAAGTATTGTTTTTATTGTCTCTGGTGATCGTGAAAGGTCCTGTATATAAGAGTAGCAATTTCCTCGTTATGCCTTGTATAGCACTGGGCAATTCTCTATTTTTAACTAACACCTTTTCTCCTACCTCATATTTAGTTGCCTTGGGCTGTGATTTGACATATTTTTTCCGCTGCTGTTCCGTTTTTTCTAACACCTTGTTATAAAATTTTGCCCTTTCAAATTGGTATGCGGGTTCGTCGGGAAAATTGATAATTTCTTTTATCTCTCGTGGTGGGGGTCTTTCGAACATAACTGTGTATGGCGACACCTCGATGGTATTGTGATGTGAGAAATTGAGAAAATCCTCGGTTGATGCTACATATTCATGCCATCTTTTCTGCTCGTTATGGCAGTATGTTCTCAGTAACCGTCCTACCTCCCTTAACACTCTCTCGGCTGGGTTACTATTCGGGTGATATACAGACGTCTTGTACGTTTTTATTCCGTGTTCTCCCAGGTTTTCCTTCCAAAGTTTTCCCCTAAACTGGGTACCGTGGTCCGTAATTATAGAATACGGTCGGCCTACCTCCATTATGTATCGCTCTATAATGATGTCTATTATTTTCCTGGTCGTTGCCCTAGTTATTGGGTATAGCTTTGTATATTTGGTAAAGTGATCAAAGATGATTACAATAAATTTATATCGGTGTCTCCCACCGCTGCGTGGAAATGGTCCGCAGATATCGAGAAATACCTTTTCCAATTTTTCGGTGGATGTTATGGGTATCATGACCCCTTCTTTTCTCTCGTTATCACACTTTACTTTCTGACAAATATCGCACGATCGTATCGCCAGTTGCACCTTCTTATTCATCCCTTTGATGTATGTTTGCTCTTCCAATGCCTTCCTTACTTTAAGGGCACCCATATGTCCGTACCTATCGTGATAGTCAATTATTAGCGGTCTCTCTATCGCTGGTGGAATTACTAATTTCCAACTCTCCTGGTGCGGGGTATTCCTTATAAACAAAGTGTCGTTGTGTAAACAGTAATATCTATTTATGACCTCATCGCCTTCCTGTACTCTTTTTCTAATATCCCCTAATTTTGGATCGGCCTCTTGTTGTGACTTTATATCGTTTAAAATATTTTTTAAATCTTCCCTGCTCTTAATAATGTGGTAAACCTTTGCTAATTGTTCCTTTTCGCCGAAGAAGGTTTGGTCTGGTATATTGACGCGAGATAGGACGTCGGCTGCTACGTTCTGTTTGCCGGGTATATATTCCCATGTGATATTATATTCTTGCAAGGCCAAAACCCATCTCGTCAGCCTTCCGTGGTTCAGTTTACAATGCTTTAAAAATGATATAGATTTGTGGTCGCTTCTAACTGTTATGGGGTACCCTAATATATATGTCCTAAATTTACCGCATGCGAAAACAACACTCAACAATTCTTTTTCGGTAGTATTGTAGTTTCGTTCGCAACTGTTCAGCACGCGGCTAGCAAAGCTAATTACTAAATGGTTACCATCCTGATCTTCCTGATATAGGGCTGCACCTAAACTCACGTTACTGGCATCGCAGTTTAGAAAAAATGGTTTTGTAAAGTCGGGATGATGCAACATTACTGTTTCTAAAAACTTTTCCTTTATGATATTGAGCACTCCATCTTGCTCTGGTCCCCAAGTCCATTTGTCTTTAGCTGATAACTGCTTTTGGAACCTGGCAGTTAGTTCTGAGTAATTGGACCGAAACTTTCTGTAATAGTTACAGATTCCTAAAAATGACTGCAGCTGTTTCCTGTTCTTTGGGGTGGGGAACTTCTGTATGGCCTCTACCTTCTCTTTAGATGGAGTAATCCCTTGTTCTGTTAAATTAAAGCCTAAAAATTTCACCTCATTTGCAATGAATTGGGACTTGTCTAATTTGAGGGTGATATTATTCTCTGATAATTTCTCTAACACCTGTTCAACCCTATTACAATGGTCGTCCCAATTCGCTGAAGTCACCAGTAGGTCGTCGACGTATACTGTCGTAAACTTCAGTACTTCCTGCCCCAATATTCTGTCCATTATCTTTACAAACACCGCCACAGAATTTATTAAGCCAAAAGGTAACCGCTTAAACTGATAGTTTCTGCCCTCGAATATGAATGCCATATATTTCCTACTATCAGGGTGGAGTTCTACCTGCCAGTAACCGCATACCGTATCCCATGAGCTTATATATTTGGTTCCGTGAAACTTTTTCAATATCTCCTCTATCTCCCCAGGTGATGTGCGGTCGTTAACAATCATTTTGTTGATCTCCCTAGCATCGAGACATATACGTACCTTTCCGTTCTTTTTTGGCACCGCTATGATTGGGCTGGTAAAGGGCGAATGACTATACTCGATTATGTCGTCCTCTATCATCCTGTTTAATTCTTCCCTGACTTCGTTCTTTAGCGAGTATGCGATCGGGTACGATTTCCTGTTAAATTCCACCGGAGTTTTGAATTCTATGGTGCATTGATAATCTCTGGCTTTACCTGGAGCGTTTGAGAATATGTGTTTATAATTGTTGTATACCTCGATTAATTGTTCCGCCTGTTTTTCGCTGATCAGGCCCCTTGCTTTCGTCCTCTGGAAATCCCGTATTTCTTCTAACTTTTCTAACCACAACTCTGGGTTTTCCTCCTGATATAATGGCATATTGATTGGACGATCGGCACAATAATAATGGTTCACTATCGCTTGATAAGGTGTGTTGTCTGTATCATTTTCTTGGACATCGATTAAATTATTGGTCCAAATTCCCTTGTTAGTTTTTAAAGTTATCACCTTACCTTCCAAATCTATTACAGCATTGTATGGTCTAAGTATATCGCAGCCTATTAGGATACTCATGGGTAATTATTCGCCACTAATAACCCTATTGGTATTGTTACCCCATTACTAGTCATCTCTAATGACACCTGTTTCTTTATTGATTTATTTTGCCTCCCCGTTGCTCCGACTAAAATGATGTTATTTATAGGTAGAGTGGGTATTGGTAAATTACTATTTTGTTTGATCCTCTCTAACTCAACACTATCGATAAGTGATACATTTGACCCCGTGTCAATGAGTAATATCGCTTCTATGCCATTGATATTTGCTTTGATCTGCACGATACTATTATTCCCTTGGTTACTATTTTTAATGATATTGTCACCCTCTTCTAATAACTCCTCTCTAATATCCTTAAGATAATTATTTATTCTTAATATCATAGTCCCGTCTTTGTCCTGTCTATGTTCGTAACTAGTCACCCCATAATATTGGTTCAGTGAAGGGCGGTTTTCCTTTTCCACTGCCGCATTTAGTTTAAATGAGCCACGGTCTCATTGGCCCGGTCTCCCGGAACATTGGGTTGCTGACCCATCTGTGTTTCCTGCCTGACCTCGGGATTACCATTAATAGGTGGGCTATTCGATGTATTACCCGGGTTACCTGGCGCCTGTTGTGGGTAAAACATGTAAGTGGGTACATTGGGTGGATATGGCCGTCGGTTATTGGCCATTGTATAATTTACCTGGGGCCTATATTCGTGATTTCTCCTATCGCCTCCTCCTTGATCTCCCCCGTTACGATAACCATTACGTTGACCATAATTATTTCCCCTATAATTATTTCCGCGATAACTATTTCCCTGGTGGTAGTTTCTACCGTAATTATTCCCGGTGTAATTACCTCTGTTTGGTCCCGGATAGTTGCGGTTATTTGGACCCTGAGTGTTATCATTTCGGCCATTTTGTGGGGTATTATTATTCTGACTATTTGTGTTCAGGTTATTACCGTTTCCACCTCCATTCCGGTTTGGTCCATTATTGTTATTATTGTATTCTACCTTACGATTGGGGGGTTGGTAATCCTGGAACCTCCCAGTGGATTCACAATTCTCTAATAATTTGGCCAGATCGGCTATTTTACTGAGCTGTTGGTATAATTGGGCATCTTTGATACCATAGCTGTAATGTCCAGCTAATTGCCTTACCAAACATTCTTCTGGGATCGGCGGTATCAACTTCCGTGCTAAACATACCTTTCCTAGGAAATAAGACGTCGGGGACTGTCTATTGGACGCGTCGTATTTGCCATAGACAATGTCTATTCTTAACCTTGTTTTGTGCAGTCTCCGACCAATACTTCTTCTTGAATGGCGTTTAAATTCTGCTAAATTCGTAATTTCGGGTCGTACCGCTATCCACCAGTTATCCCTAGTGTTTTTAAACGTCTCGTCTAGCATCTCTCTTATCCTGTCCCACCTTGTTTCTCTATTTCTCCCAATAAACTCCTCCATTCTTTCTAAAAATTCCATTGGGTTTCGTCGATAGTTTTGGAAGTTGATTACTTCCCTGTTTTCACCATGACACGTATGAGTATTTACTATAGGTGTGTCTCTCAGCGCCTCTAATCTTTCCTGCAGGTTCTTCTCTCTCTGGTCTATTTCCAGTATACTATTTTTGTTAGTTTTTATTTGTTCGTCCAGCCTGTTAGCGATGTCATATGTTCTCTGCATCCTCTCGCTAACGTCTTTCTGGACTTCTCCCACCTCCTGCATGATGGCGTCTTGGTTCTGCCTTACCATGTTTTCGAGATTTCTAACATCTTGTTTGGTCTCTACTGTTTGTTCCTCTATATTTTCGAAACGTGTATTGTTTCCCTCCTGTAACCTTTCCAACTGTTTCTCCATGTTTTCGACCTTCCTGTCACTATCGATTTTATTACCATTGATCGTTTTGTTTACTGTTTCGTACTTTATGCTAATTTCTTTTTTCAGGGACTCTATACATTTTTTATTCGCCTCCTGAAATATCTCCCATTGTCATCTATTTTCTCGGTTATATCCTTCTTTAAAGATTCTATGTTTTTGTCTAATTTCTCCTTATCTTCCAGCCTGTTTTTATTATTATCCTCCTTCAGGGATTTTATTATTTCCTCCTTGTCTTCCCGTCTATTTCTATTACTCTCCTCCTTCAATGATTCTATACTTCCTTTTGTTTCCGCCTTGTCTTCCTGTCTATTTTTGTCATTTTTGTTCATATCCTCCTTCATTCCTAGGAGCATCACCATTATTGTATTCATGTCGACGTTCGCTATTTTTTCTGGTTCGGGTTTCTCTGTTTGTTCTACCATTTGTATGGGTTCTTCTCCCGTTTGTTCCTCTATTTCAACTGCCGTTTGTACCGGTCTTTCCATTTCTAGTGTGGGCGGTTCTAATTCCGTTTCCTCCATTTGTACTGCCTCTCCGTCTTCCACACTTAACTCGGGTTCCACATTCTTCTTCACCTTTTTTCCCTTAGGTTGCGGCATTTTGATCTGTTGGTAGTTGCCGGGCTTGTTTCGTTTTTTTCAAGCCTCACTAGTTGGGCTGCCAATTTATAACAAATGAAATGGTGTAACCTATTTCTAAGATACTCTCTTTTACTTCCCACTGTTGGAGTCGTCAATTTATAACAAAAGAAAAAGTGTGTTGTAATTGTGTTGTAAAATGTCGGGCGTTACCTCCGCGCACTTTTGTTACTTACCGTTGACTGGATCCTCTGCGGTGATGTAGTCCTGTAACACACCTTAATACTATGTTTTTTGTGGGCGCCACTTGGAATCGTTTGTTCCAAGAAATAAATGTGATTATTAAAGTAATTAAAATTTCTAAATCTTACTTCTATGAAAAAGTATAAACAAGTCAGTTTAGCTTGAAAAAATCAGGTAAGTTTAATGATTCTTCAAAAATACAACAAATCGTCTGAAGGACTAACATTCATATAAAATTTATAAAATTGCAGAGAAAAAAAAATTTACAAGTTATTATTATTATTATTATTGACAATTTTATATATCCAATCAAGTATCGGCTAGTGTTTTCAATTTTTTACTCAGTTGAAAAGCATGAGTTTAATATGTGAAAAAATCTTTACTCTCAGGACGTGACTCCTTTGAACTACCAAGACATATCAATAAGATGCCTTACAAGAAAAATTAAGTGATTTGAAGGTGTGTGTGGCATGTGTAGTACAACTGTGTGATAAATGTAACCAGGTAAAAAATGACTTTAATTTTGGTAACTCACGTTCCAATGGTTAATTATTCTCGCACTGGACACTCCTCTCGGGTAGTTTTTCAATCTCGCCTCTTCATATGTGCACTGAATCTATTTTAAGTCAAAATTGCGATCATTTACTATTTCCGCACTTTTTGTAAAAACGTTTGGCAGTAGATTATCGTTCAAACGCCGCCGCTACAAATCATCTGTTTCGCGTTGATTCAGAAATTGGCCGCCGCAGCGCTGATTCCCATGTAGTCGAGAGAAAGGCTTGGTGTTTTGTTTGTTTACGTTAAGGGGATTATTGTCAAGTTAGTCAGTCTATGCGAACACCGCAGAAATGGTTCTCTATTTAAAGTTTTGGTCCCTCCTGGGCCGTTGACGTTCTGGCTGCGTGATTTCTATTAAAATTTGCCGTGCTGCTGTGCCGTCTCCCTTGTTAAGACAACACAAAAGTCGGGAACTAGTTCAATTCTTTACCAGTAAATTAAACTAGCTGCCGTTGTTAGTAAAAATACTTACCAACAAATTACAAAACAATTATGATATAGGATATTGACAAGGTTTGCATAAATTTATTCACTCACTAGGTGTTAGCGAAAACATCTCTTTATTGCTATTCAAATATTATGCTTGATTTTAAAGAAAAGTTATTTTAGTAAATTCTGCTTTTACTGCTTCAAAGATCTTAAGTATATTATTCGTTTTATCTCAAAATTTATTCATATAGATGTTAGTTTTAATACCACGGATCCGGGTCTCAACTTTCTCAAAATAATTAATTTATCAAAACTTCAACCATATTATTGGAAGAATAATATTGGTGATACTCTACATTATTATCTTACATTTATCTATACATTGCGGTTACTATTACTTCATTACAAAATTACAAAATTTACAAATCTGATAATTTGTTCTTTACATTGCTAAAGTTCTTTAAAGTCCTTTGTTACTTCTTTTATTAAGGCGAAATTTACAAAAGTTGTGGTTTGATATCACCTGAATTTCATATGAGGTTGTTGTTGTACCCTTGGGGCATCTCCTGTCGTCTTCTAAGGGTGGAGTACGTTGTTCCTGGTGAATCTACATCGGGTTGATTATTTCTGCTCTCGAAGATCGGTTGTTTACTTGAAGTTCCAACTGTTGTAGTTTCACTTTCCTTGGTCCAGACTTTTGTAGTTCACATTTTTTTATTTTAATTATAGTTCTCACTTTGCAGTACTAAAGTCTAGTAGTTACCTATCTTACACTTACATTTTATATTTAAAAGAGATGTGTTGGCTACCTTTTTCTTTCTGTATGTATTCTCACTAATTATTGTGTAATACACACTACATTATTCACAATAAAACCATCTCACGCTGGATATACTTTTAAGGACATACACTTACGTGTACGTACACAACACCAAAACTCACATCTTGTCATGGCGAAGTTCTACTGGCGAATGCGCGTATAGTTTAGGGGCGAGGACTCAGTAACCTGGTGCGTATTTACGCACTAAGAAAATAGTTCGTACTTTATATATTATTAATTATCCATTAATTGGAATGTAAATACTTTATGTTTACTTTATTATGACTTAGGGATTTCTTTATTTATATAGTCGCATTTTTATTAATTAAAGTAATTATTATTATTATTATTATTCTTTACTTAATACCTTTCTTGGCGTGTTGGTACTGGAAAGTTTCAAGTTGATTCAGGAATCTGGATATAGGTAAGGGTGTATGATACTCTTACTTATTAAAATTAAAAATTTTAATTTGTGCGATTTTCGATATTGTTACGACGGTCTACTCGATCGTCGTAGGTACAGTGGAAACAAAATAAGCACAAGACACCAATTAAGTCACTAATCACACCTTTAATTGTTATAGTAAAACAGTTCGTAATTAATAACACAGTGTCTACAACAAATCAAATGAAATTGTTCATACGCAATAAAATGTCCACTAATATTAAAACTCAACTGTATTACAATTATACCGTCCGAATATAAAACGCAACACTTCACTAATAACTACTTGAACGTACACCATAATAACTCAACCGCTCTGTAAATATATCGCACTAATACTCTCGAACCGCACAGTCAAAAATCTCGCATTGAACTGAAAACTAAAGCCGCGACGCGATGTATTTATAGTTACGCAGACACACCAGAAGCTTCCAAACTGCGTCTTATCTCTCGCGAACTACGTAATTGCTGCGGCCTTGACACAATCCGAGCGCCCGAGCGAAGGCTGGCAAAGTGCGAGAAAATTCTCGCAACATGCGTTTAGTAGCACGTACACCACACGCTTACGTCGAGATCTTTCTGGGACATTCGATAAACGCCTAGATTGTTCTACACTGTCGTAGCACTGCCCCCTCCTTAAGCCTGTTCGTCCCGAACTGGCAAAGCGTCTTCGAAGTAATACTCGACCAGGCGATCTAGGTGGCCATCCTTGCGAAGGATAATTTTCCCGTTCTTCGAATTCAGTCTCGTGTGATCCGAACATGACGTTCCCAGGAATGCGAATCTTTCGCGCAACCACTAGCTTCGCTGGAATCACTCTCGTTGCGTCATGTACTAATGACCTAAATACCACTGGCTGATCCAAGTTTGTTTGGTTCTCGTCAACAACCTCTTGCGTAACCTCATCTTCAGCCACTTTACCCTCGGCCGCTTCTATCAGCTCAGGAACAAGCAAGAGTTTTGTCTCGACACCCATAGTTGGCTCTCCAATCACTTCTTTTGTCGTTATACTTATTTGTACTTCCTCTGCTAGTTCTTCCTCCATTTCCGCTTGCAACAGGGAGGTTTCCTCTTGACCAGACTTGTTGAATTTTTCTTCGACTAATGCCACTCGCTTAATCGAATGGTTGGTAGACCCTGTCATTTTAGCCATGCAAAGCTTTATCTTCTCTTGGCCAACTTTCAGGACATTCTCTCTTAAGTCCACAACGAATCCGTAGGCATTCATAATGTCCGTGCCAAGAATCACTTCATCGACAATGTCTGCAACGAGCATTTGGTGGCTAAACTCAAGAAGACCCAGGCGTACACGTACGTCTACCTTTCCTAGCACCTTGACGGGGCTTCCAGTCACAGTCTGTATTGTACAAGAGCTAATTAGAGGATGGCGGTTACAGACTAAGTCAGGGCGCACAATGGACACTGTTGCGCCCGTGTCAACTGTAAATGATGTTGGTTTACCATCCGCAAATCCATTAACAATCAAGTTTCCACTGATCTTATGTAGCGTGGAAACTGTGTGCTGTTCTGGGCCTTTACTTCTCCAATTGGTGCGATCAGTCTCTTCTCTCGGTATTTTCTTCTCCCAACAGTCTACCTGTAGATGACCACGTTTCCCACAGTTGTAACATTTCGGTCTTCTGTCTTTTTCAAATCGTTGCGACTCCCTTGAACTTTTGAATTGTTTGTCCGACAACACTGTTTTTCTGCACCCATCGTAACGGTAATGTGATACAGGGATCTTCTGACTGCAACGTGATGGCACAAACCCATTAATGTAGCGGGACGCTGACTTGGCAGCTTCAAACTCTAGGGCGTGAACAAGAGCTTCTGAGCTATCTCGGTGTCTTGCCATTCGCAACACTTGCTGAAGTTCACAATCTCCGATGCCATCAATAAATGTCTGCACCGTAAACCTTATTCGGAAGTCTTCTGGTGCTTCAGGATAGGCCAATCTAATCAATCTGTCGATACTTGCTTCAAATTCTTGAAGACTTTCCCCGGAACGTTGTCGTCTTGTTCTCAACTGAGCGTAGTACACCTCTCGCAAATGTTTATCACCATACCGTAATTCTAGAGCTTTTATCAACTCGGCATAGGTGTTCTGGCTGTCAGGTGGCACTTTCTGTAGTAGTTCTGCCGCGGGTCCTTTTAATGCAAGAACAAGTGAAACAGCCTTGTCTTTTTCTGTCCAATTATTTGCGCATGCAGCAGCTTCAAATTGGCGGAGGTACGTTGCCCAGTGAGTGCTTCCGTCAAAGGTTGGAGCTTTGACATGAACTGTCCCTACTGCAGGCAAAGTGACTTTCTCTGTTAACTTATTTTCTGTCTTGATCACTGGTACAGTCTGTTCAGAAATTTGTTTTGGTTGAATCTTCATGCACTGTTCAACTTCAGTTTTAATTTGTTCTCTTATGTTTGCCATTGAGTTTTCTACTGCAGATATTTTATTTGACACAGATTCTTCTATAACAGATATTTTTGTAGACATCGATTCTTCAACAGTCAAGACAGATTTTTCTACTTCAGCTATTTTTAATGTCATTGACTCTTGTACCTCCGATATTTTAGTAACTTGTTTATTAAGCTCACCTCGTAGGATACCCAATTCTGCGGTACTGTGTTCTTGCAACTGTTTCTGCATAGTTTCAAAGAGAGCTTCCGTTTTATCTTTTTGTCTTTCTTCTGTTTCTAGCATTAGTGCTTTCTGACGTTCCTCAGCTTCTTCTCTTTCCTGCCTGCGTTTTTCATCCTGTCGTTTTTCTGCTTCTTCCGCCTCCTGTCTGCGTTTCTCCTCTGCTTCCAGCAGGAGGGTTTTCTGTCTCTCTTCCGCTTTCTCTGCATCCTGTCGTCGTCGTTCTTCTGTCTGCAACAACAGCGCCTGGAAATTTTCCATCATCTGACTGGCATCCATTGTTTTTCGATTAATTACGAATTACACTCGTCTTGTACAAAGTATCCACTGTTTCCACTGTTAACCGTTCTATCCCAGTTCTGACACCACTGTTACGACGGTCTACTCGATCGTCGTAGGTACAGTGGAAACAAAATAAGCACAAGACACCAATTAAGTCACTAATCACACCTTTAATTGTTATAGTAAAACAGTTCGTAATTAATAACACAGTGTCTACAACAAATCAAATGAAATTGTTCATACGCAATAAAATGTCCACTAATATTAAAACTCAACTGTATTACAATTATACCGTCCGAATATAAAACGCAACACTTCACTAATAACTACTTGAACGTACACCCTAATAACTCAACCGCTCTGTAAATATATCGCACTAATACTCTCGAACCGCACAGTCAAAAATCTCGCATTGAACTGAAAACTAAAGCCGCGACGCGATGTATTTATAGTTACGCAGACACACCAGAAGCTTCCAAACTGCGTCTTATCTCTCGCGAACTACGTAATTGCTGCGGCCTTGACACAATCCGAGCGCCCGAGCGAAGGCTGGCAAAGTGCGAGAAAATTCTCGCAACATGCGTTTAGTAGCACGTACACCACACGCTTACGTCGAGATCTTTCTGGGACATTCGATAAACGCCTAGATTGTTCTACACTGTCGTAGCAATATATTTAAAATCGTCACATCCTCCTGCACTTAACTATGAAAAACGGGGGGGTGGAATAATAATAGAAAATCTAATAAACACTTATATTTGGACACAAAATTTCATACTGAAATTTCTCTCTCTCAGATTATTTCTATTCACCAATTGATTATCTTACACTTATGTCACATCTAAATTCTACTACATCTACTATATAAAATACACAAAACGTAAATCTACCTTATTTTAATTCTTACATCTACTACCGGTTTTTTCTTGAATTGGTCACTCGTTTTACGGAGTTATACTCATGAGTATGTTACTAATAATAATCACGTATTGTAAGAACAATAGAATTACTTTTAGTTTACAGCGCTAAGGATTATTTTTCTTTCTTTCTTTTTCTCTCTTCATCATCATTATCATTGTTATCAGATTTCTCATGTATAATATCATTCTCGCAGGACATTAGCTAAGGTTGATCAGGCCTCGCTAGTATTCGTACGAAGAGGTTTTGAGTTTATACTCACTTATAGTATAGGATGTTGCACAATCTTATCCTATTTCGGTATAAGTATATACAACATATTTTATTCTTAATACTTAGATAGTATTCTAGGTTTTCTATCTTTCTCGTAGTCTTTCTTCTGTATTTTGACACGTAAAACATTTTTTTATTTGAGACAGATGGCTTCTGCGAACGTAATTTTCTGTATTGGGTTCATACAGAGCTACAGTAACGGGGGTGATGAACTTATGAATTTGGTAGGGGCCACACCATCGATATGATAGTTTCGAAGTGGTCCTATCAACTGCTTTACTCATAGGATGAGTTTTATACATTACTATATCACCTATTTTATACTTTATTTGTTTATTATTATTCTCATGACACTTCCTTGATTTTTGTAAATTAGCTCTCAAATTTGCACGAGCTTCGTTCCATATTTTTCGTATGTTATTCCCATTTATGTCGCGGGGTAATAACTCATTGATTTTCCACTTTGTGGTTAAAGGATGGTTGGGTTTGTACTTGTACAGTAAATCAAATGGTGTTGATTTATGACCTTCATGATACGCTGAATTGAATGCAAATTGTATCCACGAAATATTTTGATCCCAGGTTGTCTGGTCTTTAGCATGATAAGATATTAATGCTGATTTTAAGTTACGCAAGTATCTTTCTGCTAGATTTCCTTGCGGTCTGTACTCGGTCACGGTAATATGATTTATACCTAATTTAAAACACATGTCGTTAAATTCTTTCGACTTAAACTGGGGTCCATTGTCAGATATTAAGTTTAAAGGTGTACCATAGTCTTTAAATAGTCTTTCTTGTAGAATTTTAATTGTCGTAGATGCTAATGCACGACGCATAGGATACATCCACACGAATTTAGTGAATGAGTCTACACAAATTAACAGCATAGTATTTCCGGATTTAGAGCGGGGATAAGGTCCAGAATAATCTATGTATATTTTCGAGAAGGGAGTGGTAGGTATTTCGGAGATTAATTTTCCGACTTGACTGGTTCTTGCTGGTTCGCTCAGGGCACAAATTTCGCATTCTTTCACGAACTTTTTTATTTCACTATTCATGTTTTCCCAGTGGTATTCCTTGCGAATACGATGTATAGTTTTCCTAATTCCCATATGAGCTCCAATTGTCGATGAATGGTAGTACTCCATTAACATGGGTTTGATTATTTCCGGGGCGATTATTCTCAGTAATTTTCCGTTTGCCTTTTTAAAACAAAGTACTCTTTTACTCAAGATATATTTGTCAGAGTTATTTCCTTTTTCTATTTGTTCGATTATTTTGCACAATTTCGGATCTTGTTGTTGGTGATATGCTATATCCTTAAATGCAAGGGGAAAGTTAGTAATTAGTGTATTAACGGTAGTGGTTTCAATATTGTCTTCTCCAGATCTTGTATTGGGTAGTTGGAACATGCGGGATAGAGTATCGGCTACTACATTTTGAGTACCACGAATATGTTGCACTTTGAACTTGTAGCAATTTAATCTTAACACCCATCTTCCGATACGACCTAACTGTTTTGGGTGATTCAATAACCATGATAAAGCTTGATTATCGGTTTCTAGTAAAAATTCTTTGTGTTCCAAAAATGGTTTGAATTTATCAAAGGCGAATACTACGGCTAAACATTCAAGTTCGTAGGCTGAGAACTTCCTTTCTTGTTCGGTCAATGTACGGGATGCATAGCTGATCGGGAGTCTAGTATTATTTATTTCCTGGTATATTACGGCTCCTAATGCTACACTTGAACTATCGGTCTGTACGATAAATGGTTTACTGAAATCCGCTAACTGCAATACAGGTGGGGATATAATGCTTTCTTTAAGTGTTTCAAACGCTTCTTGATGTTGAGTAGTCCACTCGAATTTCGTTCCTTTCTTTCTTAAGGCATTCAATGGGGCTGCTATATCCGCTAAGTGGGGTATGTACTTATGAAAATAATTAATCATACCTAAAAATCTAGCTATACCTTTGACGTCTCTCGGAGGTAAAAATTCTCGGATTGCGCGTGTACGTTCGGGATCAATGGTAACCTTACCTTCGGCTGATACTATGTGACCTAAGAAGGAGAATTGTTTTACTGCGAAATTAACTTTACTCGGGTTTACGGTCAGTCCGGCTTTCTTTAACCTGGATAATACTTCACGCAAGTGATCAATATGTTGATCCATTGACTCACTATATACTACTATATCGTCAAGATAATGATATACAAATTTAAATTTAACGTCATGGAAAATTTTTTCTAAGAGTCGGCTACATACTGAACTTCCTTGTGATATACCGAATGGTACTCTCGTAAATTGATATAGATTAAATGGGACAGCAAAAGCAGTTAAATGTTTTGATTCCTCAGCTAGTGGGATTTGATGGAATGCTTGGTTGAGATCCATTATGGTGAAGATTTTCGCTCTTGTAAAATAGTGAAACGCACTGTGTATGTCTGGGAGTGGTATCGATTCAAATTCTATACTCTTATTTAGTTGTCTATAATCCACGACTAGTCTATGTTTGTCAGTTCCTTTTGGTACTAGGAATGCAGGTGATGAGTATGGAGGCGTTGACGGTTCAATGACGTGCTGATCAAGGAGTTTGTTAATGTGGTTTCTCATTATTTCCATCTTGGGCGGAGATAATTTGTATGGGTGCAGTCGTATTACCTTACTGTCACTAAGATTTATTTTATATTCGATTAAATGGGTTAATCCTAACTTGGGGGTGAGTACAGCAGAAAATTCTTTTATTAACTTTTGGATTCTTAGTCTCTCATTTCCTTTTAAATGACTCAGACTCGATTCATGATGCTCTGAATGAATAGTTGCGGTTTCACAAATAGCGTCGTTACTTAACTCGGAGTCGAACTGATATTTTCGAGTACGATCAAATCTGAAGAAATATTGTTTTGCATATATATCAAGGATTAAAGCAGTTTTTCTTATAAAATCCGCGCCTAATATTAAGTTTTGTCCTAACTCTTCAGCTACTAGTAGGGGAATATACCAAGTAAAATTCTTAATTTTTAATTTCACCGTAATACTGTGCGATATCTTTAGATTTTGTTTATTTGCGGTGGTACACTTTATGTTCATCATTTGGCTACGTTTAATCAGTTTATGATTCGCTAATAAGGTTGCTAACTGTTTACTAATTATACTACGTGTAGATCCGGAATCAATTAAACCAAGGGTATTCGTTGCTCCAAGGTCTATCTGTACATAGGGTAGTTGGCATATACTTGTTTTACATGCACCAATAGAGTTGCACTTCTCGATAAATTTTGTTAAGTAAGGGTCTATGCGTTTATTTTTATTTATCTTTATTTGATGCTTAGTATTGTTGTTACCTTTCCTTCTGGTGCTTCGGAAGACGTAGGATTTTCGGTCTTCCAGCTTCACATGTTTTTTTGATTGGTCAGTTTTCTGTTTATAGCGCTTTTGTTTACATAACTTGCTAATATGACCGGCCTTTCCACAGTTATAACATCTTCTTTTCTCATTTACTTCGCTCGTAGGTTGTCGGGGTTTTGGTTTAGAGTATGAAACATGGGGATAGCTTTGGGTTTTATATGTACTTACGAATCGCTTATCGCGGTAGTTTCGGGTATCATTTCCAGTTGGTCTAGTTTGGAATGAATGTCTGTGTTGACTCTGGGATATAGAAACACTTCTATTCTGGTCAGAATACCAGACGTTGGATGAATGTATACAACATAGTTCTAGTTCGGTGAAAGTGGTAGGTCGCTTCATGAGTGCTAGGCGAGATCGCTCCTCGGGGGATAGTCCTACTAAGATAGTGCCTACTAACTGTTGTTCACTCCATTTAACTTGTAGCAATAAAGCAGATTCTCTTACCTCAGAAATATAATGAGCTAGTCTCTCGTATGTGCCTTGTGCACGAAGTACTAAGTTTCGCTTCAATTCTTCGTAGATACCGGTGGGAATGAAATGTCTTATTAGTGTGGTATGAAGTTCTTCTACCGGGTGATTATACCTTAGGGATTCTAACACTCTATCTTTTAATGGAGGTCTACACTTAGGTAAAATAACTTGCAAAATCTGGTTATCTCTTAGTTGTTGCAGGTCCTTTAATTGTAAGATGTGCTTGATAAAATCAAGGAGCTTTGTAATATTCAGCCCATCAGTGATTGTTATGTCAGGCAAAATACTTTCTACAGGGTGAGTTATCTTTCCATAGAGCTCGGGAGTTAGATTTATTTGACTCATCACTCTAGGTTTTTCCGCAGGTTGATTAGTCCGCAAGTGAGAAGGTAATTCGTTGGTACGGGTCATATTTTCTAGTTCATTAGGGAGTAACGTAACGTTTACTGGTTGAATATTTACTTGACTATCAGTTAACCGTTCCTTGAATGGATTTATATTTGATTCCTGCAGAATCCGAATTTTTGCAGTACCGTTTGGCTGTTCTTGAGTCGGGGATTGGGTAGGTGAAATATTTAATTTCGTCATAGCTTCTTCGATTTCGTCTAATCTAAACGATTCGGATCGTCGACGTAATTCGCGCATTATCTCAGGTAATTGTTGTAATGCTTCCTCGGCGAATTTTTGTACATCATGAGGGGTATCTTTATCACCTGGCCAGTTCAACAAATTGGTGATACGACGGGTTAGATGCTCGATTCTTTGGGTGGTGCGTAAAATTACTGCGGGAGATTTTTCATCACGCAGGGTTTGTGCGATCGACGTTAGTTCCGTATACTTATGATAACACGTTTCTTTTTCGCTTTCGAAATCTAAAACACTCAAACGATTTAATAATGAGGGTTTGTCATTAATTACTCTTAGACTGGCATTTGTCTCATATTCAAAATTTAAATTATTCTTTTCTACGAAATGCAAATATCAAATCATTTCAATTATTTACTTTGATAAACAAAAAATATACTATCTCAAATTTAAACTATTTTTTTTTCTATATTTCTCTATATGCGATCACTCATTCTTACGACTAAAATATTTATCTAAGACTCTATTACATTATTTATAATTATAAACTTTTTTGTTTTAATACATTGTCTCTTTATATAGTCTTTATGAGCTCTTTTTTAAAAAATCATTTATAAAAGCATTATGCATGTCACCTCGAGTTTTGATGATCTTACGACTTATTGACGGGGTCCAGCGTTGTCCATAGTTGGGTTCCCATTACTCCTGGCTTAGCGTGCTCCTGGATATGTCCAGAGTCCAGCGTCGTTCTCCAGCAGTGTGTGGTCCGTCCCAGAGAATTACTATCTGCTGCGAGCTGGATCTCGTACGGCTGTTAGGCGTTTCAAAAGCATCTCCTAACGTCTAGCATCTCGTGGCGCTCTTGTAGCTTCTCTGTTGGTATTCTTGCTGACTTAAACGGTCCCGGTACTCTACGTTTCCCGTAATATTATAAACATAATTACTGAACGTCTTTATTCGTTCACAGATGAGACTTATAATAAAATAAAACTGTTCTGCCGACGGACAGCATGTCCGACTGCAACTGTGTTTTGAAAAGAAGAGAAGGGTTTCCAGTCGAACCCTTAATTTATACCCTCTCGAGATTCCGCACCTGTTGGATCCGAAATTATCCTGTCGAGACCTGCAGATCACATGCTAGCCCCCACTTTCGAACCTTTTTATATATATGCAATTTTTTGCAAATGGCAATGTTTTGTACGGAATCGAGATTGCACACACTTTGATTAAGCACTCACTGTATTAATTTGAGCGTTTTAGTGTAATTTGCGTATTTTTGGCACATTTATTTGAGGTCCCGATGGATGTCGTCATTTCTTACGTACCATGGTGCATCAACAATACTGGGAAGTACCTTATTTTGAAAAGTCAGAATTATTTTAATATTAGATTTCATAGTAAAACCCCCAAAGCTGTACACTATACACCAAAACTGGTTTCAAGACTTGTTTGTATAACAACAGCTGTTATGTAGCGACAGCTCAGAGTGTCTTCCAACCAGCCGCCATAATTTCTTCAATTTTAATCCAAGTTCTTCCCGTTTCTTTTTAACTTGCTCTTTCCACCTAAGTTTGGCATCCAGAGTCATGCCGAAATACTCGCTGAACTTGCGTGTGAAATGTTTTGCTGATCGATTACGATCAGTAAATAATATGTTTTTCAGTTAGTGAAATTGATGCGAGTAGACTTGGTTACGTTCAGCTTGATGCGCCATTTTTTTGTCCATCTAGTGACGTACTCAACTGCTGATTGTAGAACGTCTGTTTCTGCTTTTGTACTAACACCAGTAGCTAGTAAACCAGTGTCATCAGCGAATGTAGCTGTTGTCACCCCATCGCATTTAGGAATATTTTCTGTATACAACAAATACAGAATAGGTCCAAGAACACTCCCTTGTGGTACACCAGCTGAAATATCCTTTAAATTAGAATAATCATCACCTCAGTTAACTCTGAACTGACGTTCTGAGATGCATGATTTAGAAGTTGGCTCATCTGTTTAGGCAGGTTTACTTTCATCTTTTATACCAGTCCCTCATGCCACACTTGTCAAATGCTTGGGGCATATCCAAGAATACTGAGGAGCATATTTTCTTATCTTCTAGTCATCACTCAATTACATCTGTGATCCGATGCACTTGTTCAATAGTTAAGTGTTTATTGAAAAATCAAAAGCTGCTTAACCTGTATGATAGGTTTGAGACGCTTGAAGAGCAGTTTATCAAACAATTTAGATATAACTGGCAGCAAGGATGTAGGCCGGTATGATGACTTCTCATTTGGCGGTTTACCAGGATTGTAGATCATAATCATCTGGAAAATTTGCCACTGCATTGGCACATATTGGACTCGTAAAGAAGCATTGAATAAATGTGTAAACTTTATTATTTCTTTATATGGCAACTCTTTGAATATCTTCGCAGTTATTAAATCATAACCTGGTGCTTACCTTCTTAAGTATATCAAAAAGCGTGCTTTCCCCAAAAATTTAT
Source organism: Magicicada septendecula (assembly GCA_034769895.1). Taxonomy (NCBI): domain Eukaryota; kingdom Metazoa; phylum Arthropoda; class Insecta; order Hemiptera; family Cicadidae; genus Magicicada; species Magicicada septendecula. Next base: position 156,571,466 of record CM068369.1, read on the forward strand.
TTCAATTAATTACTTCAATGAAGCTAAAGAAGAAAATGGCAATGATCGTAAATATATTTTGTAGAAACAGGTCTTGAGAAAACTACTTAACGATTTTGATGCAAGTGTAATTTGCAAAATAGTTTGGCATTTTTTGTAAATTCAGCCAAATCTGTAACTTGGCTGTAACTTATAATTCCTTATAACTGTTGATAAAGCGAAGAAATTTTATATAGACTTGATCTCATGATCTCAACTGCGCATTACAAAATAGAAACAGGGTTCGAGTGAGAAAAACTATAGATAGTAGGAAATTATTGGTAGTAACAATGGGCACTTGGGAAGTGAGTCTATGATTCTTAAGATCAATAAATACAGAAAACAGAATTCATTATTTTACATGCACAATTTACAAATAAATTTATACAGGTGACTTTTACATTTACACACGCCACAATAGACTTTTCTGATTAATCGATTTTCATAGAGGTCTTTAAAAAACATATCTAAGTCTAGTAATAACCGAAGTTTACAGTAAAGATATGAGATGTAAAAGTTAGGAGATAATGGTGACAGAAAAATTAACATCTAATCTCTGAAATCTGTTGTGGTTGCATGCATTTTATTTGTTGACGATCCTTTTACTATAAAATGCTTTTAAATATACTGTGTTTAAACTCTGCCATGTAGCTAAGGACTGACATTAAAAATATCCGTATGGAGAACCATACATGACTTCCATATTCTAAGATTTATATTTAAAATCATTTTCGAAATGAAATATTACCATAGAAACTACTTCTTTCTACTTACTGCTTTAGCCTTAACCACAGTACTGTGGTCACTAACGTATACCACCTCACGTTATCGCACTCGATTTTCACTGATGGTGGAAGTCGATGGCATTGCCGAAACGTCTGGTTTTGTAGAAAACATTGGACTACGGCCAAATATCCCGGGAAGGAATTTTAACAAAAACTACTTCTTTGTTGCCGATAGCGTTGTATAATAATATATAAAAAATATGCATAAAATTAATGGCTTGTATAAGTTAATGATTGATCTCCATTAAGTAGTGCTCAAGTTTCCAAAGTTTTAATATTATGATGTCCGTAATTAAAACATCAGAGCAGGTTTAGTGTGTATGAGGGTACACCGTGGACAAAAAATTTCAACATTTCTAATTGAGCGTTGCTTAGAGTAAAGCTGCGAATCTACAGTGTACGTTTCACAGGACAAACACGCGGAAAAGAAGGAGCGCTCCGAAGTCATTCATGGACCCTCAGCATCTTGCAGAGGGTTCATTCCCTAAAGACGAAAAGTCTGTCTATGAATCGTTCCTCTGTAAACACTGCAGTTACACTGCCCAGCGATTCACAGGAAGCAAATCGCTATCCACGCTGGACACTTTTTCGGCTTGCACGCGTTATGTTGGTATGGGTTTCGGCACTTTCCATTTTAAAAAGCGTGCAAATGTAAGAAAATAAACATGAATGAGGCCAGAAATAACGCGAATTATGTGTGTGTGTGTGTGTGTGTGTGTGTGTGTGTGTGTGTGTCTTCCCTGCATTTTTATTGCGGTAGTCATAATAATAAAATGGAAACGTAAACATTACATAACTGAGATATGCTTGCCTGCCACGAACGATAATTTTCTCTCATACATGATTTACACTAAAATGAAAAAATTATAATTTTATTGCCTGGCAACAAAATTATTTTATTTTTAACAATTACCATCGTTTGAAAAAGTTTAAATGAATTTTCAAGTACTTTACTGTTGTTAAAACGTAAAAGGTTGCAGGTAAACTACCCCTTCCCCTTAACCGATCTACACCAAAATCAAAAGGCGTTGATTTCTCTACAATTCAGAGGTGTATGCAAAAAATTATTTGATTCTGTTTGAATATGCGGCAGTTATCGTTCATCATAGAAAAAATTACCCTAACAAAACGTGGCTGGTAAACTACCCCTTTCCCTTAACCGATCTTCACCAAAACCAATAGATCTTGAGACCTCCATAATACAGGGCTGTATGCGAAACATTATTTGATTCTGTTTGAATTTGCGGCTGTTATCGTTTGCCAAAAAAAAAATTACCCTTGATAAAAAAAACCGTTGCAGGTAAACTACCCCTTTCCCTCAACCGATCTTCACCAAAGACAGTAGGTCGTGAGTACTCTACAAATCTGGGCTGTATGTAAAAAATTACTTGATTCTGTTTGAATTTGCGGCTGTTATCGTTTGCCATAGAAAAAAATCTACAGACAGACACACAGACAGACAGACAGGCAGACAGACAGATAGACACACACACAGACACTTTTCGAAAAACGACTTTTTTTCATTTTTTGAGTGTAGTACAGTCAGAATCTGCAATAATCCCGAACACGATTTTTTTTTGCCATCACCATACTTCCATTTCCTTAAGGAATATGGAAGTAAAATCAATATTCTCTTTCATATTAGCGACTAATAAAGTAAAATAAGTATGAACATTAAAACATAAATTTTAAAACATTAAAGTTCTTTCGGCTTGTGCTGAAAGTGATTACTTTGTTAGGTTAGGTTGGTTCAGACTTAGTCTGCTAGGAGTTTAAAGTGAAAGTTAAGAAAGGAATACAAATTTTAAATGTCAATCAAATTATGTTATTTTATTAACAGGAGAAAACTTTAATTACAAACGAGATGCATTTGTATAACCTGTAAAATGTCCCAGGAGCCTTAAATTTTTACTGTAAGTGTCAATAATACGCGTAAATAACGAAACTGCTGACAATGACATTATTGTCAGTGGGGAGGATATCGTAAATGCATGGGCATAGAGGTACTCTTCTAAATAAATACGACTTTTAGGTTGTTTTTTGCACCATTATCAGAGCTTCCTCATTTGCCATCTACTGCTCTGTGACCTGGTCACATACAGACACTCTCCTTCCAAACGCCTAGGACAATCTAACAAAGTTTGATAAATTCTGTCGTCAACAGGAAGTAAAAGGGAACATTTGTGTATTCAACGTAACATTTGGTGGTCGAGTTGTGTTATTCTGCCCCAACAGATTACTCCGGAAACTGATGCTTTATTCATATGCTTGCGCTGGTTTTCACCTGCTGTCTTCTCTTTCCGTTCGCTTGAGTAAATATATTTGATTTTAATCTTAACTGACAAGGATGCGGAACGCCTTTTCCCTAAAATATAGCTTTTACAATATGCCTAACAGTAAAGAATAATCTATATTTTAATTATATTTTGTAATTAATTTTGTGGTAATTTTTAAATTATTATTGATAGTACAATTTTACGGCAACACGTTTTACTTAAAAAAATTAATTTTCGTTTTTTAAGGAGTTTTAATATATTTTTTTAAATTGCATAAAAATAATTAATCTAAGAATTAAAGGAAATTCACCCAAAATGTTATTACATTATAAAGAAAGCTCTAAATCCAATAAAAATGACCAATAAAGAAGTTATAAAGTCCAGTCAAATTAGCTGGAAAGTAAGCCTCAGATAAAAAAAAAATAGTAGACGGCTGAAAATTTGAGGACATCATCCCTACATGTCCTACTACAATTAAAAAATAAGTTCACCTCTGTCATACACATCAAACGTAAAAAAAATGGCGAATATAAAAAATAACGTTTTTTGTCGTTTTTTTAAAAGAAACAAGTGTAATGTAAATTTAATCGACAAATTTAATTTTAATTTCTTAAGTGATTATTATAAAGTAATGAAAAGTTAATAGAACCGTAAAATAAAATGTAAAATTATAGAGGGCGCAACCGTCCAGGCTAGAAAATACGAACATGAAAAGCGAAAACGAAGGATATCTTTGGGGATTTTGTTTAACTATTAAATCTTTGGATTTGAAACCTTTTGCATCTTGTTAACTATCAATTAAAATCTACAAAAATATTTTATTTAATCATTAAACTCAATTAAATGTATTTTATAATTGTAGCTAGAATTCTTCCTTTGAAAGTTCGTTGTCATCAGATTCAATATCTAGGTTTGTATTTTCATTCTCATCTTCATCACTTATTTCCTCTGGCAATGATGGAGTCACAATATTGTCTTCTGCTTCGTTTTCAATTACACAATTATTTTTGAAATTTTTGCATTTTTCACTTGTGCAACTACCACAAACGTCCGTACATAAAGCCCAGTAGTTTTGCAGGAACGCTGTTTTGATGTGCAATCTTTTTTACAGTTACAAAATATCTTTTGAATTAAGTTTTTAGGGGCTACTGGTTTGGATATTCGAATTGGAGTAAAGATTTGTCCCCTTTTCCATCCCCAATCTTCTGCAGGTAAGTCATTAGACTTTTGTACTTGTAGATACACTCTATAAAAATGATATTTTACTGTATCTGAAGTTGGAGGCAAAGATTCCGGTTTTACGTATTTCGTAAGAGATTCCTTTTTCATTGTACCTTGTTTAAACACAGATTTTTTAAATCAGATGTACCTGTAGTCATCTAGTGTTACTCCCGTTGGTTTATTGTATAGGAAAGAAACGAAGTTTACTCCACTCTCGAAGATACATTCTTTCGATTGATTTTTTTATAGAAGTTTCCAATCGATTTTTTAAAAGTCTCATCATGACATTTTTTCTCAAATTTCTTAAAAATGCTTATCTTTCCCTTTCCAAAAAAACAGGATGTTGTATCGCAACCGGTTGCTGCATGAAGAAATAATATATATTTATTGCAAAAGGGTAATTCATTGAGACTGTTCTGTGAATAAATAGGAGGCGGAGTTCCGATTTTTCCTAATTTCAACATACACATTTCCCATTCTTCCGGGATTAATGCTGATAGAAGAACCAAAATATCTGAGTCGTCAGCAACCATAACAGGTATTTTATTGGTAATTTGTGAAGCTGTCTTTACAATTAATAAGTCAGCGTCATTTTCTGCTTGTATGACTGTAATGTTAGCATTTCTTAAATATTCTATTAAATATTTAATGAACGAATTTTATTCTGATTATTTGAGAGCAAAGTATCCTGTTGTACCGTACTACACATTTCCACATCAAAAATAATGTCAGGGCATAAGTTTTTATTGGCGTGACATGTTTGTTCAGCGCGTTTTATGTTATCCAAATTATTTTCGTAGCCACCAGAAACCACAATGATATTATTAGTTTTAAAGTGTTTTTTAATATAAGCTATGTAGGAATGAAATATGTCGTTAAACTCATCATTTTTATTCCAAGGCACGCGACGAAAGTACATTTGCCGTCATCAAACTCAATTTTTTTCATTTTGGCACAAACCATATATTTTAGATTTATCAGTCTTACGTAGCGTACCTTGATCAAATAATGGCATTGGGTAAGGCGCAAGCTCGTAATACATGTAACTTTTAAATTCTTCGCAGTTCCCTCGCTGACATATATGCGTTGGAACAGAAGTGTTGGATCAATAGGTATAATCTCGTCATCTACTATAATGAACTATTACCGCTAATTAATGGCAAGACTTTATCTTTGGGTATGAATGATAAAGCCTTGAATTTTTGCCCTTCCATTTTGCTTAACCCTATTTTACCAACCTCAAAAGCATCACAACAATTTATATTTTCATTGCCAATTACACCAGTAAATATCTTTTTGATGACGAAAGAGTTCGTGAAGATTAAACCACTCAGTAATTTTTTTATATCTTCTTGATCACGACTCTTACGGGCATTTCTCGCATCTACATGCTGATCAGATGACGAAAATTTTATACCACAAAAACACTCAATCTCACTACAAATATCGTACGTAAATGGTAAACTTAAAATCTATTGATGTGTCGTGCTTTCTGATACGCCCCTACCAACTATTCCCCCGACCACTTTCATACTTCGCATGATATCTTGCTCAATGGTCATATCAGTAAATTTTCCGCACCAAAATTTGTAGGTTCGCCTTATAGTAGCTTATCCATTTCAAGAAAATTTCGTAATTCCGTTATTTCCTGAGATTCGCATTCAATTAATAAGTCCCCTTCTCGTATAGAACGTATTCGCTCTTCGGCATTTTTAATAAATTCGGTCATTTGTTGAATGTATATGTAAGCAGACTTTGTATAGTTAAAATGCCCTGGAGCAAAAAAATGTGGCATCATTTGTTTTAAATATAAAAATTTCAGTGTTATTGCACGATTGTTATTAAAAATGGAAAACTCAAGACATTTTAAGTATATTCTTAATTATAAATTGACACAAATAGCAAAATCAAGAAACACAATCACATCCTGTATTGTTTATTGTGCACTGAACGCTCCGTTTTGCTAGATCACATCAAGCTTAGCCGAGTTGCGCGCGCATACTCCCCCGAGTTGCGAGCCGACGGCAGATGTTCGAGTCCCGTACGTGTCAACGGCAGATGTACAGTTTTCAAAAGGTATTTTAAAAGGAACCCGGCTTCTCTTTTATTGTATCCTAACATTTAAAAAATATATATTTTCTAAATTTTAAAAATTCGATTTTGTACTATTAAACCACTCTGCTATATGTTTCATGTTTTTATATTTTTATGTGTTTCTGGCTTAGTTTTCAATTCTGATTTCAGACCTATAATCCATTATAACGTATCACGTATAATTTTTATTCTAAATCGTTATACTCGTTTTCCATTTTTGCACTCATTTTTTCTGTTGAATTATTAAGAATATTTTTGTTCAGTGAGTAGTTAGTTAAAACATTAAGCAGATTTTTTTATAAATTCAGATGGTGAGACAGCTTGATTTTTCTCTCTTCGAGGTTACATTTACGTATACTTAAATTCGTTACGATACTGCTATTAATTTTGTGTTGTTTTTAGGGGTGTCGTAGCGTATTTAATAGTATGTTAATTGTTACAACACGAGGAGTGGGACGCCCTTCTCGATCATTCTCTTCCTACAATAGCTGCCGGAGACTTTAACTCCAAGCATCCCACTTGGAACGGCCGTGTCACTAACCCGCGTGGCCGCTCACTATACAGCTACGTTCAGCGTCATCGACAGGTCTACGTTATTAGTCCCGATTCTCCGACTCACGTTCCCAACAGGGGATTTCCTGACGTCCTTGGCATTATTGCTGTCAAGGAGCTGGCCTGTCTCGTAACTGTAAATGGCGTGCCGGACCTTTCGTCCGATTACGACCCGGTGTTCATCACTGTTCGGCATACCTCCTGTTGGATACACCTCTACAACCTCCCTGTCGTGTCAGGAGGGTCAACTGGCGCTCCTATCACGACGAAGTTCACCAAACCTGTCGGCCCCCATAACCACTCCGGCTGATGCGGACCGCATGGCCAACAATCTTCAAGATGTCGTCACGTCCGCCATGGACAACCACATTTATCTCGTCCATGAGACTAATCAAAGATCTCAATTGCCTGAAGTGATGCTTCTGGTCATCCGCGAACGGCGTCAGCTTCAACGCAGATTCGACTCCCAATCCGACCTTGAAAGCAGCTGCTACTTGATGTCACTGCACATCGATGGGACTCGTATCTTGAGTATTTGAAAGTCAGGGCCGAGTCTGTGTGGCAGGCTGCGAGCCGAATTACTGACGAAACAAGCAGGCGACAGACAATCGGGTTTGCCCGGGCACTGCATGTCAAGCTGCTGGTCCCACTACCTGAGAACGAGAAGGAAGCCAGACTGGAGAAGAAAGAAGAGACCATGCAGATCGATTAGAGCAGAAGCGGGCTCTGCATCCTGCTACTAAGTGAAGACGACTCCGGCGTAGAACGAACAAGGAGAGCAGCTGCCAGACATAACACCGCGGCTCTCGCGGTACATACGCCGCCGCCGCCGAGGTAGCAAATAGCGTCCTCGCCCAACGGTCTTTTTAAGGACCACAAATATAATGCAATGTACGATTGGCGCCAGTCGTCTTGTGCCATTATGTTCCCGCCACAAAATCATATGCAAACTCTATTCGTCACGTATTTTGTGAACAGTATCATCTTTGACTCAAGAATTAAAAAAAAATAAAAAATGCTTTGAATATTATTTACACAAAACTGCACATAATATTATTTTTTCAAAATTTCTGAGAAGCCAGTCGCATCAGGTTAGTACATCATACATATTGGGTTTAACTGAATCCACAAAATGCTTTACGGGGAAGATACATATAGGCCTACTCTCCATTTGTTTTCTTACAATCATTATTTATCACAATATGCTAACGTAACGAGAACAAAGTACCTAACCTAACCTAACCTATCTATTATAAGTAAATATAATTTGACGTGATTACTGATATATTATTTATTATCTTGATCTCTAGTGTGTACTTTATAAATGGAGTTAATTTACCATAAAAATACGATGAAACGTATCAAAAATATGCACCATCTACAAAAATGTATGTATATTAAAAGTATAGTAATGTAGCACGCACAGCCAAGTGTTAAAGTACGTATGACCTTGCTGAAGATAATGTAAGGAAACAGTAACGTAATGTGTTCTTTTGGGCATATTGTCTACAAAAATAAATTTATTATATGGGCCCGTAAGATATTTTAAGGTTGTATGGACCCGTATGGAGTCGTTAAGGTCTGGGCAATTAACAAATTGAGAAAGTGAACTACTCTGTCACTGACGATAGCTTATTACTCAAGTGTGGTAACTTAAAACATCTCATTAATTCTTAAACTACACTAATGGGAATCGTCTTAGTTGTAATGTATTGCTCGATTCGTTCTTCTGTTGCCTTTTATGTATATTTGTTGTATGTAGTAACGCAACAGTGTTTTTAAATATATAATACAAAACACTAAACACGAATAAACAAAAATAATTTTTTTTTTCTTATAAACTATTGGTCAATCTATATTTCTTATAATTCCTTCTTAAGGTGTAGGCCTACGTATTTAAAATTAAGTTATAATCAGTTTGTAAAAAAAATTTAATAATTTTGTGTGTGACTAGTTTGTTATTGCTCTTACCTAAACTCAAAAACAAATTTTAAAGTCTTATTGGTACTGAAATATTCGAAGAAATAATGTAACAAAATTAATAGAGTTTGTTTGTATTTGTATATAAATTAGGTAAGACGTAAAGTACACTTGCCATTTGGTTGTCTACAAAATGTCATTACTACTGAGGCGATAATTTTTTACGTGGAACCCTCAACCAAGTCTATCATAAATACTGGTTATGACACAGTAGCCGCCATTGCCATCCATACACAAACAAGCAAGTTACTTAAGAGTATAAGTCGGACTGGAAGTGTATATAAACATTGATCTTCAGTCGCTTAATAACAAGCACTGCAGATAAACTCTAATTCCTGTTAGGCAAGTCTTGAAACTAATATTATAATATTAAATTTAACATGTTTGTAAAATTGGAGCATCAGACTATAACACTTATATATAATTGTCAATCTCGCGTTACCCCCCTATCAGATTACATTATGGTCGTTCCTTTTTATATTGTGAAACATTGATATTCAGTATCCGTTAGTAAAAAATATTTTACCGGTTTTGCAAGTTCTTAAGCTTTCAAGCCGGCGTTAAAAAAAAGCTTTAGGAACTGGGGAATAACGCCCGTATCCGTATCCGTATCCCTGCACTTCTGTAGAAAGGTTAAGGAGCTTCTTTGTTTCAGACACTGATGATGGCCTCCGGTGGTAGGGCCAAAACGTTCAACAACTTTGAACCACGGCCTAACAGCCCAGTTGATAGTAGCAATTACAACAATATTTACCGGCATTATTTGTCTTACATCCGTCTAATGGAATATTATATGCCACAATGTTAAATATTTTTGCTACACTAATCCCCTTCCCTCCACTTCAATCTTATGTTATTGAACATAACATATTAGTTACATTAGGTAACTAATTCAGTCTTTTCGTTTAGACAGGTTGGTTTCACTTTATGGTTATAATCACATTGTAGTGAGCTAACGTGGTCTAGTGTATTACCGTTACATTCAAAAGCTCTTTTCCTGGGATCACTAATGTTTACCCTATCACAAAGCGATCGTATTCTTCATTATCATATTAATTTATCAATCACCTCTCGTTAAACGTTTGTCTAGCGTTTTAACTTCAAAGGCAGTATATGAAATCTGGATGTATTACGCAGTCATAGACTAGATTGTGAAGTCAGAAGAGTCAACAAGAATATAACTGAAATGGAGTGGATAAGGCATAATGTAATCGCATGTAAAAAACTTAATTTACTTTTTTGAAAACGTATGTTTTATTTCTATTTAAAAGCTAAAATAACTAAGGTAAATTTAGAAAGATCTTTAGGGATCTTTCATCATCATAATCATCATCATCATCCGCAGCAGCAGCAGCAGCAAGGATGAAACCAAGTGTGGTTTGTTCCGATCTCACACAGGCAGAGTTTAGAGTTGATCACTCCAGCACTTCCTCGGACGTTCCAAACCTCTCCGTCCCTTCGCCTTGTAGTGAGATGGGTATTTGGGAATGAGGCAGTCAAAAAAATATGGGAATGAGGCAGTCATCCATTCGACAAAGTTGTTGCCATCAATTCAGCCGATACTGGGAAATGCTGTCGATTATATTCATAATATTCAGTTCCGTCGTATATCTGTGTTTCTTCTCTGATCATGGAGAGTATACCCTGCCACGTGCCTGACAACTCTCATTTCAGACGCTTGAATACGACTGGCTTGACCTCTCGTTAAATTCAAATTCTCAGACTCATAAAGAAGTGTGGGAAGGGCATCATCTTGTAGAATTTTAGGCGTGTTTCTTTACTTGCTGACTTCAGAGTTCACCTGATGGTCCCACATATAAAGTTGAACGTATGGAACTTATTCACAACGTCGTTACTTTTATTGTAAGATATACTGTAGCCAGGTATTCCAAATTACCGACTTGTTCCAGGACAGTACTATCTATAATAATTTTTGTCCGATCGAGATCAGTTCCACGAAAAGCCATTTCCGTGGTCTTAAGTGTGGATATTTGTAAACCAGAGTCTTTGGAGATTCGATTTAACAAATGTATACCTATCTGCAACCTGTTTTCTGAGTCCGACAGAATAGCCTGATCATCCGCAAACAACAAAGTGTCAATTGCAGAGTGGCCAATCATAAAATGCTCCGGAAGACACATCTACCAGTTTTGTATGACATCGTCAATATATAAATTAAAAACAGAATGTGATATTGGACACCATTGTTGTACTCCACAATTGATCAGGCCAACTCTAGGAACTGTTCTGGGGTTCTCTGCTTCTATTAAGATTGTATTCTTTACATAAAGACTCTGTATAGCTCTAATTAGATGTTGCGGTATTCCTTTCCTTCCCATAGTTTGCTCCGATTCACTCTATCAATAGCTTTTTCGAAATTCCGATTAAAGCTATGTATGTGGGCAGTTGATACTCTCTACGCTTTCCAATGAGCTGAGCTATTGTAAATATACAATCTAAACATGATCTGCCCTTCCTGAAACCGTCTGGGCCTCTGAAAGCATGGTCTTCGTTATTGCATTTAACCGTGTTATTTATATAGATACATATAATTCATATAAAGTATTAAAAAGGCTGACTCCTCTGTAGTTCCTGCAGTCATTACGATTACGTTTTTTTAATGTGGGAATTATCTTTGTAATCCGCCAGTCATCAGGAACATGATCAGCATAGATTGATGAACTGCAGGAAACAATCATGCAGCAAGGCTGGTGCATAATTTGTAAGCTCCACTTTCAGCCCATCAGTGAACGGTGCTTTTCTATTTTTACAGCGGTGTAGAGCAGATAAATTCCTAAACTTTAACATTTTTAATTCCTGTTAAATAAATTTCAGTGTTGTAATCTAGTACTCAAAAAGATTTAAATAAATAAACACAAATGCTTGGTAGTTTCTCAATTTATTTTTAAACTCTGACAATTGTTTCGGCCGATTAGCTATTCTCAAAAAGCTGGTAAACAAAGAGCGTGTACAAAGAGTGTGTTCGAGGGAAAATATGTATTATATTCAGTTTGTGTTTATAAGGGTGTGTATAGACTGGAAAGGAGTAAAGAGGAAAGGTTGGGATGGAGGACGTAGAACAGGATGGGTAAAGTGACTGTCAAATCCAAGTGTAATACGTATGCAAATTCTAAGGTTGACTAAACTAAATGGCTGATTTTAACAATGGAGATACAAAGAACTCTGTCGTTTATTTTTTACGTTAAATTTATTACAATTGTTAAATTATTTCAAATAATTTCAAATTATTACAATTTTTAAATTACGTCAAATTATTTATTTGTTAGAAATTTTTCATATTTTTAATCGAATTTAATGAAATGTTTTCTTATTTTTAATGATTCCTATATGCACATTCCTGTATGTTAGTGAGACATGGACTGTTGGTAAAAGGGACATACAGACGTTTCACGCAGGTGAAATGAAATTTCTAAGAGGAACCCAAGGTTCTCTCCTGAATTGGAAAATGAACGAGGATATTAGACGCAAATTAAACATTGTATCTTTGGACCAGCAGATTGAAGACCACAGAAGAAGATGGTGTGAACACTTGAATTGCATGCCTGATATCCGTCTACTCGTGGCTGCTTTGGCTTATCACCCTATTGGAAAGAGAGATGTCGGTAGGCCGAGGAGGAGATGGATTCTGGAACAGGTCTAGGGCCTAAACCTTGGAGTGGTGAAGATGATGATTTTTAATGATTTTAGTACTAAAAATTTCCTTTTCTATATTAACAAAACTAAACGTATTTTGATTGGTATTCACAATAATAATTTGTAAATTGCTTTGTAACATAAGTAAACATTTTACGTAATTCAGCATTTCAAACTTTTGTTGAACATCTGATTATGTTAGCAGATTTTTAATATGTGCCACTTTGATATACTCAAAATAGTGTGAACATTTCTCTAAATATCTTGCTAAAACAATATAAACTTACGTTTTGTTAGGGTGATAGGTTGTACAGCAGCCGTGCAGCAGATGAATTATCACAAACTGAAAACTATCCAATGCATAATAACAGAAAACTTTCAGAGGTGTCGTGATCCAACATGGTGGTTCTAGAATTCTCTAGCAAGATCCTGTAAATCTAATGTTTCCTCGGACATAGCCGTGTTACTTTGCCGGCATGTTTTGTAAATACCTGGCGGCTACACTTCAGTTAATATTACAAATTGTTTATAGCAATCTGAGTGTAGTATTTGTGCAAGTGTTAAGTGTATAATAATTATGTTTGTGTAATTGTATTGCAACATTGTAACACACTAACTTAGTGAGTATTATTACCTCTTGCATAAAGCGCTTATTTCATATGGCTACTGCAGAATAATTAAGTAATACAAATGTGATGTGTGATTACTTTTATAGACGCATTGATAAAAATTATGAGTATCGATTTCTCCGGTGTTTAATAACTTATAACCCTGTTTTACGATCACGATCTCCGCTATTCACTAAACAAATCATTTCTTTCTTTTAGTGGTTTAAAATATATTCAAACTTAGTTTTAATACCAGAGACAAACGGTTTGTTTTTCGTTTTAGCAAAAAAACAAACAGACTGTTTTACTAAATGGTAACGAAACCTCATTAACGTACTTGCACATTTTACAGTTTTGCTCCAGGATAACAGCAGATTACCGCAATTTGTTATTTTATTCATTAGACTATGATTAACGTATTTATTACATGTTTAGATTTGCATACATTTTAGTACACAATCTGAACAAGGAAAAACGACCTAGTTACGGTAATAACGGTTATAGGTACAGTTATGTAAATATCAAAATATCTATTGTATAAAACAATCAGTTTTTACTAAGACGTTTATGCCTTTTTGAGTTAACGTAAATATTGCTACGACGGTCTACTTGATCGTCGTATGATACAGTGGAAAACAAAATACAAGACACCAATTAAGTCACTAATCACCAGCTTCAATTATCACAGTTAAACAGTTCGTAATTAACAACACAGTCTCTTACAACAAATCAAATAAAAATTGTTTACACGCAATAAAATGTCAACTAATATAAAACACAATTGTTACAATTATACCGCCCGATTAAAAAACACAACACTTCGCCACAATAACCACTTGAACGCACAGCGTAATCACTTGTAATCGCCCGACAATAAACTGAACTGAGCGTCCCTGAGTGCTTGTATTTATAACCCGCCGAAAATCTAGATTATTCCACATACTACGTATTAGCTCTACCTACGACGTAATTGATTGCGGCCTTGACAAAGTGGGTGCGGCTTCTGCCACAGTCTGGCAAAATCTCGCGAGCGCATGTTGACGTCACATACGCACGCAACATTATAGCTGGATTCCAATGAATTGTTCGAGAAACACGTAGATTGTTTTGTGATGTCGTAACAATATTATAAAATTCTAAAACAATCTTAATATTTATAAAAATAAAAAATAAACATTTGTTAAATTTATATGTAAAAAAAGATGATAGATGTTACTTAATCAAAGCTTAAGTTCATTATGATAATACTTCGAAGTATTTCTATATCCACATAGCTTACAGTTTTATTTTTCCGTATCAGTAGTAATAATGGAATTCTTTAGGCTTTCACGGCCGGCGTCAACATTATTGGAATTGCCATCTGCCGGGCTGTTAGGACGTGTTCCATCTGCCGGGCTGTTAGGACGTGTTCCATCTGCCGGGCTGTTAGGCCGTGTTCCATCTGCCGGACTGTTAGGCCGTGTTCCATCTGCCGGACTGTTAGGCCGTGTTCCATCTGCCGGACTGTTAGGCCGTGTTCCATCTGCCGGACTGTTAGGCCGTGTTCCATCTGCCGGACTGTTAGGCCGTGTTCCATCTGCCGGACTGTTAGGCCGTGTTCCATCTGCCGGACTGTTAGGCCGTGTTCAATCTGCCGGACTGTTAGGCCGTGTTCCATCTGCCGGGCTGTTAGGCCGTGTTCCATCTGCCGGACTGTTAGGCCGTGTTCCATCTGCCGGACTGTTAGGCCGTGTTCCATCTGCCGGACTGTTAGGCCGTGTTCCATCTGCCGGACTGTTAGGCCGTGTTCCATCTGCCGGACTGTTAGGCCGTGGTCAGTTTCTATTCAAAACAGACGTTTCGGCGCCACCTTCGGAGGCCGTCTTCAGTGTAAAACCGATTGACAAATTTTCACGGAGTTCGTCAATTCACACCAGTACTGTGGTACAGACTAAACTACCCGGCAGACAGCAATTTCAACAATAGTAATAATAATAATGATGAATTATTAAGTCGATTGGAATTTTTGTCCAATGCTTCTCGTTTATATTTATGCTGTGTAAATTAGTAAACACATAAAAAATTTGTTCCGACAATTTCATGCACAGAGCAAATCATTAAGTCTGGACAATTTAACGTCAGAATTTGAATAAATAATTTCGTTATTCAAAATACTGTATCGGGTTTTGTATTAAACAGTCAATTTAGCAATTTTGTTGAATTTTAATGTGACTGTATACAGCTTTACCTGAATCTGAAAGACTTACACCACTAACAATTTCTAATTAGTCAAACGTTATATTTTGCTTCTTGAAAGCGAATTTTGAATTGATTCATGTCTGACTTTTTTCACCTTCCGAAAAAATCGACTTATTTGTTATACACGAGGTTTACGATTACACTTCATTAGAATAAAAATCTTTTTCTATTATGTTCTTTACGATACCATCTTGAAACTTTTAAATTAAGCTATAAATAAGTAAGCCCTTTGAAACTCCGTTAACATTACTACAAATTGTAACCATTTTAATATTCGGTGCAGTATAACCTCGAAACAATTTTTAGTTTTCTAAATTATTCTCGTTTTAAAATCTACTTTACGCAACTTTATGAGATAGAAAAGCAATGTGCATTACTGAATCTACAATCTGCTATGTCACACACATAAACAAAATTATAGGTGGGTGTCAATATATAGACTACTTCTCATATTGTATAGGCCTACTGCTGTAAGCAGTGATAAAACTAATTTTTGTTATTCCCATGTAAAACTAACTTTTTAAATACATGGAAGAGTCAATGTTGTGTGTGCACCTAGATAACTATTTAAGATGCACCCAACTATTTTATAAGTTGTTTCAAGGTCTTACATCATTCAGGTGAATAAAAGAAATAAAATCAATAAATGAATTACAAACTTAAAAATACTTGGTTTAAATAGTTGGTTAGTAGAAGTGGTGTATTTACTTGCATGCATAACTCAGTACTATAAAGCATATTTCTATTCAACTCAATATTTTAATAATTTATTTTACGATGTTAGGAATACTTTATTAAAACTCTCAATTTCTACATGCAGGAAATAAGAGACATGTCATCTTTTTAAAATGCATGTGTTACATATACTTAATAAAAATAACTTCTTTGCATAATAATAATAATATTACTAATTGGAGCACCAAAGCAGGAGTAGCAAGTTCGTTGACCCGGGATTAGATGCAAAGTGTTGGATGGTTGAGTTAGTTGTGAACTTCTGGACACGGAAGAGAAGTTTGCCATTCTCGGTTTGTATTCCTTGTTAATTATAAACTCGAGAAGCTGTACCCGCGTGTTTCTTTTTCAAATACAGACTTCACGTAAATTAACTGTTTCATAATTACTGCAGCTGACGGCCAACAGCACAAACATTCATTACTTACATTACGGGTAAACTTGTTAGTAACAAATTGTTCCTTTTCCGAACAAGAAGTACAGGATGACATTTTAAAAACAGTTCAGTATTACATAATAAGTTTTTCTTTCACTATTATTATAAGTTTACTTTTATTTTGTCGTTACAGGACTCGTCACATCGTTAGCCTGTAACATATAATTTTTAGTAAAAAGGCCAGGATTAAAAGAAATTATTTACAAGTATTTCAGAAGAAAAAGGTGCGCTATGAGTGTATTCAGTAAAAGAATTTATGTCCTTATTTTACGTAGCATTATTATTTTGTTTATTATTTATCCAAAATTTTTGTCAAAAAACGTGTAAAGATGTAATTATTTACGTGTGACTTATATAGCACAAATTTTAGTCTTGTAAAATTTCTAGTTTTAAATACTAAACTCAAGTATTTCTAAAAAAAAATTCAGAAATTGTGTAAGTGTTAAAATAAAACTTAAATCTTAATACTGGAAGAGCTAGGATGAAACATAAGTGTGCAAAAGAAAATAATAATAAAGACAACGACTTACAAAGGACGTGTGGTAAGCGAGTGTGGGACGTCACGTGGGATTTTGAGTGTAACGCTGTAATACAAATACCATGGGTCTTGTTTAATGTAGACTTTCACTGATAGCGTACAGGCTATGCAAGTGTAATTACTGCTTTTTACAGTCAGAGATTTATACATTAAATTAGGAGTCTGGATAAGAATAGCGAAGTAAATCATCAAAGTCGGTAGAACAGAGATTGCCTGTTCCGCCTCGGCCACTCATTAATTAATAACTGGTAAAAAAAGCTTATGGCCAATCAGTTGCACATAACCTGAATTAAATAATATGTTGTTATGCGGATGCGACATAAGTAATATGTCTTGCAGTGTTAATACCTACAATACAATTAATAACTACAGCTGTCTTTCAGCTCACTAACAGTTTACTTTGTAAAAACGTTTGTTACATAGGCCTTGTCTGTCAATTTTAACAATTTGTTAAACACCTGTATGTGCTTTGTGTGCACACTTCTGTATTTCTAAAGAGACATAATAGTATTCAGACATATATTTTGTGTTTAATTAATACCATTGACTATAATTGGTTACTGCAAAAAGGAAGTGCCTTATAATTATGATTTGTTAGTTTGTGTTCTATTTACTTCTCAAGTTTTTATGTATTTAAAAACCGGTATTATTGTATTTTTGTATGATCTATAGAAATAACCTATAGCTATAGGGCAAAACATTTTTACGTTTTTTAGAGATTCTAAGTAAGCTTTTATGTACTGTCTAATCATAGTCTTGTGTCTTCTGTCACTTTACAACACTTTTCTAAAGGTCATTGCTACATCTATAACAGAGTACTTTGTTACGAGCGCTCAGTAAACTCGAGAACTTAATGATACGTTATCCAACATCCAATTGCGTAGATTTACTTCTGCCTTTAATGCGGTCAGCAATACATGAAATTCATAATGAAAAATTACCATTACCTAAACACAACTGATTTCTTGATTCTTTTTTAGCAATCAAACATATATTTTGTAAATAAAGGAATATTAAAGCCATTAAAATGGTTTTTAGTTGAGTTAAATAAATTATTAAAGATGTTATAAGGAACAGTTACATCAGTTCTGTTCCACTTTCAAAAATCACATTCGTAACACAATAATTCTCCTAAACACTGCTTTAAACAAAAATACGTAAGTCAATTTTACTTCAAAGCAATCACTTAATATTGTCCGTGAAAACGCTTTGCATTGTATAACCGCATAGAAATCGCTGTAAAATAATTCACAGAACTAAGTGCCTCCTTTGTTTTGACTTTCATTCAAGGTAGACAATGACGTAAAAGGCAGGAAGATGCAACATCGTTTACTAAATTTATCTAAAACCTTTTACAATATTCTGCTGTATGCTTGTTTATAGTAAACAGTTCTTAAAAAAAGTCATCAGTCCAAGGTTAAGCAGCGCTAACTTGCCTACCACGCTCCTTCTTTACCGCGCCTTCGCTGATAGAATTCACGGCTGTTTTATTTTGTTTATGTATTTTCATCATGCGTAGAATCTTTATTACAGCCGTAAAATGTGGGTGACAGAACAGGACAGAAAGGAAGTGCGTATAATTGTAGACCGTTGTAGGGGGACGAGATGTCGTCTCGTAGAATCTTGTTATATGTTTTATAATTATTATTAAGGTTTGGTTTTTTATTATTAGTTTTTTGGTTTAGTGATTTATTCAATCCAAGTCAATCTATTATTGAATCCAATATAAATAAATCTGTTCACTTACTCTTGAAGTTGTTTATTAAATATGTTTAGATTTTTTTAAAATTTTTGTTCAATGTCTTGAGTTCGTATTTGAATAAGTTGCGTTGACTTTTCTGCCATTAGCTGAGGTGAGTCGATCGGTGCATTCCTGTACTGAAATTAACATAAGCACAACATTTATATGATACTTAGTATGCTAATGATATGAGATAATATTGCTGGTGAGAATCATTAGATTTAAATTCTCGCTCTGGCTCCTGGTACCAACCGTCTCTTTTTGCTCACCTAAGCTGTAATTCTATTCTGCTAAATAAATATCAAAACTTTAATTTGTTCGTGAAATAATAGTTATTTATTTAACTCAAGTTGAAAGATTGTTGTTACAATTCTATTATTTATTTTCCTTTCAAAATTAATTAAAGTTGAATATGGACTCTTAAAATTATTAAACTCTCAGGGTGGTAAGACTGCGTTTTGAAAATCGATTATTTCTGTTTGTAAATAATTTGGTTATTATGCTTTATAAAATTAGTAGGTTCTTTGAGTCTGCAAGATACACTTCAACAATAAAATGCACTACTGTGATAATGAGTAAGCGGAGAATAAAAATATTAATTGTTGCTTTAACAACAGAAAATATGAACTATTGTTCATTGTTTACAATTGAGGTTAATTACGGTTCATGGTAACCTTACTTATTTGAAATTAATTAATGGATGCTTCTTTGAGTCATTACATATTTTGTACATCATTATTATGTCTTAAATTCAGTGTTATTTTCCTGAATGATCTCCAAAATTGGATATAAACAAAACAGGTAATTCAAATTAATTCGCTACTACTAGGGTCCACTCATGTGTGACCTTGAGTTAATGTACTACAATTAAATACAATAATATCTTAAAATTATTAATTGTTAAGGTTCATTGTTCCCTCATTGATTATTCAACGTCTTTTCTTAAACTATTACAATTAATTTCAATCTAGAAAGTTAAAATTGTCATTAGCAAAATCTTTCATTTGATTATTGTTTATGTTATTTTTCAAAGTCCCCTTCCTTGTGGAAATCGGGTTATTTGTTATTTAATTTAAACAAATTAAATCCGCTATTAGCGTTCCTTAATTGATTAATGATTTGTTATATAATATAATGATCATTTGCACTGATACTTGCGTATTCTGTTGAGTCGAAGAATTAACACTTTTTAATTTTTAATAATTAATTAACACTTTTTAATTTTTAATAATTAATTAATATTTTAATTAATTTTTATTAATTCACATCACACACTGCCTATACGCATGAACTCCGTTATAGAACACTTTGAAAATAGACTTCACTGTCCTTTCGGTCCGACCTAACCTCAACTCAAAGTTTCGAGGTTAGCTGTGCATTATCAGCTGTCGGCTGTCAATTCAATGTTATGATGGCCGCTCCGCTAACGTGGAGTATCTCTCGAATGCCGGTGATGAACTGATAGATGTTACCTGGTCGGGATTCGGCACTTCGTACTTTTTAATGAGCTCTGATTGACTAATTGTCTTTATGTCGTGTACTCTCGGCGAGGTTCGTCAAAATAGAAGCTTAAACTAGCGTCAGTGGCTGGGTCCAAGGCTATGATTTACTGGTTACACAGCCAAGCGCAAGGGCTTGTCACTTACTAATTTTTTCTTATAAGTCAAATATCTTATCTATAATTACACTGACAATATTTTTATAACTCCCATCTTTCTATCTTTTGATTACGAGTAATTTGAATACCCTCATCATATAGTTCTGATATGGGGTTGATAAAACCGCACTTGGTACAAATTAATAGTACTTCTTAAGTTACCTAATACCTTAAATATATTGTTTTTATCCCGTGTGTTCATGGTGATAACATATTATTACAGTATTATGCACTTTTCACGTCTGGTCATGTACTAATGATTATAAAATATCCATTTTCCTAGGTTCAAATCCTAGGCCTATTATCACATACATTGTTTATTAATAATATTACAATAATAGTTGTTGATAATACCATTTTATTATGGCCTATGCACAATGGATCGGTCATTATCACTTCTGATAGTGTCCTTTTTATTTATCACTGGGTTTTATTTCCTTAATTATAGTATTTTAGGTGAGTTTTCAATATTCTTGAAAGTTACATTTTTTCGTGAGTTGTATTTCCTTCACATTAATCTCATTATTGTTTTATTATCTATTATCAGTGTTTTGATAACACTGTTAGTACTGTGCAGTAGATAATTCTGCATTTACATTGACAATTACTTTGGTTTGAAGTTACCCTGACTACTTGCATCTAGCTGTTACTATGGTTTACTTATTGTTTGTGTCATTATTGTTAATTAGGTTGATATAATCCTTGAATTTATTTATTTAAACGTTATTATGCCTTATTCAATGTTATTGGTTGAGTTCCTACTCTTTTATTACAATTTTACTTGATAGTTTTGCTGTTTTATGCAACCATTCTATGTTATGCATATGGTTATATTAAATTACATCAATTCAGCCCCTATGTTTCCTCAACACATTATCTGTTGTACATTAAATGTTCCTTATATTATCTATTTATGTTATACTACAACACATTTTAGTTCAACATTGCTTTAGTCTTATTTTTCTATGGTTTTGTTGAAAACTAGTTGGCCAGATTAGGTTATGTTATAATTTAATTATTCAACAATGGTTGATTGTCAGTTTTGAATTTCTATATTACACCTGATTTATTTAACTTTATATAGCACTGGTATATCTATTGTTTATCACTAGATTTCAATTTGTTTATTTTCACAGTCTTTATCATTGGTAATTAGTGGTTATTTACAATTTCAATTCCACTTTACAATCTGTTATTAGTGTTTTGAACATAGTCCTTTTTGTCATGTTTATACATCATTTAGCTATGAAATTATCATACTGTTACTCATTCTCTTTATTAACTTCTGTTTTCAATAATTAACTTTTATTGAGTTCTGTTTGTATTGTATTGTTAAGGAAGGTATTTGATTAATACGTTTAGGTCAGTGTCAATTTACAGCTTAGGGATTTAAATCATGTTGTTTGTTTCACTTATACTTTCTTTCTCTATAATAATACGTTTATTTGCATATGTTAATTCATTCTAATTCATATTATCTCCCTTTGGTGTTTCACCTGGATATGTTTTCTTCTTATCTGCACTGATTCCTTCCTCACTCTTAGTAGATTTCTTCTTGATGGTGTTGTCACTAGTTTCTTTCTCACTGTTTGATCTATTGGGTAATTAGGTATGTTGTCTCGTCGTTAGTCTTGTTTTATTTTCTTCAGTTGTACATTTACTGGTAATTCATTATTTATTTTATTCACCTATTTTGGCTTATGATACTTC
The DNA here is from genome assembly GCA_034769895.1 of Magicicada septendecula. NCBI lineage: Eukaryota > Metazoa > Arthropoda > Insecta > Hemiptera > Cicadidae > Magicicada > Magicicada septendecula. The sequence goes on from CM068369.1 coordinate 156,593,706, forward strand.
CTTTATTCATGATTGTAGGTTCAACTTTGTAGATAATTTTATTTGTAGTGGCTTTCAATTCATTTGTGATACGTTGGTGTTGGATGTGTTACATGTACCATTACAACGTTAACTCTTAAATCATATAATGGCGTTCAGAAATACTTATAAAATGAGAGGAGACAATCGATGCAGATAACAGGGTGTTTAGGATACGGTAACAAACAAACAGATTATTTTATATAATTTAATTATTTATATGATTCACAGAACGTTTCACACAATTCTAAATAAACACTTAATAAACTGCTAAATATGATGCTAATATTTGATAAATATGAGTTAAAGGCAAAAAATGACTGTCAAATTAATGTTCAGAGTTTTTACGGTGAAGTATAGGAATTTCCCTAGATTGCGTATCATTAGACGATGGGTCGGTAGGAATTACATAGACTTGGGAATTCACGATGGCAACAACAACTTGCCCCCACACAAAAATGTCAGCATGGTAGTTAATAATTTTCCAGCGTGTGGTGTTAGTATCAAAACTTCACGAGAAGGACTGAGTCTTTTGTTAAACTGTAACCAATGTTTGGAACTTTACGGTACAACAGAGGTAGAGGTAAAAGTATCTTCAAATGCGTTTTTTTACCTTTGCCATATTTATTGCACTGTTTTGACATTCGTGGGTGTAGTAGTTTGGGTAGTCGGCGCCGACATGGCGAAGGCGAAGTCAGACTACAAAATTACTAAGTGACGTCTGCAGTCTGTCCGTTGACTTCTGTCCCGTTCATGTTTATTTACGAATCAAATTGCACAGTAAAACTTCTGAAGGGCAAAATCCTTTTAAATAGTTAGCTGAAAACAACGATATGTAATTTAATATAATCCTTGCTGGTTTCCCACATTGTCTATAGTTGGTGGAGATAACACAAACCCCTATAAATGAGTATTACTAATTTCTATAAATAATAGCGAAATTAAAGTCTGGATCTAGAAAAAGGTTTTAAACTTTACTAGGAACGAGATATAATAATAAATTACGTTTGAGTATTATAATAAACAATATACGTTTATAAGTATTACGATGTCAGTATATTTTGGACACACAGTAAAATATTAAATAGTTGGGAAACTTTAAATAGAAATTTAAAATATAAACTGATTTTTACACCATAAAATTTTAAATTTTATAATAATGTATAGTGACAGAGCAACAATAAACTCATATAAACAAACGTCAGTGTGTACGTTCTCATATGTAAAATTGTGTGGGTGCATGTGAATGTATTAGAAAAAATATGTAAATACACATAAATGTTTATGTTTCAATATCACGAACACACAGACAGCCCTACTACAGAACTACACTAATATGTTAACCACCTGTTACAAAAAAATGTAACAGTCGCTAATCACAATTTAATAAGTGGCAATTAAAAACAAATAAACAGTATAACTATGCATTTACTACAACACAATAATTGCTACACCCCATCTCACTAACCATCACCAAAAATATCGTCGTATTTAGAATTCTCCTGATCTGAATATCAGGTAGGGAAATTTGAATAATCTACTCATTTCCATCGTATAATTATCGACGAATGGTCATATTATGTAATCGACAACGCGGTAGCCATTGGGAGCTTATAATGTGTTTAGTTAAACCAGTGTCGCAGAGAGCAGAGTTTTGGTGGTTGAACCCCTTCTAGAGAGATAAAAGGAAATACCAAAAATGTAAAATAATATACGATTACAAATCTAGTCACATAAGTGGAATTCAATAATTAGGCTGAAAATATTTTCAAATGAGGTTACACACGTTCCTCTTAGAAAGCAGTAAAGCGGTGGAGGAAACGTTCAATGTTTATTCAGTCCACAGTGTATCCTACATTTATTTAAGTAAAGTTAAAAAGAAAACTTATGTAATAGAATGCCAAACTAAACATACTATACAGTAAACCTGGATTTTGATGTCCGTGACGTGTCCGTTGTTATTAATTAATTATATATAACACTACCGACTCGGATCACAAATTATTGTTGATAAAAATGATAAATTTTTACCTGATGGCCTAAACTAGATTTCGCTCCGTTAGAGCTTCGTCAGAGGCTGCCCATAGGACGTGTCCGTCCTGATTTTGGTGACGACGCCGTCGTTGAAAAGATCGTTGTGTGTGTGTGTGTGTGTGTGTGTGTGTGTGTGTTTGGTATAACATGTAAAATAATATGTGTGATTTAAATTGTGTCTGTTCGTTTAGAATGTTGTTTCTGTGCGTTTTTGTGTGTTTGTACATTTCTAGTTGTTCAAGAGTACTAGTTTTTGGCCTTTTGTGTGTACTTGTAGGATTTCCATGATGCTGATTATATCTGTGTATGTGTGGTCTGCCTCAATGAAGTTGTTTGCAAAGGTGAATTCGGTGTTGGAGTGTAATGGTTTTGTGTTCAATGTATCTCTGTTTGAAGCTGCGTCCTGCCTGGCCTATGCAGAATTTGTTACATCCTGAGCAGTTTAATTTGTAAACACCAGGTAAACCAAATTTGTTTTTTGTGTGTTTTTTGACAGTGTGTGTTCTGTTTTGTTTGTAGTTCTGTATGCGAACCTGTAATTCTGTAATACACATCCTTGCGCATTTGTATGTATTCTCCTGCGTTTTTAAATTTGCGGGCTATTTTTTCAGTGAAGTTTTTGATATATGTTGTTCTGAATTTGTTGTTTTCTCTCTTTGTCTATTGTTTGTTTTGTATATGAGTTTATTAATTATTGTTTTATTGTATCCATTAGCTTCTGCTAGACGTTTAATTATGTTTAAGTCATCTTGGTAGTCTTTTTCATGTAGTGGGATGTAGTTTAGTCTGTATATCATGGTTCTGAGGGCAGGTAGTTTGTGTTGTATTGGGTGATTGGATGAGTTATGTATCAGTGTGGCAGTAGTAGTGGGTTTTCTGTATATACTAAATTTGTGTTTGTGTTCTAGGTTTGTAATGGTAAGGTCTAGGAAGTTTATGCTATTGTTGTTTTCGTATTAAGCAGTGAAGGTTATGCTTTTGTGTATTTTTCTGATGTGGTTTGGTAGCTGTTCACATCTTGAAGTCAATGATTGTTCAACGTTGTGTTTTCTGGTCCCGCCGCGGATGTTTTTTAACCGCGAGGGGGTCTCCTTTCTAATTCTCTACGACTTATATTTAATCGGCTGAAGAATACGGTGTCGATGATCCCAAAGTATACACCAAAATATGCTGGTTTCTGACATTTAACAGTTCTTGATATCTTTAGTACTGCGTTTGCCTTACTTAAGACTACCCAGAATAGCTGTCCAACAGGGTACTCTGAGCATTCTTCTGCGCAGCTACACCTCGAATGCTTTGAAGCGATTGATTATTGCTGTTTTCAACGCCCAAACTGTGATCCCATACAATAGCACACATTTTTAACATATAATCATTCTTTGACTGAGTTTTATTTTAATCTTAACACTCCAGAGAAATATGCTAACGTTTTGAGATACTACGAATTGCAAAATATGCAAAACGCATCGATTTAACGACAAACGTCGGTGTTATTTTTGTGTGTGTGTGTGTGTATATATATATATAACAACGATACAGCATACGCTGTATTAGGCATTAATTTGAATAAATATAAATTTTGTAGAATTAATATAAGTTAAGAGTAAATGGACAGGTCTGAGATTGTAAAAATATTTCATTGTTAGATTAGGGGAGAAATTAACCTGTTCCGACAGGCAGTGAACACCTGCTCAATTGTATGTGTGTTACGCGTGTATCTTGTGTGTGTTAGTGATGCATGTACAGACAGGAATCTCAGCTACCCGCCCCAAGTAATTAATAAAATAAGTATTTTAATTCACTGTGCGAAAACTAATTAGTGTATAAACAAACCAAAGACACCAAAGTGTGTGTAAATTTTATAGTTATCCCCAGTAAAAAAATGACGTAAATAGGACACGCTACGCGAAGTCAGTGCGAAATAAACGTGCCAAAAAATACGCAAATTACCCTATGACGCTCAAATTAATACAGTGAGTGCTTAATCGAATTAGCTATGATTTGTGCTATCTCGATTCCGTGCAAAACATTGCTATTTGCTAATAGCACACGTTCGGGAGTGGGGGCTATCAGGCGATATGCAGGTATCGACAGGACGATTTTGGAGCCAACTGGCGCGGAATCTCGAGAGGGTATAAATTGAGGGTTCGACCGAAAACCCTTCTCTTCATTTCAAGACACAGTTGCAGTCGGACATGCTGTCCGTCGGCAGAACAGTTTTATTTTTATTTTTATTACAAGTTGCATTAGCGAAAGAATAAAACGTTCGTTAATTATGTGACAATATTCCGAAAAACGTAAGTACCGGGATCGTTTAAGTCTACCAAGAGTATCTACGGAGAAGCTACCAGAGCGACGAGGGATGCTGGACGTTAGACGATGTTTAGATCTACCTTGCAGCAGATAACAACTCTCTGAAGCGGACCACACACACTGCTGGAGAACGACGCTGGACTCTAGACGTATCCAGGACCACGCCAGGACAGGAGGAATGGAAAACTAACTCTGGACAACGCTGGACCCCGCCAATAAGTCGGAACATCATCAGAACTCGAGGTGAGATGCATAATGCATTTTAAATGATTTTAAAAAGAGCTCATAAAGACTATATCAAAAGACAATAAATTAAAACAAAGAAAAAAATTATAATTAGAAATAATATTTTAGAAATGTAGATAAATGTTAGTCGTAAGGATAAGCGATCGCATATAAAGAAATAATTTAAATAAAAAAAGAGAAAGAAATTAAAGTTGAGAGAGTAGATTTTGTTTATCAAAATAAATAGTTAAATTGATTTGATATTTGTATTCTAGAAAAGAATAATTTAAATTTGAATATTAAAACAAATGCCAGTCTAAAAGTAATTAATATAAATTTAAATTTAATTTTAAACATTGGTATAGACTGAGCGAGTTGAGGTCAGATCTGAACTAAAAAAATTCAATTCAAATTACACTTTAATTTTATATTTTATTAGTAAATCAAATTATTAACATGTCTTGATTAAGATTATTAACATGTCTAGATGTAAGAGGGTTTTTAAATATGTGTAACACTGCATAGTATAAGAGAGAAACATTTAATAAAGAGCAATATCGTGACCGAAGATTATTAATGATGTTTATTATTTATAAGATTGGGTAAACAATAAATATGAATTTTAAATACTCATAAATATAGCACTCTTATTATAATTACACCTGAATCCCAATTACACATACACGGTATTTTTATTGTTATAATGTCGCCCATGAACGTGGAGCACAAAACGCCTACATTTAATAATATGTATCGTTGTACATAACAACACAAACAACACAAATTGCATAATGTAATTTAAATTTGTGGAGCCCCACGATCTTTGGGACGCCAAAATTATATCACGTAACAAATTATATAATTTTGTTTAAATTTGTGGAGCCCCAAGTTAACGGGCGACAAAATTATATAATTTTGATATACTGTAATTTATGTGGCCCCACGTTCTTTGGGACGCCAAAATTATACAACGATACCTTTTGTATGTGCAGGTTGTAAATAATTATAACAATACCAGGTGTAACTATAATAAGAGTAGTAAATTTATGGGTAGTTAAAATTTCATGTTTATTGTTTTAACAAGCATTATAAATAATAAAACATTGTTAATAATCTTCGATCAGATATCACTCATTATTAAGTTCATCTCTTAAGCTATACGGTGTTACACACATTTAAAACACTCTTACCTCTAGACATGTTAATAATCTTAATCTAGACATTTATGCAAATTGATTTAATAAAAAAATTAATTTTTAATATAATTAAGTTTATTTTTTAATTGAATTCATTTATTTCAGGTCTGACCTCAGCTTGCTCAGTCTATACGAATGTTTCTTTTTTTTTAAATAATTTAAAATTATATTGTTTACTCTTAGACTGGCATTTGTTTCATATACAAAATTTAAATTATTCTTTTCTACAAAATGCAAATATCAAATCGTTTCAATTATTTTACTTTGATAAGAAAAAAATACTATCTCAAATTTAAACTCTTTTTCCTTCTTCTATATTTATCTATATGCGATCGCTCATTCTTACGACTAAAACATTTACATAAGACTCTAGTACATTATTTCTAATTATAAACTTTCTTGTTTTAATTCATTGTCTCTTTATATAGTCTTTATGAGCTCTTTTAAAAAAATCATTTATAAAAGCATTATGCATGTCACCTCGAGTTTGATGACCTTACGACTTATTGACGGGGTCCAGCGTTGTCCAGAGTTGTATAGTGTAATTAATTGATTTGTGGATTACTTAATTACTTTAATTGTTAATTAAGTATTGATTAATGAGTATACCCTTCACAGGCCAATTACCACAACGTAATTAAGGTACAAATCTATTAATTACTCGGGTTGCTTCTTTAAGATTAATATGGTTCTTTATTTTAATTAGTCAATCACTAATGTAGATAGAATCGTGTGTTAGTCGCCATTTACGACTGTGTAAACAAAATGTTAAATAAGATTTTAGTTCTCATGAGTAGTCATTCAATACACATTAGAATTTATGTGGTTATAATAGTGATTTGAATTGTGACTTACACTGGGTTTTCAGATAATGATGAACGCATTATTGATTGCTTAGGTACTAATTTATTATATGTTAATGTTAAACATTTCGTATTTAATAACAAACATATATCTTCCTGGTACCTGTAAATACAACGAACATATACATATCAAAACATAATTTCTTCCTTAATTGCTCTCTGAAATACATACAACATATATAAAAATATATACAACAAAATCAAATAATATTTACTTTATCTAATGCGTTCATTCACCCAGATGGATTGGCTTTAATAGATCATGATTATAAATTTGAATGCAACCTTCTTTTTAATAACTTTCTCATAATTACTCAGGTTAGATTCTTGGAAAGAGACAGGACAGTAGTTTGACTATGCTAACAAGATCATAAAGTGTTACTTGGTAATGGTTTATCCGTTATTTCCATCGGTGCTATATCCTAGGTGATGATGATCGTTGAAAATGCTGCTCCATTGAATAATGATGATGATGATCACTTTCACTGGTTATTTGCACTCGCGTTGTTAACAGAATAGTGTGTTATGTTATTCAATGTTTGCACACTTCACTTCGTCTCCGCGTATAACCATGCTTGCTTAAGTGTTCTGTGTGTTTCTTTGTGTGACTACACAAGGTATTATTGTGTGGTTGTCTAATAGTTCTTTTGAATAAGAGTGTCTTGGTTACAGTAATTTATGGATATTATTATATCGTTCACGCACATTGTGAATTACTGTTTGTTATACTGTTTTCTAAGTCGTAAACAATTATATATTCTTAGTTAAATAAAGTTTAGTTCACCATTCCGCATACTTTAAGAATTCACGGTTGTTCGATATACCGATTCACTTCGAAATTCACGTGACTGTTCTTGATATAAGTACGACACTTAATAAACTTGTGAGATTGTTTGTAACATTATAAAGTTAATCACGAGAGTTATGTGTCTCTCAAATACTTTTATAGTCCGAAATATTATAAGATTCTTCGCGAACTGTTTGACAAGTTATGTTAGACTCTCAAAGTTTCTCAATAAGACTGCGTCGCGAACGACTCAAAATTATTATAAGACTCCTTGCGAACTGCTCGAAAATTTATGTAAGACTCTCGAAAATTATTATAAGACTTTAAAATTTATTATAAGACTGCCTCGTCCCGCGTCGGACACTTAGTTTTTATCAACGTCTCCCTACTAGGATTTTGGTCTCTGGCTTGTCCACGCCTAAGATTACTATGATAGGCTAAATCACTACCCTCTCTCGAAGTCCTTTCCCACCATTTCGAAGTCTTCCAGTCTTCTATCCTCTGATTTGTCTTCTCCTAGTTGCTATGGAAACTGGCTTCTCCTTCGCTCTCTCTCGTGAAATACTTTGTTCTGATAGGTAGCTAGATATGTCCTTTGAATCGTCTTGTCCAGGCGTCACTCTCGTTCGGAGAAATGCAAGCCATTTCCCGCCTGTCAGTCAACTCATTGTTTCGAGTTTCCAGCAAGGTTTTACTCTAACATCTTAGGTATTGGTCGTTTCTGAAACTCTGCGTTCTGGCAATTAACCGTTTTCAATCCAGTGTCGACAGCTGTAACCTCCACGCTTTCTCGTTGTAAATCTCAGCTTGTCACTTAGGCGTATATCCCGCTGTGCAACGACGCTGGCTCTCTTCATAATTTGTTGTTCGGATCGTTTCTAAAGACTGCAGTACATCCTCAATCCTTTGTCCCTCGTCTCGTTTTTTGTAGTGACCTCGTTTCTTAGTTACAACCTTAAATGTATCCTCGCTTCGATTCCGCGTAAACGTACGACTGAGCCCAAGTACATTGTTCGGTTTGTTACGGTGTCATAATTCTCCGTTGGCACACTCCTGTCAACTCGAGTCGTCGTTCCTATTGTTGCCTCGTACTGAACACGCTTCTATTGTCTGATATGGCGTTAGTTGTCACCTACCCCAATTAACTTTGTTTATGGCTCTGTTCTTAGAGTCACTGCCACCGTAGCGTGAGAACAGACTGGTCAAGAAGGAAAATTAAATTTTTAATTTTTGATTGCTATAGTTGGGTTTCCGTTACTCCTGGCTTGGGGTGGTCCTGGATATGTCCAGAGTCCAGCGTCGTTCTCCAGCAGTGTGGGGTCCGTCCCAGAGAATTACTAGCTGCTGCGAGGTGGATCTCGTTCGGCTGTTAGGCGTCTCAAAAGCATCTCCTAACGTTCATCATCTCGCGTCGCTCTTTATAGCTTCTCGGTAGATACTCTTGCTGACTTAAACGGTCCCGGTACTCTACGTTTCCCGAAATAGTGTAAACATAATTACTGAACGTCTTTATTCGTTCGTAATGACTTATAATAAAATAAAACTGTTCTGCCGACGGACAGCATGTCCGACTGCAACTGTGTTTTAAAAAAAATAAAAGGGCTTCCAGTCGAACCCTTAATTTATACCTTCTCGAGATTCCGCACCTGTTGGTTCCGAAATTATCCTGTCGAGACCTGCAGATCACATGATAACCCCCCACTCCCGAACCTTTTCATATATTTGCGCAATTTTTTGCAAATGGCAATGTTTTGTACGGAATTGAGATAGCACAAATCATAGCTACTTTTATTAAGCACTCACTGTATTAATTTAAGCGTCTTAGTGTAATTTATGTATTTTTGGCACATTTATTTCACACTGACTTCGCGTAGTGTGTCCTATTAACGTCATTTTCTTACTGTGGATACCTATAAAATTTACAAAAACTTTGGTGCCTTTTGTTTGTTTATACACTAATTAGTTTTAACACAGTGAATTAAAATAATTATTTTAGTAATTAATTGATGAGGGTAGCTGAGATTCCTGCCTATACATGCATCACTAACACACACAAGATACACGCGTAACACACATACAATCGAGCAGGTGTTCTTTGCCTGTTGGAACAGGTTAATTTCTCTGCTAGTATAACAATGAAACATTTTTACAATCCCAGACCTGTCCATTTACCCCAAACTTATAATAATTTTACAAATTTTATATTTATTTAAATCAATGCTCAATACAGCATATGGCTGTATCGTTGCATTATTCCTCTGCTTGAAAAAAACATTTAATAAATATTTATTTATTACATTTTTGTCTATTTGTTCTAGATAAATAAAATAATATTATACTAGCTTAACCTTAGTTTACATCAGTTAAATGACACATAATAATGAGTAGGTCAGTATAACGCTCGCCTGTGGTGGTATGCAATATATTCACCCCCCCCCCTTATAACAGGTGAGCGGTGTATTGACCTTGGACAGGCGCCATAGCCTTGTTCTTCTCTCTTTCTCTTATCGCTATTAATACGTAGAATTTCTTGAATGACGTCGCATGATATTTGCCGATGTCCTTTTCTTTGCTCTCGTCGTATGCGATGAACGTGTGTCTTCCCACGCGTTGTTTCAACGTATAAGGTCCGTTCTACAACCGAAAGAATTTCTTCGCCGTGTTGTCAATGCGTTTTCTGATGGGATTAGCTTTCAACAGAATTTGTTCTCCTACGTCGAATCATTGTAATCTATGTGTTCTATTGAACTTTTCTCTCCTCTCGTTACCTTGTTCAATTATGCGTTGTTTAGCGTAATCCACCTTTACACTTAATGGAATAGGTACATTTTTATTCTCTGGCTTGGTTACATATTTGGTCCAGAATCTAATAGGTTTTTTGTCTTCATCTAGCTCGATTGGCGTATAACTTGTTGCTTCGCTATAATTTTTATTTATTGTTTTTTCAAAGAAAGGTAAATATTCTGCCCATTTGTTGTGTTGGTCGTGACAGTAGATTCGTAGATATTTACCTAACTCTTTATTTATTCTTTTCGCAAAATTTCCCTGTGGGTGTCGTACTGATGTGAGTACAGGTTGGATTCCATTTTCACGAAGAGTCTTCTCCCATACATCGCTTTGGAACTGCACTCCTTGGTCGCTAAGTACCTTCTTCATTTTACCATATGCAGGAACGTATTTCTGCAAGAGTATTTTTAAAACAACTTTAGTTGTGGGTGGCATAATTGGATCCAGATGGACGGCTTTTAAATATACATCAATACAAACAAGTATGTGTTTCACTCCACGACTTGATCTTTTGGAAGTGGTACCAAAAATCCATTGCAATTAGCTCTCCTTTCTGGTCCTTCTGGATACTCTGCATTTCCACATAGGTATGTAGATTCGGTCCTTTTGCTGTTTGACACTCATAACATTTCTTACATTCGTTTTTAATCTTCCCGAACATACTTTACATTTCTTAACATTTCTTAAATTAATTATATAATACATTAACTTTCATTACCCTTTATTACATTTCTTTAACATTACCTTCCTGATCGCTCATAATTTTTTTCATTCTTACTATGTGTTGAAATACACTTCCGTACAGAATACTCTTTTTAGCTTCGTAGTGTGTCGCATTATCGGCTACAGATGACTGCCTTAGAAACACATCTATATCTAGACTTTTATGTGCTTAACTCACTCGATGTTAATAGTAGCATTTGAGCCGTAAGTAATCTCTGCCCTTGACTTTCACTATCGCTTTCTTCTGTTTCCTTGCACTTCCACTAAGGTATGAAGTTTTCGCTTGATCAGCCGTTCTGACAATTATAACATTTATTTCTCATTTCTAACCTTTTCTTCATATTAATAACAACATCGATAATAATATTCCTTACATTTCTTAACATATTCTTAACACATTAACATTCCTTACCATTTTTCTTTGAATACTAACATTCCTTACATTTCTTACAAACATAACATTCTTTCTATTTAATTCCTTAACATTTTCTTTTCAATTATAACATTTTCTTAAATATATTTTTTAACCTTTTTACACATATTATTCCTTATTATTTAACTCCTTTTCTCACATTAATAATTAGCAGTAATATTTTTCTTTTAAAAAAATAATTATTCATTACAATAGAGCATTGAGTGCGGTGTCGTTCGATTCTACACCCGTCTCAAATTTAACAATGCATTGTCCGTCGTCTACAGGGAATTCATTGTTTCTTTGTAGCATAACCCGCCATGTAACATTTCCGTCTTGCATTCCTTTATTGTGCGTATTTACCGCGTGAACGTTTGTTTTGACCGTGTAACTCACCTGTTTATAGGGTACAAATTTCATCCTGCCTCTCGGCCACATAGAATCTCCCCTTGTTTTCGCTTTACAAACGCTTCGCTCTCTCTCTCTCTCTCTCTCTCTCTCTCTCCCTCATTAGTTTGATTTAGTGAACCTACCTGAACAGCTGTGCGCGTCTTCTCTCTCTCTTTGTATCTTTTATAATTATGATTACAATTATTGTTATTATAATTACCCCTTGTCCGGTACTTATCGTGTGTATAATTAATACTATAATTATTACAATTTTGCATAGTGTTTTGTATAGATGATTTATTACTACGTTTCTCGTTACAGTGATAATTATTGTGTGTGTTCTCGTCGCAAATATTGCGTTTTAATTGTTTCACACGTATTGTTTTACTGTGAGTTTGCACAGCAAGTTGGATATTTCTATCACTAAGGTATGATTGTCGATATCCTACGTTATATTCTTCCCTAGTGTTAAGTATTTCACTAGAATTATAATTATAAAATATTAACATTCCATCAAGTTCCTTTTTTATTTTAATAGCTTGTTTATCAAGTGCTATCTTAACGTTACTTTTGCGTGTGTTTATACGCGTATTATTGTCGATATCCGTAAGTACTAAGTGCGCAGTCTTATTTACGATATCTCGTTCTACGATATCTCGTTACTCGATCTCTTTTGTTCCTTCTCTTAGTATTGTATTATATTCTTTTAATGTTTTACCTAATTGTTCTTTATTTGGTGTTAACTCTTTTATTTGTTTATCTAATCTAGCACATACATTCTGTCTTATTCCATATTCGTCCATAATGTTTCCCATCATCTTAATGATTGCCTCCATACTAATACTTCGATGGAGAAGCTATTCATCGACTACGTGGGACCCTTCCCGCGTAGCAAGTCAGGTAATGCTTACCTACTTGTCTGTGTGGATGCTTTTTCGAAGTTTGCCTGGCTACTGCCCTTACGGCAGGCAACTGCTCGATTGACCATAAATGCGCTCCAGAGTCATGTATTTCAGCACTTCGGTCTTCCGGCCATCATTGTCTCGGACAATGGTCCACAATTTATTTCTGGCGACTTTCGGCGAATGTGCTTCGCCAATGGCATCAAACATGTAACCACTTCCCCCTATTACCCACAGCCGTCCCACGCGGAGAGATTCAACAGGAATCTCCGGTCCGCACTCATCGCCTATCATGCGGAACAACAGACCACCTGGGACCAGAACCTTAAGTGGTTACAACTAGCTTTCAATACGGCCCTGCATGACAGTCATAAGGCCGTTCCTTTTGAAGTTATGTTTGGTTTCTCGCCTACGCTTCCCTTGGCCAACTTATGGAATATAGACGATCTTCTGCCGAGTAACCCAGACATTAGGACGGCAGATAGGTGGAAAGAGGCCCGGAAGAATTTGCTCCGTGCGCACGAGCGCGTCCGTGCTCGGTATAATCAGGGGCGTATTCCAAATCCCTTTAAGGTAGGAGATTTGGTCTACTGCCAGAGCCACCCGATCAGCTCGGCTGCCGATAAAAGAGCCGCCAAATTATGCTATCTTTGGTCGGGGCCGTACCGCATTCTCGGGTTTACGTCACCGGTGACGGCGCGGTTGGAAGAGCCGGGTGGTAATCCTAAAGAGATTACTACACACATTTCCAAATTAAAATTGTTTAAAAAAGGGTAAACGGGCTGAAAAATGGGGGGGAGCAACGGTGGTCTCTGTGCTCGTTGGGGATGTTGTCTATTTTAAGAGAGGGTGCTCCGGGGGGCGGTAATGAGAATGATAAGGTAGCGGGTAGATGTTTCCCACAGTCCCAGTGGGGTTTGTCTACTCCAGGGATGCGCCCCTGCCTGCGCGAGCCTTGGCTTTCTCTCCAATTGTCCTTATGTCCGAAGGGAGCCATGTCCTTACCTTTAGTCCCAGCTCATAACCTTTCAATGATCCTTGACCTTCTACCTTCCGATCTTCCTAACCTTTACCTAGGAAAAAAAAAAAGGAGTTAGAGAGTGGAGGGTCGGCGGTGTCCGGCGCGGGGTCGATCTTGCTCCTCGTACCGAACATCGTCGACCGCATGCCCTTGGAGCACACATGTAAAACTCATATATATTGGAAAGGTGCCATGGTCACAGTTGACATGGTTTTCCGCCAGGTCCCAGCGGGGACCACCGCATCATGGGGACTGCCGTCTCCCCTTTTCCCCTTGGCCCGCGCGGTAAAGCTATTGTGTGAAATGGGGGGTAGTATTAGGGAATTATCCCGTAAGTCCATGGGGCAGATTGCCCTGTTTAGGTGGCTATCGTGTTCTGGCTTGGGTGGACAAGCCTCAGGAGGTCGGAACTCAGGGAGCTCCCGAACTTTTCTGTTGTCTTTCTTCTCTGTCCCTCTTTGCTGTGGGCTGGCCCTGATCAGGTCAGCATGCAGCAACCGCACACTTACACTCTACACGTCTTCTTTCGTCTCTTTCGTTTTCTCTTCTGAGCCTCTGTTCTCCTGGGAGCGCGTGCCACCGGGCCAACTTACCCACGATGTCCACCGGAGTTTTAAGAAGGGGGGTACACTGCAGGGTACTTTTCCGAGTTTGAAGGTGAGGCAACCGGGTTGCCCTTTTGGGGTGGGGGTGTGCCGCGTTTTAGAAAACGCGGCGATGTTCCGATGTCTATATTGTGATTAATTAAAGAATTTACGTATTTGTCGACGCGAAAGAAGTTGTCCTTTGGTACGGGCAGTTGGACTTTGTCATGCTGAATTGCCCCTTGGCCGCCCGACTCGCGCGCGCCCTATCTATGTTACGTACGGGTTTTTCAACAGCCGGTTTATTCAGTTCCACTTCAGCTATCGGCGCTTCACATTCTAGTACCCGGCTGGCAGAGTAGATTGAACAGTTTTCGTCTCCCAGCTTCTTCTATGAATAAGTAGAAACCTACGTGACCTCCGGTAAGTCCATCAAAATATGTATTTTAATTATTTATAAAAACAAATTGGTTTTATTTCATATTAAAGTGGATGCGTTAAGATATATATTGCAGTGAATCCTTAGCACATGGCGAGTTTCAGGTTATAATTTGTTTTATGTATGCTTTATCTCAACCCTGGTTAATTGATTGTAACGTTAAGGATATATTATGTTTTATATTAATGTAGTAATGCTTCTACTAAATTAACTAAACTAAGATGGGGCGTAAGTCAGTAATTTTCTGATATCTGTGTATGTCACGGACTTGTTAAAAGTTGCCAATTCCTGTAAGTGCGTCATGAAAACTTTTGCATAAAGGTTAATTAAAATTATCATTATTATGGAGTGACTATATTTAGACATATTCTATATTAACATATTCAATGGAGTTATTTTTTTTGAAGTGATTTACTACGTTCAATGGGATTCTTTACTTAGGCAATTTTTCGAGTTTATAAACTGGACAGACCATGCTATTTCAGTGGGTAAATGTGGTAGTGTGTGTTTCATGAACTTATGAGTAATCCCAGATATAATTGTGCAGGGTTTCCGAGGTAGCCGGGAATCTGCCCCGCTCTGGAAGGATGGCCGAACAACTGCCTCAGGCGATGTAATTCCAAAACACTTCGTCAGCTATGTCAGCCGGAAGGATGGACTGGACACACACTACAGAGCCCTCAACATACACCTTTCAAACCAAGTGAAATTTAACCATGTTAAACTAAATCTTGTGGCCGAATAACTCTGTGAGACTTTCATGAAACGCTCCAGTTTTGACAGTTATTTCCGGACAATGGGTGGCATGTTTTAATTGCAATTTGTAAGGCTTACGCCTCCTCTATTACTATCATGTATATCTCGTTTTGAGAGTGAAAACTCGGCCGGGGTCACGCACCGCCCGGGTCGAGGGGAGTTCGGTAGTTAGAGTTGTAGCTCATTCTATTTCTGTTTTAAGCATGTTGGGATGGTTATGTTAACGATGTTGCTCCATGTGGACACGTATTTTATTATTCATTCATAATCTGGGGGTGGTTTTAAACCGTGGTCGACTCCCGTTGGAGACGTCCACTGCAAGTCTGTCTATGTCAGATCTTGCTAGATCTCGTCCGATGCCTGACCCTGCCGGTAGTTAAGTTTTGGGACACTGTGAGCTGATTTAATACCTTTATGACTTAGATTCCGTTTTACAAATTCTGTTCCACTGTTTAGCTAATTTGCACACTTTAAATTTACCATTGTCACAGATTGTATTTTATCATAGCAAAAATTTTGTAACCATAATTGTAATTGCTCCCTATAACAATTAGTTAACCATAAGACCACACAAGATTGATCAATGTCAGTTATGAATACTCATGGTGGTCCAGTTCCACTATTTTTCCATATTCTGTTTTGAAAGTAAAAGGAATATAAAATGCAGTTAGGTAACCGGACATCCATGTTAACCTTGTGATGCTACTCTTCATTATAGTAATTGATGGGATTTAAATTGATAATTAAATATCGGCATGGGATTTGTGCGCTGGCCGCGTGGCTTACAGAGAACATTCAGTTAACACTTATCTTGTTAAAACTTGGGGGCATGTCTGCTCCACTCCTGGGATATTTTAATTGAAGTTTTGGGGAGGGGGTTTTAGTCACCTATTAATTAAACAGAAGGGGGCCAGATACTTGGTCAGAATAAGGGGGTTATGGGTGTTGGACAAGATGCTTAAATGCGCTGATAACCAGGGTGAACATGTGATGTGTTATTTATATGCAAACGTGGTTGATGTTAATTATATGTATGTGTTGTTTTTCATAATTGTTACATTGTTATATTAATCCTGCAGGTGTATATGTTTATATATTTATGTCTTGTTATAATATGTGATTATTTGCGGGTCGAGATTGTGTGCCAGTTTACAATTGTATTATTGACATTATGTAACATTCCATGAACTAATATTCACTGATCATTCAGATCTTCATAGTTATTCAATACTTGGGGATGTAAATAGTTATTATTCCTTGCTCAACTTTTGGCAAGGCACACATTAAGGAAATTACATTCAATAATGAAAAGACTTAGTTATCTAGCCTTTTGGGGCTCAGGTGTTGTACTACCAGAGAATAATAAATTGTTGCTGTTATCTTAAGTTCAGTGTTTCATTTGCAAGTCCCATCATACTGGACCCAGCCCAATTTTAGCTTCTCTAGGCTCTTGCCTAGTTCTAAATAACTTGTAACCTCTCTTTCAAAACCAACAAGCAAGGAGATAGAAATTTAAAAATAAATAAAATAAATACTAAAAGCATAGAGAGGTTACAATATTCTGCCCATTTGTTGTGTTGGTCGTGACAGTAGATTCGTAGATATTTACCTAACTCTTTATTTATTCTTTTCGCAAAATTTCCCTGTGGGTGTCGTACTGATGTGAGTACAGGTTGGATTCCATTTTCACGAAGAGTCTTCTCCCATACATCGCTTTGGAACTGCACTCCTTGGTCGCTAAGTACCTTCTTCATTTTACCATATGCAGGAACGTATTTCTGCAAGAGTATTTTTAAAACAACTTTAGTTGTGGGTGGCATAATTGGATCCAGATGGACGGCTTTTAAATATACATCAATACAAACAAGTATGTGTTTCACTCCACGACTTGATCTTTTGGAAGTGGTACCAAAAATCCATTGCAATTAGCTCTCCTTTCTGGTCCTTCTGGATACTCTGCATTTCCACATAGGTATGTAGATTCGGTCCTTTTGCTGTTTGACACTCATAACATTTCTTACATTCGTTTTTAATCTTCCCGAACATACTTTACATTTCTTAACATTTCTTAAATTAATTATATAATACATTAACTTTCATTACCCTTTATTACATTTCTTTAACATTACCTTCCTGATCGCTCATAATTTTTTTCATTCTTACTATGTGTTGAAATACACTTCTGTACAGAATACTCTTTTTAGCTTCGTAGTGTGTCGCATTATCGGCTACAGATGACTGCCTTAGAAACACATCTATATCTAGACTTTTATGTGCTTAACTCACTCGATGTTAATAGTAGCATTTGAGCCGTAAGTAATCTCTGCCCTTGACTTTCACTATCGCTTTCTTCTGTTTCCTTGCACTTCCACTAAGGTATGAAGTTTTCGCTTGATCAGCCGTTCTGACAATTATAACATTTATTTCTCATTTCTAACCTTTTCTTCATATTAATAACAACATCGATAATAATATTCCTTACATTTCTTAACATATTCTTAACACATTAACATTCCTTACCATTTTTCTTTGAATACTAACATTCCTTACATTTCTTACAAACATAACATTCTTTCTATTTAATTCCTTAACATTTTCTTTTCAATTATAACATTTTCTTAAATATATTTTTTAACCTTTTTACACATATTATTCCTTATTATTTAACTCCTTTTCTCACATTAATAATTAGCAGTAATATTTTTCTTTTAAAAAAATAATTATTCATTACAATAGAGCATTGAGTGCGGTGTCGTTCGATTCTACACCCGTCTCAAATTTAACAATGCATTGTCCGTCGTCTACAGGGAATTCATTGTTTCTTTGTAGCATAACCCGCCATGTAACATTTCCGTCTTGCATTCCTTTATTGTGCGTATTTACCGCGTGAACGTTTGTTTTAACCGTGTAACTCACCTGTCTATAGGGTACAAATTTCATCCTGCCTCTCGGCCACATAGAATCTCCCCTTGGTTTCGCTTTACAAACGCTTCGCTCTCTCTCTCTCTCTCTCTCTCTCTCTCTCTCTCTCTCTCTCTCATTAGTTTGGTTTAGTGAACCTACCTGAACAGCTGTGCGCGTCTTCTCTCTCTCTTTGTATCTTTTATAATTATGATTACAATTATTGTTATTATAATTACCCCTTGTCCGGTACTTATCGTGTGTATAATTAATACTATAATTATTACAATTTTGCATAGTGTTTTGTATAGATGATTTATTACTACGTTTCTCGTTACAGTGATAATTATTGTGTGTGTTCTCGTCGCAAATATTGCGTTTTAATTGTTTCACACGTATTGTTTTACTGTGAGTTTGCACAGCAAGTTGGATATTTCTATCACTAAGGTATGATTGTCGATATCCTACGTTATATTCTTCCCTAGTGTTAAGTATTTCACTAGAATTATAATTATAAAATATTAACATTCCATCAAGTTCCTTTTTTATTTTAATAGCTTGTTTATCAAGTGCTATCTTAACGTTACTTTTGCGTGTGTTTATACGCGTATTATTGTCGATATCCGTAAGTACTAAGTGCGTAGTCTTATTTACGATATCTCGTTCTACGATATCTCGTTACTCGATCTCTTTTGTTCCTTCTCTTAGTATTGTATTATATTCTTTTAATGTTTTACCTAATTGTTCTTTATTTGGTGTTAACTCTTTTATTTGTTTATCTAATCTAGCACATACATTCTGTCTTATTCCATATTCGTCCATAATGTTTCCCATCATCTTAATGATTGCCTCCATACTAATACTTCCTGGTGCTGTCATAGTGAATTATTATTAAAATATTTATTTATAATTTATTATTGGTGAACCGTATGCGAGCTTTTATTTATTTATTGTTTAATTATTATTATTTATTTATTTTTATCTACTCATGTTACAATTACACCTGTTTATTGGGGTAGGCGCCAGTTGCGTTATTACAATACAATACACACAAAAATTTAAAAATAACTAAAATACAAAAATAATTAAAATATAATATTAGTTATATCATATAACTTATCAAACACTGGTAATCATAGAGCATACATTAAATATTAAATGTAGGCGTGTCGAGCCCCAAGTTAACGGGCAACAAAATTATATAACGTAACAAATTATATAATGTAATTTAAATTTGTGGAGCCCTACGTTGGGCGCCAAAATTATATAAAAACACAAATTGCATAATGCAATTTAAATTTGTGGAGCCCCACGATATTTGGGACGCCAAATTTATATCACGTAACAAATTATATAATTTTGTTTAAATTTGTGGAGTCCCAAGTTAACGGGCGACAAAATTATATAATTTTGATATACTGTAATTTATGTGGCCCCACGTTCTTTGGGACGCCAAAATTATACAACGATACCTTTTGTATATGCAGGTTGTAAATAATTATAACAATACCAGGTGTAACTATAATAAGAGTAGTAAATTTATGAGTAGTTAAAATTTCATGTTTATTGTTTTAAAAAGCATTATAAGTAATAAAACATTGTTAATAATCTTCGATCAGATATCACTCATTATTAAGTTCATCTCTTAAGCTATACGGTGTTACACACATTTAAAACACTCTTACCTCTAGACATGTTAATAATCTTAATCTAGACATTTATGCAAATTGATTTAATAAGAAAATTAATTTTTAATGTAATTAAGTTTATTTTTTAATTGAATTCATTTATTTCAGGTCTGACCTCAGCTTGCTCAGTCTATACCAATGTTTCTTTTTTTTAAATAATTTAAAATTATATTGTTTACTTTTAGACTGGCATTTGTTTCATATACAAAATTTAAATTATTCTTTTCTACAAAATGCAAATATCAAATCATTTCAATTATTTTACTTTGATAAAAAGAAATACTATCTCAAATTTTAACTCTTTTTTCTTCTTCTATATTTATCTATATGCGATCGCTCATTCTTACGACTAAAACATTTACATAAGACTCTATTACATTTTTTTCTAATTATAAACGTTTTTGTTTTAATTCATTGTCTCTTTGTATAGTCTTTATGAGCTCTTTTAAAAAAATTATTTATAAAAGCATTATGCATGTCACCTCGAGTTTTGATGACCTTACGACTTATTGACGGGGTCCAGCGTTGTCCAGAGTTGGGTTTCCGTTACTCCTGGCTTGGGGTGGTCCTGGATATGTCCAGAGTCCAGCGTCGTTCTCTAGCAGTTTGTGGTCCGTCCCAGAGAATTACTAGCTGCTGGAAGGTGGATCTCGTTCGGCTGTTAGGCGTCTCAAAAGCATCTCCTAACGTTCATCATCTCGCGTCGCTCTTTGTAACTTCTCGGTAGATACTCTTGCTGACTTAAACGGTCCCGGTACTCTACGTTTCCCGAAATAGTGTAAACATAATTACTGAACATCTTTATTCGTTCGTAATGGCTTATAATAAAATAAAACTGTTCTGCCGACGGACAGCATGTCCGACTGCAACTGTGTTTTGAAAAAAATAAAAGGGCTTCCAGTCGAACCCTTAATTTACACCCTCTCGAGATTCCGCACCTGTTGGTTCCGAAATTATCCTGTCGAGACCTGCAGATCACACGATAACCCCCCCACTCCCGAACCTTTTCATATATTTGCGCAATTTTTTGCAAATGGCAATGTTTTGTACGGAATTGAGATAGCACAAATCATAGCTACTTTTACTAAGCACTCACTGTATTAATTTGAGCGTCTTAGTGTAATTTGTGTATTTTTGGCACATTTATTTCACACTGACTTCGCGTAGTGTGTCATTTTCTTACTGTAGATACCTATAAAATTTACACACACTTTGGTGCCTTTTATTTGTTTATACACTAATTAGTTTTAACACAGTGAATTAAAATAATTATTTTAGTAATTAATTGATGAGGGTAGCTGAGATTCCTGCCTATACATGCATCAGTAACACACACAAGATACACGCGTAACACACATACAATCGAGCAGGTGTTCTTTACCTGTTGGAACAGGTTAATTTCTCCCCTAGTATAACAATGAAACATTTTTACAATCCCAGACCTGTCCATTTACCCCAAACTTATAATAATTTTACAAATTTTATATTTATTTAAATCAATGCTCAATACAACATAATTTCTGCCAGCGTGTGTAGCACTGGACCGCGGCATTGACTCCTGCCGTGTAAGCCTTAGAAGTTACTTACTTAGATAGAATGTCAGATTCCAGATTGGCCAAACAAGTCAGGAAATACAAATCTTTAGGACACAGGTGTGTAGGTACACACAAGAAGAGGTGGCTGGAGGATTTTTGAAGGCGAAACACGTATTTATATTAAAAATTCGTGCAATGCACAGTAACCTTTACATTTGTACTTTTGCAATATATATTGTAGAAAACCGGATGTGTAGTGTTTAATGTATTTATAATTTTAAATATTGAGTTTTAGTGTTTAATTTTCGAACGTTATTAAGTCTCGTTCTGTGTGATAAAAGCCGGTGTGTCCTTACCTGTCCCTTCTCACTCTTTATTTCTTCCCGATAGGCGCCAAATTGTTTTGCTAGAAAACAATTAAAAGTTTTTATCTGGGTTGTTTTACAATATGGTAAAATAGATTCGAATTGTTCGCCAACTGGCTGGAACTCGAATCTCGCTTGAGTGGGGGAACGTGTTACCAACGTAAAACAATGTTGGTTAGTTTTACTCGCTGCTACAAAACACAACATACATAATATTTTGAAAATAATTATTGGACAGTTATTAATGATACACACATTTTTATTTGGCTCAGAACTTGTTAATCTTCATTAACGCTTATACAAAATTGTGATTAATATAATATTTTTTAGCCTCGGCAAATAATAATCGTTCACTCAGCGGAAGGCTGGGTTGGTAATACAATATTTTTCTGTCGCCACTAGACGGCGTTGATTCTTTATACACAATAAATTTACCAAATTGAGTCATTTTAAGTACGACAAAGAAGTTTTAAACAAGATAATAAATTACAATATATCACTTTATAATCGTGAGAATTAAAATTGAACAAGATTTACAATAGATTCAATGTTGTGGTGTCAAAGTGTGTGACGGTGTCATTTGTATAATACTTAGGTTATAACTGTTAGTTAGTATTCGTAAATTATGTTTTATTTATCAATCTTTGAAAAATAATACCATCAGTGATAGTGAGAGTTCACAGTTTAGTGAGAAATTTGAAAGAGAATTTATTTTAGAGATTTAATTAGTTCAGAAATACTTATCGTCAGTTGCTTGGAAGTGTAGTGTCAATAGTTAATGTAGGTTGGGATCATCGATGCCGAATCTTCGTTCTTCAAAATCTTGGGCTTCAGATACGCCTTGCGTCTTCTTCTTGTTAATTTACTTATTTTCAATACATCTGGATTTAATTAAGCTGGTCCTTGGTCTGGGCTGCATGTGTCATCCTCTCGTCAGTTAGTATGGTCCTTCTCTTCATAAAATAGGGTCACTTTTACTGTTTTATAATAAAATTTTGGGCCCTTCGTGACGGCGTGGCGTCTCTTCATGTAAGCGTCACTATAGATTCTAACGTTCCTAACTGAAAATCGTCAATATTCTGCTGTTGTCATGGTAACTCAAAGATTCTGATTGGTTAAATTTGGCTTAAGACCATTGTTAGGAGATTTGAATTTTTATTTAAAATGGTTACAGATCTTCTGAATGCAATTCATCTTTGGTATTCAATTTTAATTATTAAATATCATCACCACAGTTCGTATTTTGTTTCAAGGATTAATTTAACATCCAATAAGGTTGGGTTTACTGATGTATTAACATTTTGACAGTTATGTTGATATTGTTTAATTACACTGTTTTCTTAATTTACATGATTACTTTAACATTTCTTTCTTAATATGATTGCCTAATCGTCTTTTATTGTTTACTTGCATTAGTTTTGCTAATGTTATAGTTTAATTCTTAAAAATTGCAGTTTTTGTTGTTTTACAGTTAGGCATTTGCCTAGTCCTACACAGCAATTGGCTATTTTTCTTAAATTACAGAGATTACATTTTATTTCCCCCTTGTATAGGTTCTGATTTGTTTTATACATGATTTGTTCAGTTGTTGAATGGTTTTATGTCTGTTCTATTGTAATTGTATGTAATTTTATTAGTTCCATATTCTGGCTTGTTTATTGTTATAACTGCTTTTTCAGTGTCATTGGATTTGTCTGAATTTATTTTGTTTCTTATTACTGCTTTTGTTTGTAATGGAATTATTATTTCTTATTCCCTATTATTTAAAATATAACATTTAGTCTTATGGTCTACATAACTCCCACAGACATATTTCTATTCATTAAACATAATTATTTGCATGTCATTACTCACAATGTTCATTCTCTTCATCTCTTCATACTCTTTGGTGAGTTATCATTGTTACATATTATTATAACAGATAAAAACATAAACATTAATTAAATATTTGAACACAATGATATTTCCTTATAACTAAATTCAAATGACATTAGGTCATTAACATGGAACTTTAATAACATTTTACCATATTATATTTAAATCCTTTTCCTATCATTTTATATTAATAGTATTTGATTTTACCTCTGTACCTCAGCAATCATCCATACTGTGTATTATCACACTAATAGTCATATTTTTCTGAAATAAATTGGTAATAATATTATTTGCCAACTTAGAATACTAATGGCTTTAAATTAAAATATGATAAGTAGTCAATACTACTACTACTACCTGAACTCTATTAATTACTTAACCTACTACACTTTGGTTTAGTTTGTCGTGTACACTGGTGTTCACTGATAATTGCTTTTAATTGCCACAGTCCTTTCTGTGTTTAGCAATTATTAGCTTTCACTCACCTTCACTATTCACTCTTAAATCTTTTACACTGATTTGTTAGTGTCTATCACTATCAATGGGGTTCTATATAAATTGGGTATTTTAATACTATCACCTTGCACTCTATATTTGATTTAAGTGTTACTGGTGGGTATTGCTTACTTAAATTCTCTTTCTCATTTTACAAAATGTTCATTATTACTCTAATTCACTATCTCTCACTTTACTAGGTTCAATTATACCGTTAACAAGTTTATGTTGTATCAGATTGATTTGTCATAGTTATCTCTATTCATTTGGGTTATTGTACCCTTCTAAGATTTAAGTTATTGAGATTTAACACTTCTCATTTTACATTGTTTGTCTGGGTTTACATTTATCATCATTATTTACAATTATTATTGATTGGTCTCGTTTCACTTGGTCTATCACTGGTGTTGTGCACTTTTACTGCTTTTACTTCATTTGGTGATTATCCATATATCCTTTCATAGGTGTTAGGGCTGGTTCTAGTTATCCATTTATCTTGTTACAATTCATACATCCTTATTTTAGTGTTGTGGCTGTTTCTACTTTCATCTTCATTTGTTATTATTTATATATCCTTTCTTTTAGTGTTGGGGCTGGTTCTACTTTCTCAGTTACAATTGTTCATTATTTATATATCCTTTCCTTGGTGTGGGGGCTGGTTCTACTTTCTCACTTACCATCTATTGGGCTATTATGGTTAAATCGCTTTGTATCATTGTTTTCAACGTTTCTGTCCGTTGCTTGTTACTTTTTTTCTTATCAGAGGTTACTTTTATGATTACTTTCTCATGCTTGATCGTATTATTATTTTAATTACCGATTCTTTTATCTCTGACTCATCCCTTTTAATCATAGTGTTAAGTATTTAATCATTTATTCTTATCATGTTTCTTCATTATTGTTTGTTGAAGATATGTACCATTACAATATATATATATATATATATATATATATATATATATTGCAACAGATCAAACTTTATTATTCTAATAAGGATATTTTGAGTGTGTAAAAATCGATACAAGTCTATTATGGAGGAGATGAAAAATTATTTATTATATACAAATATTGTTTATAAAGATGTATAATGTATTTTAAATTGTCATGTATTGATAGTATATTAAATTGTTTGTATTGTTCGATTAATATAAATCGATTTTACTTGTTTGCTGCAACGTCCTCCTCTCGTCTCGTCGGTGCCGTCTCGTCGTCCTCTTCTACAGCTTCACTCCTTCCTGGTGTCCTCTTCGTCCTGGCGTCCTCTTCGTCTCGTCGTTAACTTGTACAGCAAGCGGCTACAGCGGCGATATTTCACAGAGTCTCGTAGTTATGTTTGACTGCTTCCACGATATCTTATAGTGTCTTTAAGTTCCCTAAGCGGATATCTTAACTTACACGAAACAGCACTGTAATATATTTTAAATTTTATCTAATTATTTACCCTCTCGGTTCTTATCGCAAAACTTCGTTAAGAATTTCAAGGTTTATAGTTTATTTAATATAAGATATTTCTACGTTTATAAGAGAACAACTCTCTTCACCGGGCACAACTTCCCTTAGCAACGTCGACAGATAGACTGTGTCCATCCTAGCTCTGCAACGTATGAATCTCACTGAATTTGGTGTAATTTGATAGGCCAAGCCCAAGTCACATGATTGATGGAACGACCAGATACACAAATTTCATGAAAAACTTTGTATAATTTTGCATAGTGCTGCATGGAAATTATCTACAATTTTTATTACCCTATCATTGATAAGAGTTACACTTGAGTTTTGCTTTACTTAAAAAACCATATTTCTAAAATAGTTACAAACCTCAGAGTATGCACAAATCGAAGCTATTTACTTAAATAATTCCTTGTCAAATTTTCATGTAAATCGGTTAACTACCACTGCCGCTATAGCGATCGCAGATTATCACACCCGCACACGCGCACCAATTCATACAACAAATACATGACAATATAGTACATCCTTTTATGAAGAGTTTGGTGTAACCTATACGCTTATCAATTTTTAAATACAAAACTTATGACTAAAAGATAAAATATTACACAAAACAAATTTAAATAAGAAAATGCTCGTCATTCATGTACTCAGATATAAACAGCATATCTTATCATCCTGTGTTCTGTTGCAATATATATATATATATATATATATATATATATATATATATATATATATATATGGAAAGGTATCTGGTAAATATATGATAATATATACTGTAGTATATTCATCATCATCATCGTCATCATCATCATCATCATCATCATCATCATCATCATCATCATCATCATCATCATCATCATCATCATCATCATCATCGCCATCATGTTCAAGGATTAAACCAAGGATGGTTTGTTCCAGTCTCAAACAGGCAAAGATTAGAGTTTGCCACTCCAGCGCTTCCTCGAACGTCCCACACCTCTCCGTCCCCTCGAATTATAGTTCCATAGTTGTTTGGTGATGCGGCAGCCATCCATTCGGCAATGACGTTTCCACCAATTCAGCCGATACTGGGCAATCTTATCGAGTATACTCATAGCATTCAGTTTCTGCCGTATATCTGTGTTTCTTCTAGATCATGGAGTATACCCTACCACGTGCCTGAGAAGTCTCATTTCAGCCGCTTGGATGCGACTGACCCGGCCTTTCGTTAAAGTCCAATTCTCAGACCCATAAAGAAGTGTGGAAGGGCCATCAGCTTGTAGAATTTTAGGTGTGTTCCTTTACTTGCTGACTTAAGAGTTCGCCTAATGGTCACGCACATAAAGTTGAACTTATGCAACTTATTCACAACATCGTTGCTTGTATTATAAGACACACTGAAGCCCAGGTATTTAAAATTGCTAACTTGTTCCAGTATGTTTATGAGTGTATGTGTGTGTGTGTGTGTGTGTGTGTGTGTGTGTGTGTGTGTGTGTAAACTCTTGTTCTTGATGTTTTTGAGTGTCGAGTATGTTGTGTGTGTACACGCATTTGCTGCCATGTTGATGTTCACATCTCAATTGTGCGTGGATATGACGCTCAGTTGTATTATGGATATTCATGACAAGAACTGGAGTCTGGTTTGTAATGTTGTATTATATAATGTAGCCATTCCGGAGTGTTGGTGAACCCTCACTGCTCAAGTGAGGTGGACGTTTTTTGTTAGCGGTAACCTAATTTTGTTATACATGCGTATTGCAACAGAAAATCCTGTTGCATGTATTTTAGTGGGATACATTATGTGCTCGAAATAAGAAATATGATAAATGAGAGACTATATACAGTACATGGCGTTAGCATGTGGGATTCTGTAACGTTATTTAAACTTATAATTAAGTTAATGTAATTGTAAATGTGTAGGCTACTGCGATAAATGAAAATGTGCGCAATTGTTGTAAGCTCGGGTTACGATAGTCGTGCATGTGCGTGTGTCGCGTAGACTTAATTTAAAAACATTACAGGATTTTTATTAATTAAAATTTTGAGTTGGGAATGGGACAAGAATGCAGTTGATATTATAATAATCAGTTTGTCGTAATGAAATATATTATTCACTGAGTGTAAATTTTCTTTTATAATTCTATGTACGACTGACTCATACTTAAAAAGATATGAAAAGAAAAGAACATAATATTTTATATAATTTCTACTAAAGTTGAGAACAATTTTTGACCAGAATAAGTACATACAGTATTCTTATTGTAATTCCCTCACTAAATTACATTTTTTTTAGAGAAAGAGCAAGCAGTTGATAAATCAGAGCTCTAGAATTTCATTTTAGATTAAGTTGAGCTTCGTGTAATCCAGTTCATATGTGTTATTCAAATGTGACTCGCGTAGTTTTCTCTACAAACGGTAAATTTGGAGGAAACGAAAACAAGTCTGTGAATTCACCCCATTGATCTCGGAGAGACAATCTCTATTTACAATAGTATTGTAAACAAGTGTTAGTCCTACCGCAGTGTAAAACTGAGTGCTCTTTGCGGTAGTGGAAGATTGTTTGGAAAGACACTTCAAGCGTTCTGGACTTGGTGTACTTTAAGTCCAATATACAACGGTCGTGCCGAGTTCAATTCGTAAAATTTCGTGCCCACGACTGTTAAATATCAACTCTAAATCATGCGGTCACCAGACTTCAGATACGACCATTGGTCCACAGTCTACATTTAATATTTTAATATATCCATTATTATAATATTATTATTAAAATCATAACTCTAAAGAACCTTCAAAGACTAAATACTGTGTAAAACAAACTCTCGAAAGACAATTAATGTTAGTTAAATTTGTGTTTGTCAACAGAATAATGTGTCAAGTATACCAGTAATAAATACTTTTAAATTTCAACCAATGTTCAATTAGTTAATTTTTAAGGTGTTAATCAGTTAATTTTTTAGTTATCCATAACCTCGTATACTTATGATTATCCATATGTATTGTAACGTGATGTTTCCCTCAACGTAAAGAACATTCCTTAATATAAAAAATTGTATTACTAAAATAATGAAGGACAAAACAATAATTGAGTAATTAACTTATATAAAGTGGTATAATGTTAAACAATAAACATAAGATCTTTGTAAAATAAAATAACAAGACCAAGATACTGTATATAACTATATGGAACTTTGTAACAAATAACTCCAGTAGAATGAATAAGAAAGATAGCACAAAATAGGTGAAAGCCTATTCAGCAGAACCTAACTGGATTACCAATTAGAAAAGTGTTAATAAACTAAATAAGAATTTAATGAAACCAAACAATAAAGCTAGAGAATAATCCTACCTGAGTGTGAATGAAATCACATAGACAATTCGGAGAATAATTATATCAGATAAGTGTATAATAACAGTTTTAATTTTGAATGAACATGTTACAATGTAGGTTAGGTTAAGAACCATTGTTATATGTTAAAGAAAGAGAAGAATATAAAGAAGATTGTAAGATAAATAATTCCATAATAGAAAGTATAACCAATAAACTGAATAATAGCTAAGACAATGATACATAACTATTGTTGTTTATGAACCAAATAATACTTATATAAATAATAAATATATAAATAGTAAGAAACTCATGTTACACCTAAGGCCTACACATACTGGGTAGGAAAGAAGAAAACAAATTGTATATATAAAACATGTTAAATCATACTCTATAGATTAAAAGATAACGTATTTTAGTAGAGTAAGTTATTAATAATCAAAGGTGTTAATAATGGACCATATTAATGTAAATAATAACAAATCAACTTGGACAACCAACTTACACCTACTGTATAAGTTACTAATGAACATTACAGGGAATAAAGAGTGGTATTAGTTTATAAGATATATAGTAAAAGTTCATGTAGTTCATAAGGAATAATTAATAACTGCTGAATTAATTAATACATTGTATTAGATTTAAGTAATTTTGTTTAAAGAAAAGAATTATAGGCCATAGAATAATAAACATTATGGGGCCTAGAGGGCAATTCAATGTTTTGTTAAAAAAGTTAATGTTTATAGTTATCAGTACTGATATTAAAATGTCTTTTATTAGCATAAGATATATAAAATAGGACTAGTTTTAAACAAAATTGTTAGAAAAGGCCGTCAGTTAAAAATGTCATTTTTGTTATTACTGGACAGAAATATGGCTTAAGAGATCTCAAAACGATCAGCATAAAAATTCAGTTTAATGGTGGTAATATCTTTGTTATATTCAGTAGCATAAGAAAGATATGTCAATTTTAAGATTTTTTAATATATTTGATAAAAAAAGGGACGCTCAGGTTGGCGTCTGTTGGTGAGTATCAAACCATAAAACGGAATTTTTGTGATTAAAAACGGAATACTTAATAATTCCACCAATCAGAATCTTTCACCTGTCAGGTAAATCAACCCATAATGCACCGCCAACGAGTCAGTCGTTCGCCGGTAATCATACAGTAAAGAACACCTCTGTGACACTGAAAATGTAAATAGCCTCCAACCCAAAGTGTAAATAGTCTTGTCCTCAAAGTCTCGAACGAGTGAAGTTAGGTGAAGTGTAAACAAAAGGCGATCTAACCTCCGAGCGGGGACGTAACCTAATAGCGAACATCAAGTGTTGTGAAGTTTTTTTTTATTTAAAGGACATTATAGTGAATCAATAATAACAGTGAATTATATTAAATGTCTAGAGAAAAGGAAAGTATAGAGTGAATGTAAAAAATGTATAACCCAAGTTAATATTTAAGTATCGCTATACCACAGTCACTTTTATTTACACTTGTGAACTAAGTTTAATACCATCACAGTATAGAAACAGTAACACTATTATAATTCTTTTGTGTTTAACTACGATTTCGTTGTACTTAATATTTAAACTTAAATAACCATAGGTTAACCTCCAAAGCGGACTCTGTCCAATATACGAACTGTTCGTCACTTTAGATTTAAGTTGTTATTTTGCGATTATATCTAAACTAGTATTGTAAAGTTTTGTTCTTAAAAAAAGGCGTTTTTGTTAATTACGTTAGTCAAAAGAACCCAAAAGGTTACATTTTCATAACGTAAATTGTAACCTATATCTCTGAAAATCTGAACTCATGCTACCAACTGTTGAGCGATAATTGAAACAACTCTGGTCAACATATTACATGAAATGTTATTCATTTTTATATCAGAAGAATAGAATATAATTCTAAAAGAAAAGAAAAGAAAAGAAAGGTGAAAGTAATTAATGGTGTATGAATTATCATTTTTAATAATTAACATTTTATTTGCAATTTATGAACATTAGTGTTTACATCAATTCCAGAAGAATAAGTTGGCAGTACCTATTTTGGAACAACACGTGCTTTTTAAATGATTTAACTAGGTCAGTGAACTCTAATAAGGTAAAAGGATAAATTAAATAAACTTTCGAATAACAATCAGTACAAACTTTTAATATCTCAATTACTAATAAATAACAAAAGAAAATTAGAACAATCTAGTTCATACCAGCGAGCACAAGGGAACCATTCCACTATAATTACAAACCAAACCAACCTGTATAATTTATAATTAAAATTAGCAAGCTGATTTTACACCACGACAAATTAATTAACAATTAACAGAATAAAGTCAATTATATTGAACCGTAAGAAACAAACTACTCATAATTTCATCTATTCATAATTTATTTGTAATCATTAGATATTACAAATTGGCGTCCACAAAGTGTGGCTTATATTTGCGAATTATAGGGAGGATAAGCATTATTTTATGCACATCAAGCAAAATGTATCAACAAGAAAGTGATTGGTAAATCTTTTTTATTACAGTATGTATGGGAATTATACGTGAATTATTCACATAATACCTAGCATGTTGATGTACGTGCATGCTTGTTGTATCTTTGCCCTAAAAATACAATGGAATAGAGTCTAGAATAAAAACCAAACTTTCGGATTGCTTGTGATAGACTTTAGTCATTTCTAGTATTAACTAAAAAACGTTGTTATCATCATTTCCAGCTATTATCGTGTTCTTATGTGTTAACGAATAACTAAAAAAAATGGCTAAAGTGGCATAAAAAAAACTAAAAAAGAGACAGTTTACATTTTAGTTATTTGGGATGTTATATCTCATATAGGAAGGACAACGATATCGAGAGAAAATTAAATAAACTTGGTTATACCTGTGGAACAATAAGACAACTACTGAAGAATAAAATGCAGAGGGGTACTCAGCTAATGTTCTATAAAGTCGTGGCTGTGGTTCCGACTTTAATGTATGGATGTGAAACATGGACTCTCCTGCAAAAGATATTTAAAAAATACAGGCCTCGGAAATGAAATTTTTAAGAGCAGTTAAGGGATGCAATTTGAGAGAACATGTACGAAACGAAGGAAAGACCTGAGGTTACAGTCGGTTCTGGATAGGATAAAGGAATACTGGCAGAATTGGAAGTCCCACGTGGAACGTATGGTAGATATGCGTATTCCTAAACAAGCGTTTGAATATACATAGGCCAGTGGGAACGAGAGACTGTGGAAGACTCTGGAAAAAATGGTCAGAGACTCTCTAAAGTCGGAACGGGCTATACCCC
Organism: Magicicada septendecula; assembly: GCA_034769895.1. NCBI lineage: Eukaryota > Metazoa > Arthropoda > Insecta > Hemiptera > Cicadidae > Magicicada > Magicicada septendecula. Next base: position 156,626,071 of record CM068369.1, read on the forward strand.
AAACCATGTAGCGAAGATAAAAAAGAAGAAAAAGAAAAAGAAGAAGAAGAAGAAGAAGAAGAAGAAGAAGAAGAAGAAGAAGAAGAAGAAGAAGAAGAAGAAAAAGGAGAAGACTGTGATAGTAAGTAAAGACATCATAATTAGTAGAAACATATAATAATTTTCAATAATAAATACGAATAGATGAAGTAAGTTCAGAAACTATTGAAGAACATTTTCATTTTTGGCCTTCTGTATCAGGGAATATGTCTCACCAACTGAAGCGGGAACACAGAGGACACAAATTCTACTGTGGAAGTAGATTTGAAAACCACTAGTCTGACATCTATCCAGGAGGATTGGCTTAATGGGCTGTGTGTCAATCTGTGCTAAATCGATGTTTAACAGTACTTGTTGAATACCACTTTGATCCTGAGGTATCACAACTTGCTCTTAGATACACATTTCCTTGAAAATGTTTTTCCCTCATTCGTTTATTAAAACAATAAATTCAGGAGTAATTTTACTGAAGAATATGGCACGAAATTAAATTTAGATATGGAATTATTGTTGAAATATATATAGTTTTATACTCCCTTTGATATCCTGTGACGTATGTATAACAAATTATGATGATGTGGGATTATCGTATTTTGTATTGATTATAATAATAATAATTTACTTTATTACTACATATAATTTTAAATTTATGTTTCATTTACGCAATTGAAAGAATTTATTTGGAATAAATTTGTTTTATTTCCTTATGTTGAACCTTTGCACCCAGATAATTATTTAAGATATGTTACGTAGAAGTCTAACATATTTCTAAGCTATTAGTGGATGTCTTGTTATTGTTGTTTGTAAACCACTGCTGTAGGTTACAAACGGAAAGCATGCCATTGCTTACATTAATATGTGAAAATTAATATATGAAAATAACAATTAGAGTATCGGCTAAAGCGGTGTAGCTCTATAAACAAACTGGGTTATTGGCTGCTACAAGTAAATTAAAAAGTTAGTAACTGTACAAGTTGGATTTTTAAAGTGAAAACAGCAATGCTAATAATGTTACCATTTTAATTCAGTCAAATAATAAGCATTATCCGCTACGTAAATGGCAACGGTTATGCATCAAAAGGAAACGTACCAAAATATGAAGATTAAGTTAATATCAAAGCGTACAAAGGTCGTGATAAAGAACACTTTTTGAATCGGTCTATTGCGCGTTACAGCCTACGTGTTGTTCATTGCCAAACATTTATTTTACTGATTCGTAATCACACAACATCACTGTAATTGTAAACAGTGTGCTAGTAGATCTACAGCTTACAAGACGACGTCCAAAACGATAATGTACATTTATTTTTGCTAGTGTTTTAAATTAAGGTAAGAAATAAAATAAATCCAGTGTGTTTAGTCTGGATACTTTAGCCAGTGTTTTTATAAGTAAAATACTAGTGATAGTATCTGAATTTTAGGTTAAAACTAAACGTAGATTAAATGTTTATATGTCTATTAGTTTACACTGTACGTATTGACTTGCATTTAACATACGGTACTGTAAAACACTTATTGTCCCAAAGTCTTATTTCTTATTTGTTCCTCTAATTCTCTTGCGCTTCAGGGAATACGCAAAGTGCCTGGTTTGTTTTCAGTGTTTTCAAAACTTAGTCTGTCGATATTTTCCTAGACCTGTCATACCCCTCGCGGCTTTATAGTATAGCACTTTTTTTCTTAATCTGTTTCTGGCATTCTGTGCATGTGAGATCTCCACCTTTTCTTCGAACTTATTATTCTATCTTTTATGTTATTTACATTCAATTCTAACTTAATGTCGAAATTTATTATTCTACTGATTCCTTTTAAATCCTTGGAAAAGCCATCTCTGGCCCAGTGATGCTGTTTTGCATAGGCTGTCTACGAGAGTCCAGGCTTAACTTACACAGAATAAAGTGATATAGTTAATGTACTATAGAAATTTAACTTGTTTCTTCGTAAATTTGTTCTTTAGGATTTTCCTTATTGTCACGCACACACACACACGCACACACAAGAGTGTGTTTGTTTATTGAGTTTTTTTCGTATAATCATCAGTCACGTACAGGTATTTATTGTACCACTGCATAAGCTTTTGTAATAACTCGTTGAACAGCGCAGCCGGCAAGGTACGCTTCAGTTTTATAGCCAAACCTCTATCTCGTGACCCAACGGCACGTTTATACGCACTATTGTCCGTCAGACCTAACTCTGACCTGCCCTGACGTGCGAGATGTCTACTATACTGCGTCTGTTCTACAGGAACCTCTGGCCGTGGCAGCACGCTCGCGGCAAACGCGTAGTCCACAGCTGATAAAGGAACACCGACGACCCGTATTCGAGACGACACCGTACACACCGGCAGCAAGTCTCGCAGTGGTCCGGTAGTTTCGCTCTCGACTTTCCGTCGACCCAGAGTCTCGTCATTCAACACCGTTCACCCGTTGGGAATAGTGTCCCGAACCTTCCCCAAGAGGCGGCGGGATTTTCAACGAAAGATCCACCATGCACTTTATAGCTTAATGGCAGCACCTGGAGGGAGAGGCAGTGACAGGCTACACATTCCATCGGTCATTATTCGAATAAAAATGAACAGAACGGTCCGAGAATTTGCGCGTAACTATATAAAAGACTCTGGTCGCTACTGCGCATGCGCAGTGTTAATGTTAATATTATAACCAGTGTGAGTATATGCTATACTCAAACATCGGATTCGGCCAATGACCGAAATTTTGCCCACGACGCGATGTGGACAGACCAAAATACCCATAACGCGACGTGGGCATTTGTATTCGGTCGTTGTCCGAAACGCGTTGTGGGTAAACGCAGTTGCTCAATAGCCGATGTAGATTCTTCCTTCGGACTTTGCGCAAAATGGTATTACCCACAACGCGTCGTGAGTATGAGCGTTTGTCCACAACGCGTTGTGTGTATTTGGTATTTACGCAAAGACCGAAAATATGGGCAGGGGCAACGTGCACCACTGCGTAATTTGTTTTAGTCTTTCATTTTTTAATATTTTTGGTTCGTTTTTGTTTTTGGGGTTTTTTTAAATTTTTAAGCAAGGTTACGTATTTTATTTGAATTATTATTTCAAAAAAAATAAAATTTTCAGGTAATATAGAAGATACAATGTCACAACCGCGCACTCATGTAGCCTTCAAGATCTTCTCTTGAACACTGACGTAATACTCTGTTACTCCGTATGGCGTAACTTTCTTTCGCATAGATTGATGTTTTGTTTCATTCAAATTATTAAACAAAAATTCTTCTAACCATATTTTTTCTGCTCTACTAGTGTAAATAATGTATTTTAAATTATTTTTCAAGTCTGCTTCCTGACTTTAATAACTTACATGAATTACCTGTTGCAAGAATAGGTTTACCTTTTTTAAAATATGTTTTATTTTGTATATTTTTATTAAATGTTTAATTGAATAAAACAATATGTATATAAAATAAATATAAAAAAATGTGTGAGTCTATATTTATTTTATAAGTAATATTGTTACGATAAATGTGTAGTCAACGTTTTTGATGGTGTTAACAGAATAGACTCTAAAGACCAATAAGATCAATAAAACATAAAGAACTTTACATAATTGACGTATGTGTACGTATAACGCGCCCGTGTGAATGTGACCTCGCGTATCAATAGGCGTTACATATAACTTACATGTTCAGTCTATGTTTACATGGTTACATGAGAAATCCGAAAATTTATTACGAGCTGTCCGTTATATATATATTGGCGGGGATCCCACAACTACTGCCGCATCCCGCATCTCAGTTTCCATATCAACTTATTTTGTGTATCTTCATTCTTCAGATTCTATTTTATAATTAATAAGTAATTAATTTTGTTGAAATCGTAAACTGAGCGTCTTGAAGTAGAGTCCAGCTTACCATAAACCTTTTATATTATACCATAAACTAATTTATTCGGTCCACATGTGGTGCTGAAAATTTATTATGAACTGTCCGTTGGGTTTTATTAAATATATATGTAAACATTTGTTGAATTAAGAACTTTACAGCACACAAGTTCACTATCGTCTTTTAGTAACAATTCAAGGTTTAACTATTAAATTTATAACATGAGCAAATTTTATCTTGCTGCTACTCTGAATACACTGAAAACTCTTTTTAAAACGTCAGTTAACATAGAACAAGACAATTATTAACAACAAAATCGCCCCCTAAAAATACGGCACTATCCCGAGTCTATAATATCTTGGGCTCATGGGGGTTAGAGTATAAGTTGCTACTCTTTCGCTGGCTAAGGCTGCACCTACATTGGACACAGAACCGTCAATGTCCGATAAGGCACGGTTGACGGAGCGTGCTTTCAACAAAACAAACTGCTTTGTTTCTTAGAATGTGCCTACACTGGGCACATCGGTCCGTTCCGGCAACTCCCCATGACGTCCGATGCCGGCCCGCCGCCGGGTCAGAACAACTTGGTTTGTTTCCAATCCGGCAGCCTGTTCCGTCACGTTCCGTGCCTCGCTGAGTAAACTAAAAATGTCATTTGAAAATACCAGAAAATGTGCAATCGTCAACAGAGTCTTTTTAATTGAACTTGTTCGTGATGAACCACGTCTCTGGGATCAACGAACAAAGGGTTACCATAACAGAGAATTGAAGCCTGTCCTGTGGGAAGACATTGGAAATAAATTACACATAACTGGTAAGTTTTGTTTGTTTCTTTATGTTTGTTCATTGAAAATATTTAAAATACGTTCTATATTTTTACATTAAATATTAAAACATATTATTTTGAAAAAGGTAGGCCTATACCAAAAAAATAACCAGTGTAACATTGGAATACAGCATTTGTTACAGTTATATCTGATATTGTAAGATATTGTATACAAATTATTAAAATTGTATCTTCCAGTCTTCTTACTGATCTGTGACAAAAATTAAACAACAAATTATAGATCTAAAAGTTTAAACTTTAAATATAAAAATTAAGGCACTTTTCTTAATTTAGGTTGAAAATTTGTGAATCTATGTGATCATGTTGATTCTAGTATTTACAAATACAGTATTTTATAGAAACAATAGTAATATTATTAATTATATATTGTTAATATTATGTATTATGTTGATTAAGACTTTCATTAAACTATACCAAAACTACATTTCTGGATAGATTACATTATCAAATTAATTTTTATTGATATTAATCAATAATTTTAACGCAAAGATGCCTTTTTGTTCATAGAAAGTTGAAACTAGGTCGGTTACGTCAATTCCAAAAATTAGTGATTTAAAAACAGAACAGAACTAGCGAATAACTACTAGAAAAGTGCCAGAGTTAGTACTTAAAATAATAGTTCTGTGACTTATTTTAAACATGAGTGTTCTGCCACGGCACTGCACCAGGTCCATTGAAGTAGGATTTGAAGGCATTTCGAATATTTTGAGCTTCTTTTGTAGATCTATTGAACTGTTTAGTAGGCACGAGAGATGCGGCTTGTTGTTGTTTATAAAATTCCAAAGCTTCTTGTAAGTTTGCAGGGTTGTAAGAGACTTCCATATCAATAATCAAGTTGTGTAGTAAACAAATACACTTGACAATTTTTTCTGCTTTCTCTAATTATGTTTTTATCGCCTTGCCCAGTAAGCGCTACTTAGCAGTCATAATACCGAAAGCGCATTCTACGCATCTTCTAGCCCGAGAAAGGCGGTAGTTGTACACTCTTTCTTCGTGTGACAATCCCTTTCTGGAAAAAGGTTTCATGAGGTATGTTTTAAGAGGGTAGGCATCGTCACCAAGAATGACAAATGGCATCTCTGACGCGCTCCCTTCAAATGCAAAGGTTTTGGGTAACGTGTTTTGAAAGTTTTCTAAAAACTTGTATACGCTAGAGGCAGAAAAAGTTCCGCCATCACTCGGTTTCCATATCCACCGACATCTATAAAAATAAAACGGCACTGAGAGTCTGCGACGCCTTGCACCACTATGGAGAAAAACTGTTTATAGCAGTAATACATGGTCCCACTATCTTTAGGGCACTTGATCCTGACATGCTTTCCGTAAATACATCCAACAACATTAGGGAAATTCCATCTTTCTTTAAATCCTGATGCAATCTCTATGAATTGATCATGAGAGGGAACTGCCATGTGCCTTGATGAAAGACGTTTCCATATTGCATCAACAACCGAACCAATAATTTTACCTATAGTATAATCATTCATTCGAAAAACCTGGCTCAGGGCACGAAATGACATTCCAGTTGACGAAAACCTGTAACAATAGTTGTTTCCTCAAAATCCTGTATATTTAAATTACAAAATATTAAGACATAAAATACAAAATATTAAGACATAAAATACAAAATGTTTATTATAAGAACTGATATTAATAGAATATTATTATGTGTTTCAGGTAATCTGGCAAAGAAAACGTGGGAAAATCTGAGAGATTCATATAGAAAGAAATTGAAAGCACGGAGTGAAACAAAAAGTGGTCAAGCAGCAGACAATTATGACACGAAATGGCCATTTTTTGCATCCATGGACTTCTTGAGGGATATGCTAATTCCACGAGAAAGTTCGGGAAACTTACATTTTCCAGGGAATCCTATCAGCAGTCCTGCATATGAAGAAGATATGGACGACAAATTTGTACCAGATGAGGACGAGTTTAACGATTCTCTGGAGTCTGGGTCCATCAACGTGCCCTCAGCAACGAACTCACAAGAGGAGCAACCGATTCAGTCTGATAAAGGCAGTAAAACACAAAACATAAGATTACAACCGCGAAAGAGAGCAATCTGACCAAGCTCTTGATATCGAAAAACGGAAATTGCAGCTTCTTGAAGAACGTTTCACAGAGAAGACGAGGAAGGATGATGACGATTATTTATTTTTAATGAGTTTGTTGCCGTCAATCAAGCAACTCGCGAGCTGGAAAAGAACAGCTTCACAGACGCAGTTAACAATTCAGCAGTAACTTTATCAAATTTTGTTGCTTCCCTGCTATAAACACTTGATAATGGTTGCGAAACCGAAAGGCCTCGTTCGAGGAAAAAAGTGTTTATAGCAGGGAAGCAACAAAATTTGACAAAGTTGTGATGAAGACTGCTAACATAGAGAAAATAACTGACAATTCAGCAGTAGATACACCTTCTGGTTCGTCCCATTTAATGTTAACTTCCGCGTCTCCGTCACCCCAGTATTCTGTGCGCTCGCCTGCTGATAATTATGTATCTCAGAGGGATTTGTAGCAAAACCAAACAGTGGAGGTTCCAGTTCAGACACTCAGTTCTCACAGCATATTCAATCTTTAGTCATATTTATGTGTTATGTGTATGTGTGTTTATGTGTTATACTTAAAATTAATTGTGATGTTTTTCAGGAGAACGTTTTACTTAAAAAGACACAATTTTTATACAGAAATGTAATATCATGCACCATTAATATAATATAAATATATGAGTGTAATAGGCCTACAGGTTATGAGCTTTATTTTACCTTGAGTATTCACTACACACACAACTTAATTACCGTTTTTCGAACCACAGTACGCACTCTTTTTTATGGTGGGAATTTAATAAAAAAGTATACTTTATTCTTATCCATTTTCACTTTTTAATCTTATCAAACTAGGTGTACAACCAATGTCTTGCTTTCCGGTTATTAAATCAAAGCATAGTGTTCCAAAAAAACATAGACAAGTAATCGTAGTTAGTACCTTTCTCACTGTAAACAAATAAACGGTTTCGTATATTTCACTCACTCTCTCAACTCTGTTTTGATTGCATTCACATAGAGTTATAAGGAAAGGGAGAATTTGTTTTTGTTAGTCCAATCTGGCTTGTTTTAGGGTTTAGTGATTATTTTCGATAAGGCTATTTTGCTCTCTCTCTCTCTCTCTCTCTCTCTCTCTCTCTCTCTCTCTCTCTCTCTCTCTCTCTCTCTCTCTCTCTCTCCCTCTCTCTCTCTCTCTCTTTAAAAACATGAATACGGTGTATGCATGTTCTTTGCACTTAAGATCGTTCAGATACTGGCCTACATTGTTACGCTTTGTAACAGAAAAGGATATCTCATCGGTATGAGTTGACAGACCATTGGACCACAATAGGCAGCCATATTTTAAGCACTATTTCATAAAGAAAAAAGTATGTCTTATAGTCCGAAAAATAAGGTAGCCTACATCTTTTAATGAAATGAAAAATAAAAAAATTCAATGGGAATAAAACTTCAAAATTGTTTACATCAAAAAGAAAAAGTGAAGGAATTTTACGTTAATTTTTCATATTATTAAAATTTTAAGCTTGAATTTTAATTATCTGTTGTGTATTTAGCGCTATATGATAATAATAATATTGAGTTGTTATTGTCTCAAAATCCGCGGAGATGTAAAACACATGAAATTTAAATAAATGAATAACACAGGCGTAACTTGGGGGGAACACTAGCCCTGTTATATAAATGAACAAAGAGATTTTTGTCCATAAATAAAAACAAATAAATAAATACAGGAAACAGTTTATTATGCCACAGTAAATAATACTATAATAAATATATTTTGCAAGAGAACTTCGTTGAATCACTGACAAGTGGTGGCAGCAAACTGCCGGGAAACGTCCGCCATCAATGTAGGCACACTTGCCGGGAGAAATCTGGCCAGACAACCGTGCCTGATCGGATCGGAAGACTTCTGCGTCCAGTGTAGGTCTAGCCTAAGGCGGCAATGGTAAGAGAGTTTCGACAACGTTGCATGTACCGCTTGAAAACGCAACATAAGCAACCGACCGGTCGTGCCAATGGGTGGATGTTTCTATGTTAGTGAGTCACGAATGATGGCCTCAGGCACCAGGTCGCACCATGTTGTATTTAGTCCTAGCTGCGATACTCGAGGACGCTGCCGCGGTAATCTCTTTATTTCCGGTACTCGTGCGACCAAAATATCACTCCCATTTAATTATAATCCTGAGCTTGAGAGATCTTTCAAAACTTTCGTCTTGAAAACTCTCCTCCTCGGAGAGTGAAAAGAGGAAGGAATTAGCTTATCATTGATAGAGAAATGCTTTTGGCATCTTATGAAACCATTCAAGTGCCTAAGTATCTGGTTCTCAGAAAACCAATGAGGACATCACTTTCTAATGACGAAATTTATAATGTCATGTACTGATGCTAAAGTTAAAGAGATGAAGAAAACTACGGTCGGACTTATAGTTGAAACGCAATCGCTATCTGGGCTAGCCCTTCGGCATCTTTTTTTTGCGTATCTTCCGCAGTTCTGTCTACCAGGTACCCCAGATCAACGAGTTTGCTGACGTCAGAAAGAGATCTGAGTTCTAATCTACAGCTCGTCTCCGGAGCACCGGGCTTCCTCGTCATTACCTCGTCCTAGTTACTTCTTTAGAAAGGTTTACCTTCTGTACCTGGAAGAGAGGGTTGATGGAAATCGGGCGTGGTTTTGTATCCGTACTTGTGTTTTGTACGTGGGGCAGTTCTTAGCCCTAGACGAACGCTGTCCACCACAATTCACACACTTCGCTGCCTTGTTCGTTTCCCATACAGGCAGGTCTTGACCCTCGCACATCTGGAGGCTCTGTGTTCAAACTGGAAATAGTGGTAGCATTGCATACGTTGGGGTATGAAAGCCCTCACGCTCAGCTTCGATTTTTTCTGGTAATGTTGTCCGGTTGAATGTTAAAGCGTATGAAACAGATGGAAAGGATTGTCCATTCCTTCTCACTGTCATCCTTCGACAAGCTATGACGCCCTGAGAGGACTGTTCTGTGACTGTCTCGTCCTCTCGTGCACAGAGCAACTGAACAGATCTCTGAGGTCACGACGCCTATTGTACTGCTTAAGGTTCCATGGAAAATTACGTCAACATCTATGTTACCATTTTACTTCAGTTTAATAGCCGCTTTGTTTGATCGTCTGATTGCGTTTCAACCGTAAGGCCTACCGCAATTTTATTTATTTCTTTAACATGAGATCCACCACACGATGTAGTTGTTTCACCGTTAAAAAAGGGATTCACCTTAGTGAAATGCCCTTCTGTCCTCTTCACAGTTGCATACTTAGGCATTTGGATACTTTTAGATAGTACCGAAAACATTCCTCTGTCTATAAGAGAGTACTTTCTACGTCTTTTCAACCTGCGATGAGGAGAATTTTTATGATGTGTGTTTTTGGGGATCGGTGTCACTATGCGTTACAGAGTGTTTTTCAGCGGATTACACACCTTGTCAAATCCCCCTTACCAGTATTCTGTTAGCCAGGTAAAGATTGACAACTGTTACCCGCCTCCCACGAGGCCAAGATATTATAGGCTCGGGCGTAGGTTAGGGTTGGATTTCTGGGTGACCTGAAAGAATTAATAGTAGTTGTAGTTGTTGGACTTATCTACAACACATTTTACTTGTATCACACTTTCAATCAAGAATTTCCTATAATACACATAAATACACAACGCTTATTAAAATATCGGTATGGAGAACCATACATGACTTCCATGTTCTAAGATTTATATTTAAAATCATATTCAAAATGAAATATTACCATAGAAACTACTTCTTTCTACTTATTGCTTCAGCCTTAACCACGGTACTGTGGTCACTAACGTATACCACCTGACGTTTTCGCACTCGATTTTCACTGATGATGGCAGTCGATGGACTGCCGAAAATTCTGGTTTTGCAGAAAACATTGGACTACGGCTAAACAGCCCGGGAAGGAATTTTAACAAAGAACTACTTCTTTGGTGCCGATAACGTAGTACACATATAAAAAATTCTCCCCTCCCCAATCAACTATAATTTTCATTAATAGAAAATTACTCCCATCCCGTTCACATAAGCTCTTCATTTATAGATATTTCATCTACGTTTCTACAGTGGATTATTATGAGCTTCTTATTAGGATACATTATTTATCAAAATTAAGTACTTTACTCTTGTTAAAACATAAAACGTTGCAGGTAAACTACCCCTTTCTCTTAACCGATCTTCACCAAAATCAAAAGATTTTCAGTCCTCTACAATTCAGGGATGCATGCAAAAAAATAATTGATTCTGTTTGAATGTGCGACAGTTATCGTTCGTCATATAAACAATTACCCTTGTTAAAACATAAAAAGTTGCAGGTAAACTACCCCTCTCCCTTAACCGATCTTCACCAAAAACAACAGATCTTGCGAACTCTACAATTCAGGGGTGTATGCAGAACATTATTTGATTCTGTTTGAATTTGCGGCAGTTATCTTTCGCAAAAAAAATTACCCTTCTTAAAACATAAAATGTTGCTGGTAAACTACCCCTTTCCCTTTACCGATCTTCAACAAAATCAACAGACCTTGAGTCCTTTTTAATTCAAAAAGGTATGCAAAAACGTAGTCGAATCTGTTTGAATTTGCGGCAGTTATCTTTCGTCATAAAAAATTACCCTTGTTAAAACATAAAATGTTGCAGGTAAACTACCCCTTTCCGTTAACCGATCTTCACCAACACCAATAGGACTTGAGAACTCTACAATTCAGGGCTGTACGCAAAACATTATTTGCTTCTGTTTGAATTTGCGGCTGTTATCGTTTGCCATAGAAAAAATTACCCCCGATAAAAAAAACGTTGCTGGTAAACTACCCCTTCCCCTTAACCGATCTTCACCAAAACCAACAGGTCGTGATAACTCTATAATTCAGGGCTGTATGCAAAAGAGTAGTTGATTCTGTTTGAATTTGCGGCTGTTATCGTTTGCCAAAGAAAAAAATTACCCTTGATAAAAAAAAACCGTTGCTGGTAAACTACTCCTTCCCCTTAACCGATCTTCAACAAAATCAACAGACCTTGAGTCCTCTTTAATTCAAAAAGGTATGCAAAAACGTAGTCGAATCTGTTTGAATTTGCGGCAGTTATCTTTCGTCATAAAAAATTACCCTTGTTAAAACATAAAATGTTGCAGGTAAACTACCCCTTTCCGTCAACCGATCTTCACCAACACCAATAGGACTTGAGAACTCTACAATTCAGGGCTGTACGCAAAACATTATTTGCTTCTGTTTGAATTTGCGGCTGTTATCGTTTGCCATAGAAAAAATTACCCCCGATAAAAAAAACGTTGCTGGTAAACTACCCCTTCCCCTTAGCCGATCTTCACCAAAACCAATAGGTCGCGATAACTCTATAATTCAGGGCTGTATGCTAAAGAGTAGTTGATTCTGTTTGAATTTGCGACTATTATCGTTTGCCAAATTATACCCTTTTAAAACATAAAACGTTCAGGTAAACTACCCCTTTCCCTTAACCGATCTTCACCTAAAACAATAGGTCTTGAGTAGTCTACAGATCAGGGCTGTATGCAAAACATTATTTGATTCTGTTTGAATTTGCTGCTGTTATCGTTTGCCATAGAAAATAATTACCCTTGATAAAAAAAACGTTGCTCGTAAACTACCCCTTCCCTTTAACCGATCTTCACCAAAAACAACAGATCTTGAGTACTCTACAAATCAGGACTGTTTGCAAAAAATTATTTGATTCTGTTTGAATTTGCGGCTGTTATCGTTTGCCATATAAAAATATGGAAGTAAAAATTACACTTGTTTAAAAAAAACCGTTGCTGGTAAACTACCCCTTTCCCTTAACCGATCTTCACCAAAATCAATGGGTCTTGAGTACTCTACAAATCAGGGCTACATGCAAAAAATTATTTGATTCTGTTTGAATTTGCGACTTTTATCGTTTGCCATAAAAAATACCCTTTTAAAACATAAAACGTTGCATGTAAAGTACCCCTTTCCCTTAACCGATCTTCACCTAAAACAATAGATCTTGAGTACTCTGCAGATCAGGGCTGTATGCAAAACATTATTTGATTCTGTTTGAATTTGCGGCTCTTATCGTTTGCCATAGGAAATACCCTTTTAAGACATAAAACGTAGCTAGTAAACTACCCCTTTCCCTTAGCCGATCTTCACCAAAATCAACAGTTCTTGAGAACTCTACAATTTCGGGCTGTATGCAAATAATCATTTGATTCTGTTTGAATTTGCGGCTGTTATCGTTTGCCATATAAAATACCCTTGTTAAAACATAAAACGTTGCTGGTAAACTACCCTTTTCCCTTAACCGATCTTCACCAAAAACAATAGGCCTTGAGAACTCTACAATTCAGGGCTGTATGCAAAAGCGTAGTTGATTCTGTTTGATTTTGCGGCTGTTATCGTTTGCCATAGAAAACAATTCCCCTGATTAAAAAAAACCGTTGCAGGTAAACTACCCCTTTCTCACAACCTATCTTCACCAAAAACAATAGGTCGTGAGTACTCTACAAATTAGGGCTGTGTGCAAAAATGATTTTATTTAGTTTGAATTTGCGGCTGTTATCGTTTGCCATAGAAAAAAATCTACAGACACAGACAGACACACAGATACACAGACACACAAACAGACACACAGACACACATACAGACACTTTTCGAAAAATGACTTTTTTTCATGTTTTGAGTGTAGTACAATCAGAATCTGCAATAATCTCGAACACGATTTTTTTGCCATCACCATACTTCCATTTCCTTAAGGAACATGGAAGAAATAAATGATATGTTTTTTGTTGTTTACTTTTATTTAGTGTTCAACAGAGGATAGTGTCTTGATTAGCTTCATGAACTACTGTCAATAATGTTAGTCATATTTTATAAGTGACATAATTGCGGTTTTTAGTTGTTTAAAGTTATTTTACATCTATAAAATCTTGTGTTGGTTAACAAATTACATAAATATAATATTGTGAATAGTTCAAATATTATTTCTTCGATCACTAAGCTTGTAAAATGTTTTTTATTATAACTTAGCTTTCATATATTTAAGTATCACTTACTTGTACATTTGTGATACTTATTATTTTAAAACTTTCTTTTATTATGTTATGTCTATTTTTTTTATCTTTTTAACTTCATTAAACTTTGGTTTAGATATGTGTTCTTTCTTTGGAGTTTAAATTGAAAATGATGGAGTAACATGTTTTACAGTATTTAAGGCAATACACTTTAATTTCCCGTTAATCTAAACGGGATTAGGTAAACAGACCTATTTATCTGATGACGGAGGTCGTTTTCGTTTTTGACTTTAGTATAAAATACACAAAAACTGAAAACAACGTGCAACATAAAGATCCTATTCCTGAATAACAGGGATCACCGAATTTGTATGTTCTAACGTAGATAGAACTATATTCTTTCTGAAATGATAATATATTATCATCTTATATTATCTTAGTTCAAGGCTGTCTGTCTTGAGTAATCTCTCATCCACCCGTCTTGTTAGTGATAAATTGTCAATATTCATATAGTCTGCAGAATACATGGTCAGTTGTGTTCCTTACATAAAAACGTCTTATCAAGAACAAATATTAAAACATGACAGGAAATAACATATAAATTTTACATTTTAAAATGTTATCAGCATTCCAGATAAAATTTGTTTTCCCTAAGAGACAGATAGTTGATAAAATTTTGTACGTAACTTTTGTTTTGAATATATTTAATATATGCTGTATATACGTTTATATCTTTGCTTTGAAAACATGCGCAACGCTCCTGGGCTTTAATTAACAAATGTTATATAAAACAAACCCAGTACCCTCGCAGACTACATACGTTTACAAACGCACAAAAAATCTCCTATTTGAATACTGAGGCGTTTAGAACATTTAAACATTTTCCGTGTTTGCAAACATTTTTCACTTTTCGTGAAACATTTAAACATTCATGTTAATGGGAATAGAGATGTCACTTTTTTCTATGGCAGAAAGTGGATACACTAGAAACGAGACGTCATAATCTGAATTGAAAGCGGTAAACATTAAACTAGGTCTAACGAAGTGTGCATCGGATACGAATTCGTCTGTTGTGAACAACCATTGAAACACATTGTCTTTATTTTCACGTCTGTAACACCTATTAGGTTGGGCCATAAATAGTAAGAAATACAAAGATTAATAGTAAGAAACACAAAATCAGAAAGTATTAATGGCTTTTAGAAATCACTGGGTAGAATACACAGAACGTAACAGCTGAGTTAGAGTTTAAATAACAAGTAACTAACTAGTTCAAGTAAGTAAAACATATGTGTCAATAAGAAGGTAGACTCAGAGAATATTGCATGTGTGAAATTCATTGTTTACTGGACACGTTACAGAGCTACCATATGCGTCCTTTGTTTTCTATCATTAATTAACCACTGTTCCACCTAAGCTACTAGGCTACGTATTTTCACTCGTGCGTTTCTATGCTGGACTACGGTGATCAGTAATTTAGTGGCTCCCGGGCAGCTATGAACCGTTGCTCTTCAGTCAGATCTACGTTCCGGCTTCTGTTGCCTATATTAATCGAAACGTACCTATGTCCTATGTTGATCACATTGTCTTTCATATCTGTCTTGCTCCCTGGGTTAGGTAACTGAAGATATATTGACGTAGAATACGTCTTACCTTTCAGGCCAGCAATAGGCACCCCTAACCAGAAAAATCGAGCGTTACGTTTTCACGTCACGTTTGAAATTGAAATATTATCTAAACGA
This sequence comes from Magicicada septendecula, assembly GCA_034769895.1. NCBI lineage: Eukaryota > Metazoa > Arthropoda > Insecta > Hemiptera > Cicadidae > Magicicada > Magicicada septendecula. The sequence goes on from CM068369.1 coordinate 156,641,640, forward strand.
CAAAAGATTCACGCTTTTATGAGGTACCATTCGACAGATAAAGGAACAAAGATAATAAATAGCACAATATAAGCGGGCTATTGCATCATCCAGCGCGGGGTGAGCGAGGGGAGAAATAGAAATGTTTTGCGCCGCTCGGCGCGCACTAAAATTAGTATTTCTCCGGTTTCCGATGCGATAGAACATTGAGTGAGGTGTCGTTAAAATTGTCTCATCGAGTACTATCTACGTAGTGTACCGTAATAGCGGTGATATTATTAAGAGTTTTGAATAATCGTAATTCAAGTTGTAAAAATTGTATGTTCGGACAAAATGTCGCGGTATATGGATGCTAAACGTGCTCAAAAGTATCGTAAACGCATATAGGAGAGTAGAGAAAATCATGGGGAATTCAGAAAACCCAAAATGACTAATGCCGAACGTTAGAGGATTTACCGACAACGCTTAAAAGACAAGGAAATAAATACTGAAGTCGAATTGGATGAGGAAGAGCGCCCGACTTCACAAGTGTATCAGCCGATCGAATTCAGCAAAACGTGGCAGTTAGCTACAAAGCACATCCACAAAACATTCTTTAATAATGAATTTGGACACGCGTGTGACGTTTGTGACAGACTGTGGTTCCAGATGGACGTAAAGATAGTGGCTGTTAAAGTGATGCCGTTGCAACACCATGGAGACCAGAATTAATTACGATAGTAATAAGTAAATAAACAAATGATATTTAGCGGCATCGAAACTATACCTTTGCTTGAACCAACTAATTAACTTGTGTGATGATTTTTCAAATAAAATTTTGTACTTTGTAAAACTAAATATGTGTTTGTTCATTTTATTCATAACACATTAGCAACTCTAAAGCACACAGACGTATTCTACGCTCTGAAGATTTGCGGCCGTGGCTCCGACACAGCCCCCGCCGACTTTTTTCAGAAGCCTGAAGTCATTCGATATCAAAAATATTAACACTATCCTTCCTATAGTGCTTGGTGTTCTTCGTTGAGGGAGGAATGCAATTGTCTTTGCAAAATCTGTCCATGGAATTTGTGCTATCGAATTTAGCAAAGGCGACCGCACTATGTATAGATTTTAAATGTCTATTACTGTTTCAGGTTTAACGCTCGAGTACAAAAATGGAAATTCCGGCATGGCTGAACACTGAATTTTTGGCAGCAGCCCTTGACGACGGCCAGGACGACGTACACATTCTAAAATACGAGGTTACACCTGCGGTACCAGAGGGCAGTAATTATCTCGGTCGTCTTTTTAGAGTTAAATTAAGTTACAAGAATAGAAATAAGGAAGCGATACAAAATACCTCTATAATTGTCAAAGCTCCACTGATTAACAGTATTGTAAAAGAGTTCGCCGATAAACTAAACGCAGCTGCCAGAGAGGCAAAAATCTATAAAGTAGTGTTACCACTCATTAACAGATATCTAGGCGAAGATACATTATCACCAAAGAATTACTTCTCGCTTAGAAACGACGTGTTAGTGCTTGAAGATCTTAACCATGAAGGCTACATTATGTGTGACAGAATTAAACAACTCGATCACGATCATTGCGTTTCTGTTATCAAAGCGTTGGCAAGATTTCACGCCAGTACTGTAGCTCTACATGAGGCCAATCCCGAACTCATAGAGACGGTTGCTAAGGAGGTTTTATTTGCCGAAGATTCTGGGTGGTATGAACATCAAAATAAATACGTTACAGACTGTTATACTTGTACAGCAAACGTGCTGAAAACCGTAAAATCTTACGAAAGGTTTGGCGACATGGTGTTGAAAGAGATAGATACAGCTTGGCACAAACTTGTTAAGTTTTTTTCGAAAGGAAAACATATCAAAGTGATGAACCACGGTGACGTGTGGACTAATAATATGCTGTTTAAACATGACGAACGCGGAAGGGTGTCAGACGTGAAGTTCGTAGACTTCCAGATGTGTAGATATGCTTCACTCGGTGCCGATATTAAGTATTTCCTAACGGCCTGTCCCAACGCAGACGTGCGTCGCAACGGATTTGGTGACCTGCTCGAAGTATACAGGAACACATTAAATGCCACCTTGGTAACATTAAATTGCAAAATGCAATTATCTGTTGAAGAATTAGAAAAGGAAGTTAAAAGTGCTGAACCTTTTGAATTCTTTCTGGTGTGTACTTTGCTACCAATTGCAATGGCAGATCCTGAAAACCCGCCTAAACCAGCTGAAGATGAGGAAGTTTTGGAGAGTCACGATCCTAAAATGAATTCTTTTCTACAAATGTATCATAACGATCGCTACCTAGATTTAGCAGTCGAGCATCTGAAGCGTCTGGAGACAAGTGGATACTTTAATTGATCGTTTTAAACATGGAAAAGCAAACGCTGATAGACTTGTAAATTTCTAAACAGTTAGTAGGCCTACTTTAACAAGTACCATAAAAAAAGTATTAACAAATGTGAATAAAATCTTCAGCAACAAATATATCATTAGAGTTTTATGAATTCTAAGCTGTTCTTGTAAAGGTTTTAACTGAAAGATGTTTTAGAATGTTTTTAAATCTGTAAAGTTTCAAAAAACGTTTCCAGTGTACAAGAAGAGGAATTTAAAGCGGATAGATGAAGACTGGATCGTTTTCTTGTTGTTTTACTTCCCTTACACTCTCAGGCACAAGCACCATCCCACAGATTGGTATGTCCGATATATAGTATATATAGTATATAACGGGAAATGGAATAAGAAGAAGCGTGTGAAAAACTGTATAAATGTTACTAAAAAACATTTGTATCATCACAGTATGGTTATATTATATAATATTGATTACTTTGTTGCCAGAGGAAAAAATATTTCAAAAGATATCGTTTAAGAGAAATATATATAAATTGGCCGATACTTAAGAAAACTTGTCATTAGCAAAAGTATTCGTTATATATATGCGCGCAAGCGTGGGTGTGTATGTGTGTGTGTGTGTGTGTGTGTGTGTTTTATTGAACTTCAGACATTCGCCATCTTTGTATTTTCGGTACTGTTGACTTTACGAATGTGAGAGGATTCTTTCTCTTAATTCTACTCTATAAGTTTCGATGTCTGATCTGATATCTCCCTCAGAAGTTGGTGTCTTGTTTGTCCTTTATGCTTGTCGTATGTGTTAATTACACATGGCAGAATCCAGACATACAATAGACTCTTGAGGAAAACATCGTAAAAAGTGTTTGAACGTAGAGAGAAAAATGAAGAGTATGACGGAGTGACACATCCGGAGGATAAAAATAACAAATCTTCTCTCTCTCTCTCTCTCTCTCTCTCTCTCTCTCTCTCTCTCTCTCTCTCTCTCTCTCTCTCTCTCTCTCTCTCTCTCTCTCTCTCTCTCTCTCTCTCTCTCTCTCTCTCTCTCTCTATCTATCTATCTATCTATCTCTCCCAGGCTCACTCACAGTCTCACGTATGTGTCTATACAGCTCATAAGACAACTTCTAGCTTTTACATTTAAGGTAATATTTGCTTTTTGCTAATATATAATGTTACCTTACATAGAAGACGTTTCCAAAATCTGATTTTTAAAATAACAAAATGTAGTTGTACTTATGTGTTGTTATTATTATTAAATTTAATTGTGGATTTAAAATATTTTGTTTAATTGTATTTTATAGCTTATTACTATTTTGGTATTGTATCCTTCTGTAGTAGATATTCTATGTATAATTTTTCACTCTTTTTTCCTTTTGGGTCAATTCATTGGTATTGTAAACAGCTACTAACCCACATCAACAAAGTACACAAAAACATAACCTTCACTGTTGAATACGAAAACAACAATAGCATGAACTTCCTAGACTTCATAGTATAAACTGTTAAATTGTTTATAAGTATACATTGCAATAGGTGGAATTTTCGTATAAAGTAATAATTTAACTCTAAGCGTATAATAGCTTGTTGCAATGAAAAGTTGATTAAGTAAAGATTGCGTTTAGACATTGTATAGTAGGCAATAAGATACATGTCTAATTTGTTAGTTTAAGTTAATTTTTGAAAGTAAAAAAAAAAATTAGTGTTGTGAAGTAATGCGAAAATGTGGGTAGGCATTTGACGATTGCGCATGTGCGGGTGTGTATAACTATGTTACGGGATAATAATAAAAAACACATTAAAATAAATAACTCTCGTGAAAATAAAAATTCTGACACTAGACTTACACCAGAATTTGCATAAATAAAAGACCTATAGTGTGGTAATATTTGTTTATAAATTGAAGAACTAAATATATGAGTTTTTTATAAAAAAAGTTTTTTGACTCTAAAGAAAAGTAATAAAATTAAACTAGTTTTTGTGTGCAAGCTTAACTTTGTCCGTAGACAATCTTTTGCAGGAAGAACGTTATCTTTAATGAAGATGCAGAGGAAGGGAATTATTTAGCCAATGAACGTTCGAGATTTGGATAAAATCTCATTTGATTTTATTCGTCGTAGGGTATAATTCAGTCTCGCTCTAAACTCAATAACACGTGGTCGTTGCCACCCGTCTAGACAATTGGTCTACAAAAGTGCAAGAGCACAGGTCAGAAATTTCGCGAGTAGATTTAATACCGAGTGCTAATACTGTATAGTACAAGATTATCCGCACAGGCATTTATAAGAACACTTCAAGTTTACTGGAGTATTCTGTACTTTTAATAAACAGAATAAGTCACAATTAAAATTAATTCACTACAAATTGTAAAAGTACCCAACCCGAGAACGACCCTGAACGCCGGACAACAGGAGGAGATCGCCGTCTATCCAGAAGGAACAACGGTAGCCTCTTACTAGGACTGGATCATCGACATCTCATCGTCCATCGTAAAGGGAAGTGAAATTATTTGTTATAAACTTTATTAAGAAACACTCAAGAAAAAATTATTTTAAGTTTGTAAAAAAAGATAAACAGAGACATTTAATTAATTTTATTTTGTTATCAGAAACAATATTAAATTATTACTGCAAATTAAAAAAAAAGCATTAATAAATCTGAAGCATTCCAATATTTGATAAACGACTACTTATTCTATGCGACCCTTGTACATCGAAATATACATACATACACAGATTTAAATAGAGATCGTGAAGTACAGCTAATATCACCTGCATACCAACCACAGAAATCGTCTGCGTCATTTAATTTTATGATATTTACAATCCCATTATCAGGTCTTTATAGAAACTAATTCAAAGCTAATAGTGGTTGTAAGAGAACTTATTGGAAATCTGTTCGTTTTATGTGTAACAAAATACAATAATATTTTTATTATGTAGTAAATAATTTCGTTTGAGTTTGAAAATGTCTGTTAATTTTTAACAAATAATTAAGTTTCATTTTAATTTTTAAGTGTATTTGTAATTATATTGTCCTGACTGTAGGAATATTTCTATACATGTTAAAAATAAGCATATAATGTACTTTCTTCAGTAACATAAATATTATTTAGATTGTCTGTTAAGTTTAAATATTTTTTCTGATTTTTGTTATCTAATTGTTATAGTCTGAAATTGTTATAATCTTTTGATATTTGAGTTTAAGATTTTCATATTTTTGTAATATAGGACTACTTTTCAATGTAATAATGGTATGTTAGGTTTGTGCGTAGAATATGATTTACTAATTGTTGATCTAGTCATTCGGACGTAAACACTGAAGTCAGGGTACTGAAGATGGCTGCCGCTGGAGCCACCGAAATGATTAACAGAGTTTCGATCAACTTATACCAAGAATGGTTGCTCGCTACTTTTACGAGCAATATTGTATAATATTGTATATTTTATATAATAGATTTCATTTTGACTACGAAAATTTTGTAAATTTTAAAATTAAATTAGGAACTTTGGTATGGCATTTATTAGTAGGTGTTTAAATTTTATGGATTTATTTTCATTAGTTGTTTGCCTTTTATTTCAATTCTTATTACTTATAATTACTGTGGTACTATTTATGACTGACTTGGTTATTATATTGTGATTATTGTTTAATTTGTTTTTATATTTTTTAATTATTTAATGATGTTTGTTATTTGATTCGTGTCTGTTTTAGCTGATTTTAACATAATTCTTTATTTTTGCTGTAGCTTATGTTTTAATTACATCTTTATATCTCTTTAATTTTTCTGTTCGTTTCTTATGTTTCAACTAATATAGTTTCCATGGCTTTTTCATAAATTTTACTGTAATTTAATGCAATATTAAACGTTTTGATTTTATTTGGTACGAATTTGTTATTACTGAAGTTACCAAATTTGTATGAAACTTGTGACCTTTAGAGTTATTATTTTAGTATTCATTTACATTCCTACCACAACAATCGGTAGTCAGATACTTAGACGCTAAAATGGCCTGCAAACACCACGAAGCAGAAAAGAAAACAACTAGATTTAAGATTTAAGGAATTACCTGGCTGTTAGGCAGAAAATCTAATCTGCCTTGTGGTTTGGTTGGTTGTTGTTATGGTTTCCTGTTAGTTTTTGGTATTTTAAACTGGTATTATTACGTGTGATTGTGATGTATATGGGCTATTAGCTTTTTGAGTATTTTCGATGTTGAGTGCTTTGTATCATGTTTTGTATTGATTTGTATTTGTTCAGGTATTAGTTTGTTTTGTGTTTGTATATTTGTAAACTTTCCCATATGTTCATTATGGTGCCTTTGTGTGGTATGTGTTTTATTAGTGTCATGTTGCTTATGTCTCGGAATTCATGTCCTGTATTTATTGCATGTGTGCCCAAATTAGATTTATATATTTCTGGGGTTTTCTATGCGTTTAGAGGTTCAAAATAACGTTTTCCAGTTTTTGTTTGTTTGTTCTATGTAACATTTATTGCAATCTTGGCATTAATTTTTGTATATACCATTGGTTGTTGTATTATCTTTGTTGTGTGGATTATTTAGTTTATGTAAATTATTTTAATCAATTTTTTATGCTATTTTAATGTCTGTGTTTTAAAATAGTTTTGTTAGCTTGCATATTACACATGTTAACAAAAAAAATTTTTTTGCTTAGTGCCTAAGATTTTATAGCTGATTTTAACTATATTTGTCGTGCTGATTATAAATATAAAAACCGTTTTTCTGTATCAGCTATACTTTTTGAGATACAGCGTTACTTACTAATAAGCACTTTCACTATAAAGTCTGTTGAGTTGTGGTTAAGTGAAGGTTTATACATGTGTTAGTTCCTCGTTATTTTCCCTTCTTCTTCTGTGTACAACAATCAGCTGACTGCAGGATTTATTAAGACGCCATATTTGTTTATATAACCTTGTGTTTGCATCCAACATAACCTCTAAGTTCTGTTTTTGTAGTTATATTGAAAAGAAAGAAATATATTCCAGTCGAAAGAGCTGTGTTAATCATCCTGATATATTTTGCTACACTGAAAGAAAATAGAAAAACTATTTCTGATTTTGTGAAAAGAGCGTACCATGGATACTTTGGCGTTAGGCTTGGTGACCAAGATAAACTGTGGGCTCCACTCATTGTTTGTAAAACTTGTACCGAACACCTACGCCAGTGGACTAACGGAAAAAGAAGGAGTCTGAAATTCGGTGTGCCGATGGTTTGGAGAGAACCCAAAAATCACATTGATGATTGCTATTTTTGTATTGTAAATATTAATGGCATCAATTGAAATAACCGCAGCAAGTGGACATATCCTGATTTAGCCTCTGCAAGACGGCCTGTTCCTCATCCAGATGAAGTACCAATTCCAACGTTTCATCAGCTACCGGAGCTCTCGGAGGATGATTTTAATCTTTCTGATGCTTGTTGTGATATAGATCAAGGTAACGATAGTGATTATGAGGGAAAATCATCAATTCCTCAGCGTTTTAACCAAAGTGAGTTAAGTGACCTTATCAGAGATCTCAACCTCTCAAAACAAGCTTCTGAAGTACTTGCGTCCAGGTTGAGTGACAAGAATCTACTTAATCATGGAACAAAAATTACATTCTACCGTACAAGAGAAAAAGATTTGTTACCCTTTTTTCTCAAGAAAACGATCTTGTATTTTGACAAGATGTCAAAGGGCTCCTAATGAAAATGGGCCTTCCCAAATATTGTCCAGATGATTGGCGTGTCTTTATTGATAGCTCTAAGGGGAGTTTGAAGTGTGTACTTTTGCACAATGGCAACAAAATTGGATGAATACCAATTGCTCACTCAACCAAAATGAAAGAAGAATACGATACCATAGCTTTGGTCTTGGATAAGGTTAGGTATCATGAACACGAATGGGTAATTTGCGTGGACTTAAAAATGGTAAACTTTCGCCTTGGTCAGCAAGGTGGCTACACAAAATATCCTTGGTTCTTGTGCCTTTGGGATAGCAGAGCAAAACAATATCACTGGGTAAGAAGAGAGTGGCCTACGAGGGAGAAGAAATGGGGAAAGAAATGTTATTCATGAACCCTTAGTTGGACGGAACAAAATCATCTTGCCTCCACTGCATATAAAGCTTGGTCTCATGAAACAATTTGTGAAGGCTCTTGATCAGGATAGTCCATGCTTTGCATACATTTGCCAAACGATGCCTGGGCTAAGTACAGAAAAACGTAAAGCTGGAATTTTCGATGGCCCTCAAATCAGACAGTTGAAAAATGATCCTCATTTCGTAGATTCTATGAATGAGGCAGAGCGAAAAGCATGGACGTCATTTGTCTTGGTTGTCAGAAACTTTCTGGGCAACCACAAAGCTGAAAACTATGAAGAACTAGTTAACAGTATGCTCAACAATTTCAAAGACCTTGGATGTAACATGAGCATAAAGGTTCATTTCCTGTGTAGCCACTTGGACCGTTTCCCTGAAAATCTAGGCGATACCAGTGAAGAACAAGGTGAGAGATTTCACCGAGATATTAAAACGATGGAGGACCGCTACAAAGGAAGATGGGATACTCATATGATGGCAGATTACTGCTGGAACTTGCAAAGAGACTGTCCAAACAAAGTTCATTCAAGGATGTCCCAAAAAAGAAGCTTCCGGAGTGTAAATTAACTAGTTAATTTCCTTGTCTTTTTATCTTATTATTTTTAATATTAATTGTTATTTTAGCTACTGTAGGGATAATGATATCTTACTATCGGGTTTTTCGAGTCAATAAATTAAATTAGAAATTAAAATAGGGCTGTTCATTTTAAATTTATCACCTATACCTTAGGCCTAATTTAAATGGGATAACGTAAATCACGCTATTGTGATTCTTTGCAAACAAGAGCTCATAGGCTAAAACTAATGTCAAATTCAAATTCAGCATATCAAATACACGCAAAATCAGCTGAAAAAGCCCCGGCACCAAAACATGTGTTGGGCTGTGTTATGTATGTGTGTGAATGTGGCCCATTTGTTGTTGTTATTATTTATGCATTGTTGATTTTGATCATTTCTTAAATGTTCAGTTTTTTTTAATTTTACATTTGACTTTATTTTCTATTTTGTTTATAGTATTTTTATTGTATCCATCTTTATAAGCAATTTGGTAAATTATATTTCTTTGTTTGTTTCTTTCCTGTTTGTTACGGGTATTTTGTACATTCTGTTACACAGTGAATAGAAAGATGAATATACAGAAGTTTGTACATTCTGTTAAATAGTGAATAGTGGTCAGAATGGTTAGGTATAATGATGTTAGTGGAAGTTAGTTTTCTGTATATTGCATATTGTAGGTGGTTATTGTTTCTTGTGATAGTTATGTCTAAATAGTCGATTTTGTTATGTTTTCTGTTCCTTCTGTAAATTGTATTTTTGAATGTATGTTATTGATTTGTTTTAATATGTTATCTGCATTTGTGTTTTTGTTATTAGATACATAATATTATGTACTGCGTATAATACATAGACACAAGTGTTTATTGGTAAGTAATAATGTTATACAATTACTTGTAATGGCGCCCCTTCGGTTTTCACTATCACTGTGTACTCTCACAGGTACTCTCAAGAGAACATAAACAACGTTTTTATAATGTATACACTCTTCAAGGAATTTTGTATTATATACATTGATAACGTTTACACATAAGTTAATACAATTTAGCCAATAGTTCAAAGGTCAAGATGACGAGTTGTAATGAAGCCAGTCCCTACTACCGCTATGCGGTCTACACGTAACTTATTGCAAACGTTTATTAAATTGAATATAAATACACCATTCAGAAATAGATACACAGTGTGTTAGTGAAATCGGTAGCTTGCAAGTCGGAGTGGAGTAAGGATAATATTTTTTTAAATTGTATATAAATATAACAGTAAAAACTCAAATAACTTTAAAAACAAAGTAAGGAATACAAAAACATTTAGTTTCTATCTTTCTTTATTTCTTAAATTTTATTAATAGTTTTTATGTTTCAACTAACCTATTTTAATTTTAGTTGTCTAAAAGTTTATAATTATAATTAAAGTTTTTAATTTTTATTGGTAGCTTGTTCATTAATTTTACTGTAATTTAATATTAAATGTTTTTGTTTTATTTGGTGCAAATTTGATATTTTTTTAAGTTACCAAATTATGTACAAAAATTATAGCCTTTAGAGTTATTATTTTAGTAATTATTATCATTTGAAAGTTTGTTAAATCTTTTATTAACTTTCAATTTAATTTTTTTAAATTGTTGTGTTTGTTATGCATATTGTTAAACGTACATTAATGAGCGTAACGTGAACAAACGAGTCATTTTAATAAATAAGTAAATGATTAGTATCGATAATAAATAATTAATTAGTAAGAGTAACAAATACTAATATCTGATATTACAAAAGCGTACATAAAATTTTAAATTATTTTAAAATAGATTTTGAACCTTTATGAACTTTTAATTTGCTTCTTTAAGAATCACTGAGAATGAAAAGTTAACGTAAAAAGTATACAATTTACATTACAGACATTCTAGTGTAAGGTACATTAAATGTCCTCAGTTCTGCAGTCGATTCTATGTTTAGAACATTGTAATCACGTTTGCCGTAGCAAACGCATTGGTTTGCAAAATGTAAAGTAACTTTTAAAGTAACTTTACTGTACGTAAAGCATGACAGTAGACGTAGGCCTGTATATAAAACACATTTATTTATTTTCAGATCCCACATATGTTTGTAACCGATACGATGGCAGTCATTTCACCTGCTACATTCAACATCCAACACTATTATTAGAATATAATTTAAATTTATTTTTTGCAATTGGTTACATGTAATATTCGTTAGTTTGCAGATCATTCTTTATTTATTCATTATTCATTATTGTTTGCAGTTAACAAGAATTAGTAAAATATATAGTCTTACGTAGAGCTCATTTTCCTTTCCACTCCAGTGACTCTTGACAATCGTTTTCGACCTAGTGTAGCTATTTCCTACCTATGATTCCAACTTTGTCGTGTTTACTTGTTGAACTGCTACTTGTCATGTACCGGACGAGGCCTTTCAGTGTTTCCACCATTTTCAAGTCCTAAACCACGTAAACATAGTCGTGGCTTAGGACTTGAAAATGATGGAAACACTGAAAGGACTTGCCCAGAACATGTAAACACGACAAAGTTGGAATTACAGAGACTGCTAATTCAAATAACAAGATGAACAATGACAGTCTATTTATAAGCGTATTACCCACCGTCCATGTGTTCTAGGTTGTTTTCTTGGTCGTTTGTTGTGGTTAGGTGTGATTAGGTATATAAATAGACGATAGGCGCTAGGTTACTTGTGGCTTATTTTTTTTATTATCGCAAATTAAAGAAATAATGCAGTAGTTATTAGTACGGATTATACAGGGTGTTCACAAATGGTCGTCCAATATTTCGGTAACGTGTTCCTTACATAATTACAAGAAAAAAAGTACCTGTAGACGTAGGTCCAAAAACGTATAGTTTTCCATCTGTCCGCCATTTTGTATTTTTTAAGGAAAATTTTATTTCTCAAGAATGGAGCGAGATATTCAAATGAACTCTGGTACGTGTTACCCCAGTAACATAACATACAACATGAAATTTTAAAAAAATTTATATTCACAGATTTAAAAAACGGTATGGAGAACCATACAAGACTTCCATGTTCTAATATTTATATTTAAAAGCATATTCGAAATGAAATATTTCCATAGAAACTACTTCTTTCTATTGCTTCAGCCTTAACCACAGTACTGTGGTCACTAACGTATACCAACACACGTTATCTTACTCGATTTTCACTGATGATGGCAGTCGACGGCACTGCCGAAACGTCTGGTTTTGCAGAAAACATTGGACTACGGCCAAACAGCCCGGGAAGGAATTTTAACAACAAACTACTACTTTGTTGCCGATAACGTAGTACACATATAAAAATTATCCCGTCCCCATTCAACTATAATTTTCATTTATAGAAAATTACCCCCACCCCGTTCAACTAGCCTCTTCATTTATAGATATTTCATCTACGTTTCTACAGTGGATTATTAAGATCTTCTTATCAGCATACTTTATTTATCATAATTAAGTACTTTACTCTTGTTACAACAAAAAATGTTTCTGGTAAACTACCCTTTCCCCGTTACCGATCTTTACCAAAATCAATAGGCCTTGAGTCTTCTACAACTCATGCACATATATGAAAAAATTATTTCATTCTGTTTGAATTTACGGCAGTTATCGTCCGCAATGAAAAAATTTCTCTTGTTACAACATAAAATGTTGCAGGTAAACTACCCCTTTCCCTTAACCGATCTTCACCAAAATCAAGAGACCTTGCGATCCTTAAAATTTAGTGATATATGCAAAAAATTATTTTATTTTGTTTGAATTTGCGGGTGTTATCGTTTGCCATAGAAAATACCCTGGTTAAAACATAAAACGTTGCAGGTAAACTACCCTATTCCTTTAACCGATCTTCACCAAACACTACAGATCTTGAGTACTCTACAATTCCTGGCTGTATGCAAAACATTATTGATTCTGTTTGAATTTACGGAAGTTATCGTTTGTCATAGAAAAAAATTACCCTTGTTAAAACATAAAACGTTGCAGGTAAACTGCCCCTTTCCCTTTACCGATCTTCGAAAAAATCGGCAGACCTTGAGTTCTGTATAATTCAAAAAGGTATGAAAAACAGTAGTTGATTCTGTTTGAATAATTTACAGCAGTTATCGTTTGCCATAGAAAAAAATTACCCTTGATAAAAAAAAACGTTGCCGGTAAACTACCCCTTTCCCTTAACCGATCTTCACAAAAAACAACAGGTCTTTAGAACTCTGTAATTCAGAGCAGTATACGAAACATTATTTGATTCTGTTTGAATTTGCGGCTGTTATCGATTGCCATACACAAAAATTACCCTTGATAAAAAAACGTCGATGGTCTCTATGCCTTGATCTTCACCAAAAACAATAGGCCTTGAGAACGCTACTATTCAGGGCTGTATGCAAAAAATTATTTAATTCTGTTTGAATTTGCGGATGTTATCGTTTGCCATAGAAAATACCCTTGTTAAAACATAAAACGTTGCTGGTAAACTACCCCTTTCCCTTAACCGATCTTCATAAAAAAAGTGGGTCTTGAGTTCTCTACAAATTAGGCCTGTATGCAAATACGTATTTGATTCTGATTTAATTTACGGCAGTTATCATTCGTCATAGAAACAATTACCCATGTTAAAACATAAAACGTTGCCGGTAAACTACCGCTTTCCATAACCCGATCTTCAACAAAAACAAAAGGTCTTGAGAAATCTACAATTAAGGGCTGTATGCAAAAAAGTATTTGATTCTGTTTGAATTTGCGGCTGTTATCGTTTGCCATAGAAAATACCCTTGTTAAAACAAAAAACGTGGCTCGTAAACCACCCCTTTCTCTTAACCGATCTTCACCAAAATCAACAGGCCTTCAGTCTTTCACAAGTGATGAACATATGCAAAACAATATTTGATTCTGTTTGAATGTGCGGCAGTTATAGTTCGTCAAAAAAAAAATTACCATTGTTAAAACATAAAATGTTGCTGGTAAACTACCCCTTTCACTTAACCGATCTTCACCTAAATCAGCAGACATTGAGTTCTCTATAGCTTATTAAGGTATGCAAAACATTATTTGATTCTGGTTGAATTTACGGCAGTTATCATTCGTCATATAAAATATCGGTATGGAGAACCATACATGACTTCCATATTCTAAGATTTATAATCTGAAATATGCTTGCCTGCCAAGCACGATATATTTTCTAATATATACATAATTTACATTAAAATGAAAAAATTATAATTTTATTGCCTGGCAAAAAAATTATTTTATTTTCAACAATTACCATTGTTTGAAAAAGTTTAAATGAATTTTCAAGTACTTTACTCTTGTTAAAACGTAAAAAGTTGCCGGTAAACTACCCCTTCCCCTTAACCGATCTTCACCAAAATCTAATGTCCTTGAGTCCTCTACAACTCACTGACGTATTCAAAAAATTATTTGATTCTGTTCGAATTTGCGGCTGTTATCGTTTGCCATAGAAAATACGCTTGATAAAAAATGTTGCAGGTAAACTACCCCTTCCCCTCAACCGATCTTTACCAAAAACAATAGGTCTTGAGTACTCTACAAATCAGGGCGGTATGCAGAAAATTATTTGATTCTGTTTGAATTTGCGGCTGTTATCGTTTGCCATAGAAAATACCCTTGTTAAAAAAACGTTGTAGGTAAACTACCCCTTTCCCTTAACCGATCTTCACCAAAAACAATAGGTCTTGAGAACTCTATAATTTCGGGCTGTATGCAAATAATCTTTTGATTCTGTTTGAATTTGCGGCTGTTATCGTTTGCCATAGAAAAAAAATCTACAGACACACACACAGACACACAGACACACACACACACAGACACTTTTCGGAAAACGACTTTTTTTCATGTTTTGAGTGTAGTAGAATCAGAATCTGCAATAATCTCGAACACAATTTTTTTTGCCATCACCATACTTCCATTCCTTAAGGAATATGGAAGTAAAAATTACCCATGTTAAAACATAAAAAACGTTGCAGGTAAACTACCCCTTTCCCTAACCCGATCGTCAACAAAAACAATAGGTCTTGAGAAATCTACAATTCAGCTCTGTATGCAAAAAAGTATTTGATTCTGTTTGAATTTGCGGCTGTTATCGTTTGCCATAGAAAACAAATCTACAGACAGACACACACGTAGACACTTTTCGAAAATTGACTTTTTACTTCCATGTTCCTTAAGGAATGGAAGTATGGTGATGGCAAAAAAAATCGTGTTCGAGATTATTGCAGATTCTGATTGTACTACACTCAAAACATGAAAAAAAGTCATTTTACGGAAAGTGTGTGTATGTGTGTGTGTGTGTGTGTGTGTGTGTGTCTATCTGTAGATTTTTTTTTTGGCAAACGATAACAGCCGCAAATTCAAACTGAATCAAATAATTTTCTGCATACAGCCCTTAATTGTAGAGTACTCACGACCCATTGTTTTTGGTGAAGATCGGTTCAGGGAAAGGGGTAGTTTTACCTGCAACGGTTTTTTTTTAATCAAGGGTAATTGTTTCCTATGGCAAACGGTAACAGCCGCAAATTCAAACAGAATCAACTACTCTTTTGCATACAGCCCTGAATTGTAGAGTTCTCAAGACCTATTGTTTTTGGTGAAGATCGGTTAAGGGAAAGGGGTAGTTTACCAGCAACGTTTTACGTTTTAACAAGGGTATTTTATATGGCAGACGATAGCAGCCGCAAATTCAAACAGAATCAAATGATTATTTGCATACAGCCCTAACCTGTGGAGTTCTCAAGACCTTTTTGGTGAAGATCGGTTAAGGGAAAGGGGTATTTTACCAGCTACGTTTTATGGTTTAAAAGGGTATTTTCTATGGCAAACGATAAGGCCCGCAAATTCAAACAGAATCAAATAATGTTTTGCATATAGCCCTGATCTGTAGAGTACTCAAGACCTATTGTTTTAGGTGAAGATCGGTTAAAGGTAAGGGGTAGTTTACCAGCAACGTTTTATGTTTTAAAAGGGTATTTTATATGGGAAACGATAAGAGTCGCAAATTCAAACAGAATCAAATAATTTTTCGCATTTAGCCCTGATTTGTAGAGTACTCAAGATCTGTTGATTGTGGTGAATATCGGTTAAGGGAAAGGGGTAGTTTACCGGCAACGGTTTTTTTTAACAGGTGTAATTTTTTTCTATGGCAAACGATAGCAGCCTCAAATTCAAACAGAATCAACTACCCTTTTGTACACAGCCCTGATTTATAGAGTTCTCAAGACCTATTGGTTTTGGTGAAGATCGGTTAAGGGGAAGGGGTAGTTTACCGGCAACATTTTATGTTTTAACAAGGGTATTTTCTATTTTACTTCCATGTTCCTTAAGGAAATGGTGATGGCAAAAAAAATCGTGTTCGAGATTATTGTAGATTCTGATTGTACTACACTCAAACCATGAAAAAAAGTCATTTTTCGAAAAGTGTCTGTGTGTCTGTCTGTCTATCTATGTGTCTGTCTGTCTATAGATTTTTTTCTGGCAAACGATAACAGCCGCAAATTCAAACAGAATCAAATAATTTTTTGCATACGGCTCTGATTTATAGAGTACTCAAGACCTTTTGTTTTTAGTGAAGATCGGTTAAGGGAAAAGGGTAGTTTACCTGCAACGTTTTTTTTAAATCATGGGTAATTTGTTCCTATGGCAAACAATAACAGCCGCAAATTCAAACACAATCAAATAATGTTTTTCACGCAGCCCTGAATTGTAAAGGTCTCACGTCCTATTGATTTTGGTAAAGATCGGTTAAGGGAAAGGGGTATTTTACCGGCAACATTTTATGTTTTAACAAGGGTATTTTCTATGGCAAACGATAACAGCCGCAAATTCAAACATAATCAAATATTTTTTTTGCATACTGCCCTGAATTATAGAGTTCTCAAGACGTATTGTTTTTGGTGAAGATCGGTTAAGGGGTAGGGGTAGTCTACCTGCAACGTTTTACGTTTGAAAAGGTATTTTATATGGCAAACGATAAGAGCCGCAAATTCAAACAGAATCAAATACGTTTTTGCATACAGGCCTGGTTTATAGAGTACTCAAGACCTTTCGTTTTTGGTGAAGATCGGATAAGGGGGGAGGGGTAGATTACCGGGCCGTTTTTTGTTTTAACAAGGGTATTTTTTATGGCAAGCGATAACAGCCGCAAATTCAAACACAATCAAATAATATTTTGCATACAGCACTGAAGTATAGAGTTCTCAAGACCTGTTGGTTTTGGTGAAGATCGGATAAGGGAAAGGGGTAGTTTACCTGCAACATTTTGTGTTAACAAGGGTATTTTATATGGCAAACGATAACAGCCGCAAATTCAAACAGAATCAAATAATGTTTTGCATACAGCCCTGTTTTGTAGAGTACTCAAGACCTATTGTTTTTGGTGAAGATCGGTAAAGGGAAAGGGGTAGTTTACCAGCAACGGGTTTTTATCAAGTGTAATTTTTACTTCCATATTCCTTAAGGAATGGAAGTATGGTGATGGCAAAATAAATCGTGTTCGAGATTATTGCAGATTCTGATTCTACTACACTCAAAACATGAAAAAAAGTCGTTTTCCGAAAAGTGTCTGTGTGTCTGTCTGTCTGTCTGTCTGTCTGTCTGTCTGTCTGTCTGTCTGTCTGTAGATTTTTTTCCTATGGCAAACGATAACAGCCGCAAATTCAAAGAGAATCAAATAATTTTTTGCATACAGCCCTGATTTGTAGAGTACTCGCGACCTATTGTTTTTGGTGAAGATTGGTTGAGGGAAAGGGGTAGTTTACCTGCAACGGTTTTTTTTTATCAAGGGTAATTTTGTTTGTTTGGCAAACGATAACAGCCGCAAATTCAAACAGAATCAAATAATGTTTCGCGTACAGCCATGAATTGTAGAGTTCTCACGATCTGTTGATTTTGGTAATGATCGGTTAAGGGAAAGGGGTAGTTTACCTGTACCGTTTTATGTTTTAACAAGGGTATTTTCTATGGCAAACGATAACAGCCGCAAATTCAAACATAATCAAATAATGTTTTGCATACTGCCCTGAATTGTAGAGTTCTCAAGACCTTTTGTTTTTGGTGAAGATCGGTTAAGGGAAAGGGGTAGTTTACCTGCAACGTTTTATGTTTTTAAGGTATTTCCTATGGCAAACGATAAGAGCCGAAAATTCAAACAGAATCAAATACGTTTTTGCATACCGCCCTGATTTCTTGAGTACTAAAGACCTATTGTTTTTGGTGAAGATCGTTTAGGGGAAAGGGGTAGTTTACCGGCCACGTTTTTTGTTTTATCAAGGGTATTTTCTATGGCAAACGATAACAGCCGCAAATTCACACAAAATCATATAATATTTTGCATACAACCCTAAACGATAGAGTTCTCAAAACCTGTCGTTTTTGGTGAAGATCGGTTAAGGGAAAGGGGTAGTTTACCTGCAACGGTTTTTTATCAAGGGTAATTTTACTTCCATATTCCTTAAGGAATGGAAGTATGGTGATGGCAAAAAAATCGTGTTCGAGATTATTGCAGATTCTGATTCTACTACACTCAAAACATGAAAAAAAGTCGTTTTCCGAAAAGTGTCTGTGTGTCTGTCTGTCTGTAGATTTTTTTCCTATGGCAAACGATAACTGCCGCAAATTCAAACAGAATCAAATAATTTTTTGCATGCAGCCCTGATTTGCAGAGTACTCGCGGCCTATTGTTTTTGGTGAAGATCGGTTAAGGGAAAGGGGTAGTTTACCGGCAACGGTTTTTTTTTTAGCAAGGGTAATTTTGTTTGTTTGGCAAACGATAACAGCCGCAAATTCAAACAGAATCAAATAATATTTCGCATACAGCCCTGAATTGTAGAGTTCTCAAGATCTGTTGATTTTGGTAAAGATCGGTTAAGGGAAAGGGGTAGTTTACCTGTAACGTTTTATGTTTTAACAAGGGTATTTCCTATGGCAAACGATAACAGCCGCAAATTCAAACAGAATCAAAAGATTATTTGCATACAGCCCTAAATTGTAGAGTTCTCAAGGTCTATTGTTTTTGGTGAAGTTCGGTTAAGGGAAAGGGGTAGTTTACCAGCAACGTTTTTTTTAACAAGGGTATTTTCTATGGCAAACGATAACAGCCGCAAATTCAAACAGAATCAAAAGATTATTTGCATACAGCCCTAAATTGTAGAGTTCTCAAGGTCTATTGTTTTTGGTGAAGTTCGGTTAAGGGAAAGGGGTAGTTTACCTGTAACGTTTTATGTTTTAACAAGGGTATTTCCTATGGCAAACGATAACAGCCGCAAATTCAAACAGAATCAAAAGATTATTTGCATACAGCCCTAAATTGTAGAGTTCTCAAGACCTATTGTTTTTGGTGAAGATCGGTTGAGGGAAAGGGGTAGTTTACCTGCAACGTTTTTTTAACAAGGGTATTTTCTATGGCAAACGATAACAGCCGCAAATTCAAACAGAATCAAATAGTGTTTTGCATACAGCCCTGATTTGTAGAGTACTCAAGACCTATTGTTTTTGGTGAAGATCGGTTAAGGGAAAGGGGTAGTTTACCTGTAACGTTTTATGTTTTAGCAAGGGTATTTCCTATGGCAAACGATAACAGTCTCAAATTCAAACAGAATCAAAAGATTATTTGCATACAGCCCTAAATTGTAGAGTTCTCAAGACCTATTGTTTTTGGTGAAGATCGGTTAAGGGAAAGGGGTAGTTTACCTGCAACGTTTTTTTAACAAGGGTATTTTCTATGGCAAACGATAACAGCCGCAAATTCAAACAGAATCAAATAATTTTTTGCATACGTCCCTGAATTGTAGAGTCTCAATGACTTTCGATTTTGGTGAAGATCGGTTAAGGGGAAGGGGTAGTTTACCTGCAACTTTTTACGTTTTAACAAGAGTAAAGTACTTGAAAATTTATTTAAACTTTTTGATACAATGGTAATTGTTAAAAATAAAATAATTTTGTTGCCAGGCAATAAAATTATAATTTTTTCATTTTAATGTAATATAATATTTTTCATTTAATACAGCAATAAAAAGGCAGGTAAGACACAGCCTGGCTGTTTGGGTGAAAATGATTTTAAATATAAATCTTAGAATATGGAAGTCATGTATGGTTCTCCATACCGATATTTTTCTATGGCAAACGATAACAGCCGCAAATTCAAACAGAATCAAATGATGTTTTGCATACAGTCCTGTTTTGTAGTGCTATCAATAGCTGTTGGTGTTGGTGAAGATCGGTTAAGGGAAAGGGGTAGTTTACCTGCAACATTTTATGTTTCAACAAGGGTAATTTTTTATATGACGAACGATAACTGCCGTAAATTCAAACAGAATCAACTACGTTTTTGTATACCTTTTCAAACTAAAGATAACTCAAGGTCTGTTGATTTTGTTGGAGATCGGTTAAGGGAAAGGGGTAGTTTATCAGCAACGTTTTATGTTTTAAAAAAGGTAATTTTTTTATGACGAACGATAACTGCCGAAAATTCAAAGAGAATCTAATAATTTTTTGCACACTTTCCCGAGTTGTAGAGTGCTCAAGGACTGTTGATTTTGGTGAAGATCGGTTAAGGGAAAGGGGTAGTTTACCAGCAACATTTTATGTTGAACCAAGAGAAATGTTTACATGACGAACGATAACTGCCGCACATTCAAACAGAATCAAATATTTTTTTGCATGCATCCCTGAATTGTAGAGGACTGAAGGCCTATTGATTTTGGTGAAGATCGGTGGAGATAAAGGGGTATTTTACCTGCAACATTTTATGTTTTAACTAGAGTAAAAGACATAATTTTGATAAACAAAGTATCATGATAAGAAGCTCATAATAATCCACTGCAGAAACGTAGATGATATATCTATAAATAAAGAGGCTAGTTGAACGGGGTGGGGGTAATTTTCTATTAATGAAAATTATAGTTGAAGAGGGAGGGGTGAAAATTTTATGTGTATTACGTTATCGGCAACAAAGAAGTAGTTTTTGTTAAAATTCCTTCCCGGGCTGTTTAGCCGTAGTCCAATGTTTTCTGCAAAACCAGACGTTTCGGCAGTGCCATCGACTTCCATCATCAGTGAAAATCGAGTGCGAAAAAGTGAGGTGGTATACGTTAGTGACCAAAGTACTGTGGTTAAGGCTGAAGCAATAGAAAGAAGTAGTTTCTATGGAAATATTTCATTTCGAGTATGCTTTTAAATATAAATCTTAGAACATGGAAGTCATGTATCGTTCTCCATACCGATATTTTCATGTTTTGAGTGTAGTACAATCAGAATCTGCAATAATCTCGAGCACGATTTTTTTTGCCATCACCACACTTCCATTTCCTTAAGGAACATGGAAGTAAAAATGGGGGCTATTTAAATTTTTAAATCATTCATATCTCACAAATTCTTAGTTTTATGGAATAATGTTACACTAAATAAAATCTTAAGCAATATTTCATTAACAAAATGATACCTTATTTGTTACACCTATAAATTTGATAATTTCCACACACCAAAATATACTCGTAGAAGTGCAGTATTTGTCACCTCGGAGGTGTGTGTGTGTGTACGCTTACATGTCCAACGTATTGTTCAAATATTTAAGATAAGAAACCCACATTGTATGGATAACTTTCCCCTAGCATCTACGTTAACACACAGCATTTGAGTTTCAATATATAGATCACTAACGTGTATTTTGTCTGTTTATATGTAAAACGACATGTTTATAATCATCTTCACTGTTATATTCTGTATGTCTCGTGTAGATGGTGAGAAAACTCATTCTAGAAGAACGAACAACCCAATCTTCGGGTTTATTATAGGAAAAGCGCGTATTTCTACACCATCTTCTCCTAAAATTTTATTTATTGTGTTAATATTCGTCTTATTCCTAAATTATTAATCGCGTAAAAATCTATTATAATATTAGCCATTTTCTACAGAATTTGACCTTTAACATTATAACTTAGATAAGTTTAAAAATACCTGTACACAATTTACTTGTTGTTCTTCCAACAAAGATAAACTTGTAATAACATGTGACACAAGAATGTAAACGTACAATCCAATAATTTATGTACACGGCCGGGAACGCAGACGCTCACAATTTACATGAAGCCCTCATAACTTTGTTTGCTTTAAGTATAAAATATAATAAATTAAAATTCTAGTGCGTTTACTAACTTGATTCAACATTTCAAATTTTTTATTAATTGATTATGTCAATGTTACATAAGATTGATGCTACCTCATTATATTTCGGCGTTTGTATCAAGGGTTTTCGTCGTTTTAGACTTGTTTTCCTTGTTCACCTTACCGGTTCACTGTCGTACATTTTAATAATAATCCTGTTCTTTTAACGATTGATGTTATTCCTAATTATTCTTGAGAATTTTTTATTTTATCTTTTTTAATTATATAGGCTATCTAAAAATATCTACTGTTATAATTTATAGTTCACTGAGTTCGACAGTATACCTATTCGCACTCTCGTCAATTCAGATTGGTCTGGAAACTGTTGTATATACTATAGTTTTTGTTTATCTTTTGTGTCCTTCTTCCTTATAGAACAGGGGCGGCTATTCAGGGGTAGTAGGTCAAGTGGCACTTCACCAATTATTTATAATAATATAATATTATTTATTTATAATATAACAATTATTATAAGGAAAAATTTATTTTCCATATCACGTATGTTGGTTTTAATAGAAACGTATTTCTGTATTTTTGTACGGCGCGGGACTCTTTTAATGTTCTGGCACCGAGCGCGGTGCGATTCTGATCACGGCGACTGACCAAGTGAGGTAAGCTTATTTCAAGTTTCTCAACATCAGGGGCGGAGCTTAGCTCGATAACCGGGGCGTGGTTACTATGACAACTTTGACGTCACCCGCTGTAGAGAATCGTACGGGTGAAGTTAACGAGAGAGAAATATGTTTCTTCTTCCAGTGTGAAATTCTTTCGGAGCGTGCTTGTTTCGTAGTGCTGTGCTGTTTAAATATGAATCCTGTTTATGATATAGTGTGTGTTTTATTAGAAACATCATTTTCACGTTGGAAAGACGAAGGTAAGAAGGAAGTTTTAAATTGTGGGCTACTGAATCTCTACAAATATGTGGTACAAAAGAAATGAAATATTCAGGTAAATGCTATAATCTTAGTTTCAAATGGTCGTGGTTTAGGGTATTTCCGTGGTTGTGCAACCACAACTCTACAGAAATTGTTTTTTTGGCCATGCTTGCTTTTTAGCAATAAAAGCAACGTTTGGAATAGAGAAGGATTTGCTTCTTTGTTGAATATAACACGATCGTTACACAAACACTCAGATTCGGCAGAGCATATAAAGTGTCAGGTAAATTTGAAAACTTTCGAAAGAAATCGAAACACAATTTCAGATGCCCTGAAGGAAAATGCTAGACTGTATACTATGCAATTCAATGAAAATGTACGTTTGAACAGACTTTTCCTACAGTTAGTGATTGATGCAGTACTCTATTTAAGTAAGCAAGAATTAGCATTTCGCGGCCACGATGAAACAATAGACTCAATAAATCGTGGGAATTTTAAGGAACTGTTGACGTTGCTGGTATCAAGGAGTCCTGTAGAAATACAAAACCAGTATTCTAAGTAAAAAGTGTGTTCAGTGGCGAATCAAAAAGTATACAAAATGAACTAATCGAGTGCATTTCAGACTACATCAATGATTTTGTAAAAACTGAATTGGAAACTGCTGGGTTTTTTTCTGTTCAGGTAGATGATACGACAGATATTACACAGGTGTCTCAGTGTTCTGTAATAGTGAGGTTCGTTAATGCTGATGGAGCTTTAGTGGAGCGTTTCTTAGGTTTCTATGATGTAAGTGCCGACAGATCATCAGAAACTTTGTTTGCTTATTGGACAAACTCTTGAGACCATTTGGCTACGAACACAAATTAGTAGGACAGTGTTATGATGGTGCAAGCGTGATGTCTGGCCATTTAAATGGACTCCAGAAAAAAATTAAGGAGAAAGCTCCTCTTGCAGTATTTGTGGACTGTTTGGCACACCGCCTAAATCTAGTCTTACAACAGAGTTGCAAAAAAATACGAAAATGTCGTATATTTTTTTCTTCTATTACTGGAATTTCTACCTTTTTCCATCACTCAGCGAAGAGAACCTACGCAATTACTTCTGCATCGGGACCACGCATTCCAACTGTAACACCTGTCCGCTGGAGCTCCAACTCGAAATTATTGAGTGTAATTGTGGACGACTGGGAAAAGTTGAAAGAGGTTTTCGAAACCATAGTCTGCTGTGAACAGTCCGACGATAATTCTACTCAACTTGCCAGAGGTTTTCTTCACGACATGAACAGTTTTGAATTCTTATTTCTGGCAGTAGTGTTTCATGACATATTTTGTTTGACAGATCTCTTGTTTGATGTTTTGCAAAAGAGGTCATTGGATGTTAACTACTGTATATCAAAAATAAGGACTACTTGTGACATGCTAGGAAACAAGCGGGACGAACAGTATTTTTCAGTTATCTTTGAAAAGACAAGGAAAATGACGGATATGCGCCTCATACGAGAGTACAGCTACCTGCGTCAGGATGAATGTGTTCAGATTTATCGAGCCTTATATTATGAAATTTTGGACCACATTTTGATGGAAATGGATGAGAGATTTCGCGATTGTAAAAAAATTAAATTTGTTTCCTTGCTGATACCACAAAATTTGAAGAATACCACACATGTTTTCCTTCTAGTGCACTTGAAAACGTGCAAAATTTCTTTGGATCTGTGTTCCCCAAGACACATCGCTTAAGAAACGGACTGTCTATTTTATATGCCGATGAGAAGTACAGACAGATTTCCACCGAAAAGATGTTCGAAATCCTTCATGAGGATAAGGACATTTTTACGGACGCTTATAAATAAAGTTGTTCTCCCTTATTCTGTCCATCTCCTCTACTACAGCATCTGTGGAAGTCCACGAGCCGCTACTGTTATAGAGTCTGTTAACCTATGGTGCACCGTAAAGCGCCACTTATTGTCTTCTTTATAAGTTCTCATATTTCCTTGTCATTCCTCAACCTTCCCAAAAGCTAATTTTTTGACTTTATTTCTTCACCACAATCTTTTACCCTTTCTGCGTTATCATAATCTTTGTTGTGTTATTATCTGTGGTCAAATTATTTTTCTTCTACTTCTTCCACGGGTTTATGTTTCCATTTAATTTAATTTCATCAGAAGTGCGTATTGTTAACGAAGGCAAGCGCTTTTTATTGTGATCTTAATTTGATTATTAATGTTTCCCTACTAAGCTATATAATTGGTATTTCGCCTCTTTACAATTTCCATGTGGTTTTATTTTGTAATCCTCTACCCAATGATTTTATGGCCTGAGAAGGCCGTTTTTTAATATTAAGCAAAGATATTTTTTATGACTTTGATACCATTCAAGGTTAGTAAAATTTCACTTGTTTTTCCATACCATTAAAACGTTTTACAATTTTACAAAAAGAAAACCTTAAAAATTGCTTTTTAAATTGTATAATTAAGGGCCTTAAGTAGTCTTTAATGACGACATTAAGAAGTCTTAACGTCGTCATTCAGTCGGCGGAAGTAGTTCCTTTGATATTTCGAGTCATATAAAAAAGTAATCTCACCTGAACTAGAGGAGCATGAAAACTTTAACACATCGAGCCTCCTGATGAAGATGATGTGATAACCGCAATAGAAAGAAATAAAAACAACAAAGCTCCCGGTTCTGTTAATCTTCCTGCGGAGCTTTTCAAAAACGGTGGCCCAGAGCTGGTTAAAACCCTTCAAGACCTTGTCATTGAAATATGGATAGAGAAGAAACTGCCAATAGCTTGGCAGAAGACAGTTATACGTCCGCTTTATAAAAAGGGGGATCAACTAGACTGTAACAATTACGGAGGCATTTCTCTTCTTCCTGTGGCGTATAAAATAATGTCCCATATATTGAACCAAAAACTGCTTCTACATGCTGATCAGGTGATTAGTCGATGTCAGTGTGGATTTAAAAAAGGGGAATCGATAGTAGACCAAGTTTTTATACTCCGACAAATTCTGGAGTAAAGTAGTGAACATAAACTACAAACCCATCACCTCTTCATAGATTTCAGAAATGCATACGATAGTATTGATAGACAAGAACTTTACACAGCTCTTGAAGAACTAGCCATACCAAAGAAATTAATAAGGTTGTGTAGGATGACAATGCTGACAGTGAACAGCATGGTGAGGCACCAGAATGACTTAACAGGAGAGTCTGACTATGGAAATGGAGTCCTCCAAGGCGATGCTCTTGCTTGCCTCCTCTTCATTCTTGCCTTAGATAAAGCTGTGAGAGATGCTGGAATAGATTCCTCCGAGACTGTATTCAACAGGTTGGTGCAGGTCCTAGGATACCCCAATAACCTAGATAAATCGGGATGTCACTTCGAGCAGTCACTGAAGCCTTTCTTGGTCTTGAAGGTCCCACAAGGAGGCTGGGTCTCATAATAAAAGAAAGCAAGTCAGTATACATGGCCACGGGGCAGGAAGCTAGAGAAGAAGAACGCGTCCCCCTTTGTTTATTTAGGATGCCAAGTTAACTCCGATGGGAAAACAACAGAAGAACAGAAGAAATAAAGCGAATAATCACCTCAGCTAATAGGTGCTTCTTTGGTCTCAGACCCCTGTTCCAGAGCAGAACAATTGCCAGGAGCATGAAGCTGCTTTTGTATAAAACACTAATCCGCCCAGTTCTGAGACGGTTCTGAGACCTGGACCATTTCTAGAAAGTCTAGTAAAGCCTGCTGGTTCATAAACGCAAAATCCTCAGCAGTATTTTTGGTCTAATATGTGTGGGAGGTGAATAGAGAAAAATGACCAACCAAGAACTGAACACTCTTCTGAATGAACCAGATATTGTGACAATTATAAAACTTGGTAGACTCAGGTGGGCTGGACATGTGATCGAAATGGGGGAGAATGAAATACCCAGAAAGGCACAGAACAGAACAGATCTATGGCACCAGGAGAGTTGGTAGATCCAAACTACGTTGGGAAGACTGTGTGGCTATGATGCACGCCATATCCTTGGGACCCGGAACTGGAGAGCAGCTGCACTTGACCGGGACAACTGGCGGAGGCTGTTTAAGAGGCCTTGACTCAGTAATGGGTTGTTGCGCTGCTGAAGAAGAAGATGATAAAAAAGCAAGATTGCCTTCGATATCTAGACATTAGAGGAAACCATAAAATTTGTGTAGTAAATGATCGTACACCGACATGAAAGCAAACCGCCTACGAACGTTTTTGCATTACTCCCAAAGGAATGAGGTATATTAGCAGATCACAAAACATACGTTGAGCGGCGAGACACTCACTTAATTTTGAATGAATGTGGTGGAGAAGGAGGATGAGGATAAGAAAAGGGAGAAGAAGAAGAAGAAGAAGAAGAAGAAGAAGAAGAAGAAGAAGAAGAAGAAGAAGAAGAAGAAGAAGGAGAAAAAGAATAACACTAATATAATAATAATAATAATAATAATAATAATAATAACAACAACAACAACAAAAAGAATTAGAAGAAGAAGAAGAAGAAGAAGAAGAAGAAGAAGAAGAAGAAGAAGAAGAAGAAGAAGAAGAAGAAGAAGAAGAAGAAGAAGAAGAAGAAGAAGAGGAGGAGGAGGAGAAGGAAACCGATGTAGGCTACCAATTCCTTTGCACAAGGTTTTTTCCATCATTTTTTTTTGTGAAGTTGTGCACATCCCTGTATAATTCCACTTTGTCATCATGTGGCGTATTTTTTTATTGTGCAAGTATTTTTATCGTAACGAATAATTTGTTAGTGTACTGCGTAATGTTACGCCTTACATTCTGTAAGGTAATCCACAGTTCCTTACTTGTCCGATCATGAGTAACTATGTGATTGGTAAAGAAGGCCATAATTATTTTACAATACTTTACCTAAGTAAGTAAACAAGAGCTGACAAACAACTGTAAACTTGATATTGATGTCCAGAAATAACATTTTGGGGTCAGAGTTTTGTAAAAATTTTAACCTTGAACTGATATAAATGTCTTAATTCATGGGCTATCTGCTTTGAGCAACCTCGTTTGCCTTATCGGTGGTAGCGTGACACAGTTCTTGTAGTATGTAAAACTTGTGGTCAGTTTTGTTCCATGTGTAGTGCCACATCAACTTGAACAACTTGAACTTTGACATAGTTGCCTTAGAGTGATCAGAGGATAGAGAGAGAACCTATAAAACCTAAGGATTTATTCAGGGAAGCAACTTTTCTGTAGCAAACTACAGGTGCATACTGTGCGTATTGCTGTCCCGATCTTCTTTAACTAAGTTCAGAGAAGTAATGTTTATGAGTTGTTCAGTTTGTTAAGTATCCGCTAGACGAATGGGACCTAGAGTCGTGTATAGGCCTACATATATCGAGGTGTTATTAGTTATTCTCGGTACACTATACATTATGACATACTACTACCACAGGAAGTTATCTGGCTTAAAAAAGAGGTATGTAGTGTCGGGGTCACTACCGTTGAGGTTTTTGGCGGGAAAAGTCTTACCCTGGCGGTGTTGCTGGGACGGGATGTAAAAAAAGAAATGAACGAATTTGCATATCTTTTATTTTATTTGTTTCTCACAATGCTGACTAATTTGTAAAAAAATGTTGTTAAAGAGAGGACAATTGTACGACTAATACGATATGTAGAATTTACATGCTACATTTATATCTCTAGAGAACGTTAAGACTATTATGGTATTTTTTAAAGTTGTGAAATCAGTTAATTGTTAACTATATGAAAAATATATTGTAATAACCGTCTGTGACTTCTCGTATATGATGTCCTTTCCTATTGGGAGATGTTTCGGGACACTTGTCCCATTTTCAAAGCATAAAATTTGTAGCACATATCATTCACTGATATACTTGTCAAACGTTAAAATCCATGCGTTATGATGACCACAAATAGCACATTTTAACACAACGAACTATATTACTTTTTGTAACATGAATATGCACATCGGGCAAACAGTGTACACTGCGCAGTGACCCGCCGCGCATTAACCACAATTGATTCTTGTTATCTTAGTATCCCAACGCGGTGTCGTACAATATATTAGATTTGAATATTAACTGGTCGTTCAAAATGTGTGGCTTGGCACTAGTGTCCCTGAACGCTTTGTACACCTCAAATTCCTCGAGTGCGTTCATATAACGTCCCCTACTGCAAAAGTGGAGGGGTTTTAAATTGGTTCCGAAATCGGTGTAATTATGATTTTCATTAATAAGATGTTTGGCGAATTTTGATTTGATGGTATCATAGTTGCGACAGATAGTGGGTGGTTTGTGTTCGTTAAATCGTTTGATGAAACCACTGCCCGTCTGGCCCACATAGAAAGCGTCACAGTCATTGCATGACAATTTATAAACGCCCATTTTATTCTCAAGGCAAGTGGATTCGTGGGTGCGAAGATTATTTAAGATATTATTTGTAGTCTTGTAAGTGACTACAATATCACTGTTTTTGTTTATGAGTGATTTTAAAATGTTCGGCATAAAATTGGTGTATGTTGCGGTGATATATTTGTGTGGTTTTTTTCTCCCGTGCAGTCATTGATAATTGGTTAATGTTCCTTTTTCTGTTTTTATGTTTCTTGAGAATGTTGTTTACGACGTTGGTATTGTAACCATTTGCGACTGCGATGTATTTGATGGTATTTAACTCGTTAAAAAAATCTTTGTTATCAAGGGGCAAAGATAAAAGTCTATGTATCATGCTGTGAAACGCAGCCATTTTTTGCGATATGGGATGAAATGATGTGGCATGTATCACGGTGTCTGTCGTCGTTGGTTTTCTATATATATTAAAATTTAATTTATTGTTGGTGTTTTTTGTGATTGTCAGATCTAAAAAGTTTAGTTGTCCATTGCCTTCATGTTCCAAGGTGAATTTCATATGTTTGTTAATATTATTTAAATAACTGTGTAATCGATCAATCTGCCGCTGTGTACCTTTATAAATTAAAAACGTGTCATCGACATATCTACCATAAAATATAATATTGTTACTATGTATATCATTCTCAAAGATATAGGAATTCTCGAAGTAATTTAAGTATATATCTGCAAGAAGGCCTGAAAGAGGTGAACCCATAGCTAATCCTTCTCATTGGCTGAAATATAATTTGTTACGGGTAAAGTAATTTTGGTCGAGGAGTTTCAGTTAATTGTGAAATCTGGGAAGCTGCTTGACCATTTCATTCACACCGAAGGGCACGTTAATCACTTGGCCCACAATACCGTAGTTCCCCTCATATCGAAGACGCCTGATTTGCATAAACTGTAGGCGTGGAGATATCAGACGTTGATGAGTGGATCTAACGGCGGCAAATGTGTTGGCTTTGGTGGACACGTGAAACCGTTACTCTTACTCAAAGTTGACATCTTTCCTTGTTTTACAGACGTCCAGGAGTTTGAGCACAACATAAACTGTTGAACGTCTTCATCTGCGAATTCTTTTAGTATGAATTGCACTGGTGGTTGTAAATCATTTTGGAACCATATACGTTCACAAACAAACTTCACAAACAAAACCCAACTCATTGCCGTACAACGAATTTTCAAAGTGGTCTGTCGCCAGACGCCAATGGGTTATAAACGCTAAATCTCGACTCGCAAACGTCTCATCTGCTTGTATTTCATAGCATTCTATCAGTTCTATCTCACTGTCGACATTCGTTGTTTGTGAACTAGCGTTGGACGTTGCGGCGTCTGCTCGCCTCGAATTTCGACGCTGCCTCATCCTCCGCGTTCGTTCTGCTGCTGTCATATGGACATTTTTGGATTCCTCATTTATTCTTCTTTTACTTTGTAAGCGTTTATGATAGGCATTTACCTTCTTGTTGTGAAGATATTCTGACTTTTTTTGTAATTTTAAGGAAAATTTGCCCAAGTTCGACACTTTGTCACTGTATTTTTATTAAGTTCTTTCACTATTATTACTATTAGTATTTGATTTTATACCACTTGTGGAGCTTTATAAGAGAGCACCTTAAATAACGTCCTACGCATACGCGTACTCGAGCTATACTAATTTTTCCGCGCACCGAACCGGTAATTTTTCACTCCAAATTGGCGGCCATTTTGTGATGGCGTGTGACGTCACGCGCTTAAGGTTAAGGGGAGTCGCTACTAAAAATTCTAAATATCTTAAAAAATTGTATTTATTTTTTATTTAATTGTTTTTCTAGATAAATGGTGTCCAAAATGAATACAAATATACATCAAATTATTGTTTTTTTATTTTGGGTACCCCAAAAAATTTTTTTCAAAAATGTTTTTTACATTTTTTGAATTTGATATATCTCAAAATTGGATTGACCAATTATGCTGTTCTTAATGTCATTTTAAAGCTAATAAAATTATCTAAAAATTCATGTATTTTCAAGACTGTCCATTACTTAGGTAACTGACAGTTATCAAAACTACATAGCAAATGAAGTTTTTCAAGATTTTTTCAAAATATAAAGTAATATTTCATGACCAAAAACTCAAAACTGAATAAAAATACAAGAAGTCTTAGATAATTATATGTAGAATAACCATACAAAATATCAGAGCTCTACATTGTACGGTTTTTTAGATATATAAACTTTTGTATCTATTTAACAGTGATTTGCGGAAAACGCTAGTTTTATAAAGTACTAACAACCAAGTGGTAAAAAGACATAGTTATCAATGTAAAATGGTTACCTTTATATTTTCTAGGGCATAGAATAGGTTTAAAAACTGTAGCTTACACAAAAATACAAATACAACACTCTTTATTTTAGATGCAAAATGTACATTTGCAAAGTAAATACACATTTTCTCACATAACATTGTTTACAATGTTTTCAAAATTCTCCAGGTCCATATGATAAATCCTCTTTTTCTTCTTCCTTCAGCAAAGCTAATTTTTTTTTTTCTGAATACTTCATACTTAGTTGATTTCCTTTTCTCAGCTAGATTTAGTCTCCTTTATCTAGCTGTCTAGCAATTCTTGCCGTGTTTGTTCCAGGGCTTAGGCCACTTGCGGTTTGAACTGTATTCAGATGCCCTGTATTGTATTCACAAATGACGACACTTATGGCCATTAGAAGTGTGTTTTTAGATAAAAATACAGTTTTTGGTCACTTTGAACACAGAAGATGATGCAAAGCTTCATTAGCATTTTGTGTCTTCCCTGACACACATCTATTCAGTAAACTGTCTGATGCTAACCTCTGATATACAGGCAAGATTCTAGCAGTAACGTTTTCAGTAAGAGGAATTTTCATTTTCTCATTATGTGATTCTGGAGTTTCATTTCTTGCAACATTTACTTATAACAATTGATTTAGTTAGACACTCAGGACAAGGAAATAAACATAAAATATCGGTATGGAGAACCATACATGACTTCCATATTCTAAGATTTATATTTAAAATCATTTTCACCCAAACAGCCAGGCTGTGTCTTACCTGCCTTTTTATTGCTGTATTAAATGAAAAATATTATATTACATTAAAATGAAAAAATTATAATTTTATTGCCTGGCAACAAAATTATTTTATTTTTAACAATTACCATTGTATCAAAAAGTTTAAATAAATTTTCAAGTACTTTACTCTTGTTAAAACGTAAAAAGTTGCAGGTAAACTACCCCTTCCCCTTAACCGATCTTCACCAAAATCGAAAGTCATTGAGACTCTACAATTCAGGGACGTATGCAAAAAATTATTTGATTCTGTTTGAATTTGCGGCTGTTATCGTTTGCCATAGAAAATACCCTTGTTAAAAAAACGTTGCAGGTAAACTACCCCTTTCCCTCAACCGATCTTCACCAAAAACAATAGGTCTTGAGAACTCTACAATTTAGGGCTGTATGCAAATAATCTTTTGATTCTGTTTGAATTTGAGGCTGTTATCGTTTGCCATAGGAAATACCCTTGCTAAAACATAAAACGTTACAGGTAAACTACCCCTTTCCCTTAACCGATCTTCACCAAAAACAATAGGTCTTGAGTACTCTACAAATCAGGGCTGTATGCAAAACACTATTTGATTCTGTTTGAATTTGCGGCTGTTATCGTTTGCCATAGAAAATACCCTTGTTAAAAAAACGTTGCAGGTAAACTACCCCTTTCCCTCAACCGATCTTCACCAAAAACAATAGGTCTTGAGAACTCTACAATTTAGGGCTGTATGCAAATAATCTTTTGATTCTGTTTGAATTTGCGGCTGTTATCGTTTGCCATAGGAAATACCCTTGTTAAAACATAAAACGTTACAGGTAAACTACCCCTTTCCCTTAACCGAACTTCACCAAAAACAACAGACCTTGAGAACTCTACAATTTAGGGCTGTATGCAAATAATCTTTTGATTCTGTTTGAATTTGCGGCTGTTATCGTTTGCCATAGAAAATACCCTTGTTAAAAAAAACGTTGCTGGTAAACTACCCCTTTCCCTTAACCGAACTTCACAAAAAACAATAGACCTTGAGAACTCTACAATTTAGGGCTGTATGCAAATAATCTTTTGATTCTGTTTGAATTTGCGGCTGTTATCGTTTGCCATAGGAAATACCCTTGTTAAAACATAAAACGTTACAGGTAAACTACCCCTTTCCCTTAACCGATCTTTACCAAAATCAACAGATCTTGAGAACTCTACAATTCAGGGCTGTATGCGAAACATTATTTGATTCTGTTTGAATTTGCGGCTGTTATCGTTTGCCAAACAAACAAAATTACCCTTGCTAAAAAAAAACCGTTGCTGGTAAACTACCCCTTTCCCTCAACCGATCTTCACCAAAAACAATAGGCCGCGAGTACTCTGCAAATCAGGGCTGCATGCAAAAAATTATTTGATTCTGTTTGAATTTGCGGCAGTTATCGTTTGCCATAGAAAAAAAATCTACAGACAGACAGACACACAGACAGACAGACAGACAGACAGACAGACAGACAGACACACAGACACTTTTCGGAAAACGACTTTTTTTCATGTTTTGAGTGTAGTAGAATCAGAATCTGCAATAATCTCGAACACGATTTTTTTTGCCATCACCATACTTCCATTCCTTAAGGAATATGGAAGTAAAATGAAGACAACAGTTTTGTATCAACTAATGCATAATGAGGAGCTTCACTATTTATACGAAGTATAAATATCATTTTGATACCTATTATATAATGCAAAACCAGTAGGAGGATTTTTATTTTCAACTGGACTTGCAGTTTCATCACTAACATCAAACCTCAAAGTTGAATCAACATTATTGTTTACACAACACATAACCTCACTTTTTTCTTCACTTCTTGATACATTCTCACGGCTGATGTTAGCCCACCTCCTAGCAATATTTGTCTTATTTCTACTTGATAAGTTTATCTTTGCATTCTTTCTTCTACCCATTATTAAATTTTTGCAAATAAAAAACATAAAGTGTGTAAAACAAAAAAAAACTGTACCACACGCTTGTAAATACTAATGTTATTCATAACCGACTTGAAGTAAACAGCTGATTGTTTTTAAAGGTAAACATGTTGTTTCTATGGAAACATTCCTACACAGAATGGAATAAACAGGCCTACTGTATAAAAAATGCATACTGAAGTTGTTAGATGTGAAAAATAGAAAGCAACAAACATTTTATTCTCAGACACCATATCTGCAAATTTTTTACGCTGACACCACTTCAAACAAGTGAATTTTTCATACCTAAAAATATGATAAATATTCATCTACCATTTTTTTACTTCCATATTCCTTAAGGAATGGAAGTATGGTGATGGCAAAAAAAATCGTGTTCGAGATTATTGCAGATTCTGATTCTACTACACTCAAAACATGAAAAAAAGTCGTTTTCCGAAAAGTGTCTGTGTGTCTGTCTGTCTGTGTGTCTGTCTGTCTGTAGATTTTTTTTCTATGGCAAACGATAACTGCCGCAAATTCAAACAGAATCAAATAATTTTTTGCATGCAGCCCTGATTTGCAGAGTACTCGCGGCCTATTGTTTTTGGTGAAGATCGGTTGAGGGAAAGGGGTAGTTTACCAGCAACGGTTTTTTTTTAGCAAGGGTAATTTTGTTTGTTTGGCAAACGATAACAGCCGCAAATTCAAACAGAATCAAATAATGTTTCGCATACAGCCCTGAATTGTAGAGTTCTCAAGATCTGTTGATTTTGGTAAAGATCGGTTAAGGGAAAGGGGTAGTTTACCTGTAACGTTTTATGTTTTAACAAGGGTATTTCCTATGGCAAACGATAACAGCCGCAAATTCAAACAGAATCAAAAGATTATTTGCATACAGCCCTAAATTGTAGAGTTCTCAAGGTCTATTGTTTTTGGTGAAGTTCGGTTAAGGGAAAGGGGTAGTTTACCTGCAACGTTTTTTTTAACAAGGGTATTTTTTATGGCGAACGATAACAGCCGCAAATTCAAACAGAATCAAATAATGTTTTGCATACTGCCCTGATTTGTAGAGTACTCAAGATCTGTTGTTTTTGGTGAAGATCGGTTAAGGGAAAGGGGTAGTTTACCTGTAACGTTTTATGTTTTAACAAGGGTATTTCCTATGGCAAACGATAACAGCCGCAAATTCAAACAGAATCAAAAGATTATTTGCATACAGCCCTAAATTGTAGAGTTCTCAAGACCTATTGTTTTTGGTGAAGATCGGTTGAGGGAAAGGGGTAGTTTACCTGCAACGTTTTTTTAACAAGGGTATTTTCTATGGCAAACGATAACAGCCGCAAATTCAAACAGAATCAAATAGTGTTTTGCATACAGCCCTGATTTGTAGAGTACTCAAGACCTATTGTTTTTGGTGAAGATCGGTTGAGGGAAAGGGGTAGTTTACCTGCAACGTTTTTTTAACAAGGGTATTTTCTATGGCAAACGATAACAGCCGCAAATTCAAACAGAATCAAATAATTTTTTGCATACGTCCCTGAATTGTAGAGTCTCAATGACTTTCGATTTTGGTGAAGATCGGTTAAGGGGAAGGGGTAGTTTACCTGCAACTTTTTACGTTTTAACAAGAGTAAAGTACTTGAAAATTTATTTAAACTTTTTGATACAATGGTAATTGTTAAAAATAAAATAATTTTGTTGCCAGGCAATAAAATTATAATTTTTTCATTTTAATGTAATATAATATTTTTCATTTAATACAGCAATAAAAAGGCAGGTAAGACACAGCCTGGCTGTTTGGGTGAAAATGATTTTAAATATAAATCTTAGAATATGGAAGTCATGTATAGTTCTCCATACCGATATTTAAGATAAAGGATGACTTAAAAAATAATAAAAGTGAAAAAATTTTTTTTTTATTATTTGTTGATTTTTGGTGATTTTCCAGTAGCGACTCCCCTTAATATCACGTGACATTCTTCCATCTTTGGTATTTTGTTTATTTAAATATACGTTATAGATTTAAAGATATTAAAGTTGTCTGGTATACACAAAATCGTAACAGCGACTTTCGCATAGGTTCCCTCCACACCGGACCCGCTGTGTAAGACGTTTTCCGTCAAAAACCAACCACTGTAAGTGATCTAACACTAATAGCTTGTTTCAGTGTAACTACGCATTTGCAATCTGTGTGCTGTCTCTGCCTAATCACTATCACAATTACACCAATTATAATCTCTTGAATTTAGACCTCCTTAAGGTCACGACACATTGGAAAAAATGTCTTATTGTAATGAATCACTTCGTTTTTCATTCATACATATTTTAACCAATTACTTTTTTACTTACGTCTTATTTATTTATGCCCCACTGTTGTAGGCGTCATTTTGTAATCATGCGTGTATCTACCGCCACTTATACTATAATGTATTAGTGCTGTTTCGTGGTTTATTAATGATATTAACCATTAATTATGTTAATTAGGTTAATGTTGGTCTTTTTGGTATTTTAGTGTAGAGAGAGGAGGAGAGATTATCGTCGGTTAGTGCAATTTGAATATTCCCGCACTTCTGGTTAATGAGCGATCAGCTCTAACCGTACTCTAGCAGTTGTAGGTTATTTTCTCTTCTCGTCGTCGGCAAGGCTATATTCGCCTATGTACCTGCTCGCTCCCACTAATATCTGTAAACACACTCTTAGCCTATTTGCAAGTATTAAATAATAACTCTTTTATAGGTAATTATTGATTTTTATTTTCTGCTTATTGGTTCAAAAAAATGTAAATGGTTCGGTCTTGGGTCGACCTTGACAGATTCGTATCGATTCGTTACGTGAATCCGACCTTCAACAAGTTTCAAATAATTATAATGCAAATTAATAATCTCAGGGCTTGGGTTCTTTGGGCTGTTAAGAAGTCAGAAATGTTTTAAAAAGGCGTACAACACATTACAAATATATAAAAATAAGAAATGTTAATTATTAATGTTAACAAATATGAAAGTTATGTTTTTAACTAAGTGCGTCAACGACAGACTTTGTCTGCACTGGAAAATAACTGCTTAACAAGATGGCCGCCCGGTCAGTTAACTAAAAGACACGTGCTTCCTCTGTTTTTGTTGAAATAAAATGTTATTATTGTTAACCACCGTATTAATGTTCAGTGGTTATCCTAATTATCACTGTAGATAGTTTATATAGTGTAGTGAAGTTGATCTATGTGTAGTGTTGTTACGAAATTACTTCGGAAATATATTTACGTCACTTGGCGTATAATGCAGCAAGCCAGTTTTCTAGGATTTTTGATATTGGTGTAGATTTAAGCTTCCATCGGTCAGTGGTAGTTGGTTTATTTTATCTATCAGTTTTTTTAGTATGTTCTCCTCTTCTGTGGTTTTGTTTTAAGTCATTAATTTTATTTAAGATTGATTTTTTTATCTTCACTCTTTAGGCGTCAGCTATACGGTTTTCACCTTTTCTGTCTTGCGTTCAACAATACAATAATAATTCTTCTCGTCTTAGTAACGGTTTTTTGACCAGTAAACTCTGGCTTTGATTGGTCAGTTTGCACGAACTTGAGGTCAAGCGGCATATAGTACTGAAAATCATATCCTTGCCTTCCAATGTCAAAACATACTCCTTTGTTACCTTTTGTTTAAGTTAAAATTAATTTACATAGTTTTGTTCCTATTACAAAGCTCTACATTTTGGTACATAATTTTATATGGGTTGACTTTATAATAGGCGTTTTTACACCTTTACAAGAATTCTAAATCTGGACCATAGTACTGCCCTAACTTTTATTATACAATATTTAATTTTTGTCGGACTAATTTAATTTGGTTCACAATTATTCTAAAACTTGTGTCTTACTTAAATTTTGGTCCTTTTTTATTAGTTTGCCAATGTTAACTCGTTATTTATTCATTTCTGACTTTACTTTTCTCTATATTATCTATCTGGCCTATGTCTTAAATTGTCATTATGTTTTAAATGATATTATTAATTAATCGAATACCTCCTTTGAACCCTTTAGCCTGATTACAATATTGTTACAAATGTTTTGACATCTTAAATTGCCTTAAACATTAATAAAGATACTAATAAAACATGTTATGTTAACATCCTAAATCATAATATTGCCTTCGTGGCTAGGATTATGCTTACAATCTATCAAACAATAACAAAATATTTCGTGTACCGCTGTATTATTAAGTGGTAACACAGAATTGCCTATAGGCTTATTACTGAACAATAAAATAGGTCTTATTACTAATTCAATCATGAGTCTTTTACTTAATACTAACACCAATGCCTATCCTTTAGTTTTTTTAATGGTATCACACTCTACTGTTTCCTTTTATTGTCACTTTAGTTTATGGCATTCATCATCAGTGAATGTCATAGGGAATTCATTTATAGTAGTTTATTGTTTTAGGTATGGGGAAATCATTAAGTCACACAGTCCTCTCTGTCGCTTAATGACTGGCACTGTTTGTCACTTGTTACAATTAGCATTTTTACAAAGTTTAATTCTTACTTACTACAGTACAGGGCTTTATTTATAACACCTGACTGTGTTGTACTTCTTTTATCATTTTATCCGTTTATTTTCCTATTCATTTTGGGTTTGTTTAAATAATTTATTTGATTATTTGCATTATAATCTTAGTTATGTGGGGCTCTATTTATGTCGCATTACAATATGTAGTGTTAACTTACACTGGTTACTGTATTCGCTACGCGGTAATTCGTACTAATTTTGGCGGGATAGGTCAGATTCTTGACCTAATGTCACATCAACCACTAAGATGTGAGTATGACTGAATTATGAGAATTATTCCGACTTTTCAGGTAAAACAATAAACAACCAATTTTAAGTAATAATAACAAGACAGAGGCCGATTGTGGTAACACAGTCCTGTTTGACAGTTTCTAATGCTCTTTATTAAAGTGAATTTTAATATGACTTTCTTGAAGTTGCTTGAGCTTTCAAGAGTTTTCCAGGCCTTGTAAAGGCTGTTGTTTCTAACAAAAAGTAGAATGGACTATGAAAAGTAAATAATTATATACAAATTATTATATAAATAAATATATGTTGTATTTAATTTAATAGTAAATAAATAATTTAAGATAATTTAATTAGTAATGTAACCGTGTCGCTCTGTCTACTTTTCAAGTATAGAGGTTGCCGGCAACAGAGGCGCCGTGTCATCTGTCCAGGGTTTCTGTAGACAGTTCTGTGTACGCATTTGTGTGTGCGATTTCTCATAGGTAAAATATACCAGTTGTAGTCGTCGTCCTCGTCGTTAACTTCAAGGATTAGACCTTATGACCCGTTCCCGCCCGACACTCACCTCTTCCTAGGTCGGTCGATACTGCGTCTTTCAAAAGGTATATGTTGGAAAGCTAACTTTGCAAAATCTGTCACTTTCCATTTTTAACACTTGATCGTGCCATCGCTTAGGATAAACATAAAATGTTTTGGGTAAAGAGAAAATGTTAAGCTCCTTCCGATCAATATAATTACTAAGTTGACCTCATTGAATGCAACCTTTAACTGATTGGAGGAATTTCATTTCTGCCGACTGAATACTTGTTTCGTCACTCCCTCTAATCAGCCACGTCTCACACCCGTATAGTACCGCTGCTACCGCCATCGATCTGTCTCCTTTCTACAATGCTTGCGCCGTTCTGTTTGTTGTGTCACATACTCCAAACAATATGCCTTACCTTATTTTCAAAATCCCTATCCCTATTTTCTTTATCCCATAAGAGATAAAGAGAGATACGGCAGCCCAAGTAACTGAAGTGATTTACTTGTTCTAGGCAAAAAAAATCTTGGATCGAATGGTGTCTGTCCCACAAAATACTACTATCTTGGTGTT
Organism: Magicicada septendecula; assembly: GCA_034769895.1. NCBI lineage: Eukaryota > Metazoa > Arthropoda > Insecta > Hemiptera > Cicadidae > Magicicada > Magicicada septendecula. Next base: position 156,681,955 of record CM068369.1, read on the forward strand.
TGACTTAGAAATTTCGCAACTGTAGTGTTTTGATATTAGGTAGAGCTTGGGTACCGTTTTCTGTAGCTCATCCTTACTAGACGCAAGTGTCCTCTGATAGTCAGCGAATAACAGTGTATTAACTATTAACTTACACCTTCCGGTGGAGCACAGTTCCTCTAGATACTTTGGCTTTCCAGAGTTTGATAATATGTTCAAGTTGGAACGAAATGGGGGACAAAACACAACCCTGCTACACTCCTTGGTTAATCTAAATCAGTTTAGGAATATCATTCTCCCTGCAATTACTAAAACGGCATTTCTATAACCTGTAAGCTTTTAATAACTTCCACTATCTGCTCCGGATAACCCATTCTTAGAAGCACCGCTTACAGCGTATGTCTGACAACTCAGTCAAAGGCGTTGGTATAATCAGTAAAGCTATATGGATCTCTCGATTATAATTTAGATGTTTTTGGATTATTTGCTGTAATGTGAACATGGGATCTATGCCTGCCGAAAACCATTCTTCCCCCATGAGAGTGTCTCCAATGACCTGTATTCGCGCTGTAATTATCTTAGCATGTAATTTGTAACCAAAGTTTAACAAGCTTATTTATAATTGTTTACGTCTGTTCTATTAACCTTCTTGTACAAAGATATTATCTTCGCCACTGACTATTCTTTTGAGATACTTTGTTGTCTCCAAAACATATTGATTAAATACAAGATTCTAAGTACCATGTCTGCTACATATTTCAAGCGTTCCACACGTATGTTATTTGTTATGCATTTTCCTAAAGGCATCGTCCACTGAGAACTGACACTGGACACAGAGAAGTAACTGGTTTCTGAGAAGTGACATCATCCACATCTCCACTCCCTTCGTCACTAGTGCTCCTGTCTGCTTTACCACCTATTCTGAACCAAACCAAACTTCCTTGTAATGTGCCTCTCACTGTTTGCCAGATATAATATCTGTTTTGAGAGTTCTGTACGTCCTCATTTAAGTGTTTTAAGATTCCATATACAGTTTCCTGTCTACGATGCACATCATCTTCAATGCATCTAATATATAACTCTCATGCCTCCAGATGGGCGCTCCGTACGACAATTGTTAACGCTCTGCTCCTCTTGTATATAAAGTTCTTTACTCTCTGTAATTTCGTTGGCCACAAATATATTTTATGTTTGCTGTTTCTCCTTAATTGCAAATGCAAATCCTCATTAAAAACTATTAATTCCTTTCTTTATTTGTAATGCTTTCTTCTCTTCCTTAGGACTTTGCTTGGTGCCGTATGGATGATACTCTTAATATTTGCCCACACTTCCTATATAGAGTCAAGTATAACACTTTATTAAACATGATGAGATATTGCGGCCTGGTAAAAAAATTGTTCCCTCATTTTGCAATAAGTAAGTTTTTATATCTCTTTACTCCTTTGTGTTCCGGTCACAAGTTTTACTCAGGTACTAGGAATACTTACCAAGATAATGATCCTATCCAATTTCTGCACCTCGAAACATATGAGTGTCTAGTATAAAACTGCTGATTCCTTGTTGACAATGATATAGTCAGTAGTAGGCCTACTTCGGAGCCCTTATTTGGAGGTACATTTATTAATATGTTTCTTTCAAAAGAACGTGTTTGTAATCTTAAGCTCATTAAAAGTCACAAATTGCCCTAATTCATTATTATCGTAATTAAACGTTACTTCAACTTCAGTACCTATAAAAGCGTTAATAAGCCGCCTGCTAACCCTTACATTAAAGTCTCCTAAAGTAGCAAAATTTATTTGTATAGCTCTGGTTACAAACCTTATGCAGAGTACCATAAACCATGGTGTTCCCGACTTTCTTTCCTTCCTCGGGAATCCCAGATTCCTATTACTACAAGACGACCCTTCTTACCCTTTACATCAAAGTTAATATTTTTTATTTAATGCAAGTAGTGACTGTTTTCTTCCATTCCAAATCTATAACTGCTGCAACTTCTTTTCCTTTAGAATCATGTGTATTCTGGGAATTCAGACTACTCCATATTATTATTTTATTCTCAAAGTTCATGGTTCCTTTCAACTTCCTTTCGGTTTCTGCTGGCCTTTTTATACTTTATTACTTCACTTATTTCTAGTATTTTTTTTAGTCATTTCTCCCCTAATGTTCCATGTTGCAATACTAAGTGTGTTTGAAATCCATTTTCGTTTGACTTTTCTACTGCCGTGTTCGGTACGATGAAATTCGTCCTTTCAAGGCATTTGTTGCCGAGCAACTGAGTATGTATGCATAATGCAGGCCTGTAGATAGGTAAGCGGATGATGAAGCTGCCACCTCAAGGTATTCCTCTGTAAGTTGCTTTCTGTCACAGTTTTCCTGTGCATCGCTATGCAGTTTTTACTGAGTGTACTCAAGCCACTAGTTAACCTTGCAAGCCTATCTGGTATCCTTGCCGCCTCGATCCGGGGCTACTTATTGAGGGTCACTCATTATTCACACCTAATCCTCATATCAGGCGGCCGTTCGTTATCCGCCACTTGCAACCCTCCCACTTGGGTAGACTTAATGAACACGGCTGAAGCCTATCCTGGGTCAGCAGCTGTTATAAAAAATAATTATAAATTATAAAAAATAATAAACTCAAAAGGTTAATGCCCGGCTGAAATTCATAGACAAATCACAGCTGTTTATGGTGACATTATTACTCGACAAAGTGCTCAAATAGTGGCATGAATTCTCAGAAGGAAGAACTGATGTTCGTGGTGAACAAAGGAGCAGCAAGCCATATTTGATTTCTGACAACCTTCTCCAAGATATCGTAGAAAAGCATTTTTCAGATAGACGACTGGCAATAAAACAATTACATAAAATGATTCCTGAAGCATTTAAAACTTCATAAGTCTCATAAGTCTGTGGAGACAAAATTATGTTATAAAAAAATGTATGTTCGTTGGGTGCTCAAAATGTTACAGGGCGAGCAGGAAAAGAAGAGCGGATGGACCATGCTCACGTCTCCTCGCACACGATGTGCAAAGGAAGGAGACAAATTCCTGAGCTATATTGTACCCGGGGATAAAACCTAGGTTTATCACATGGCTTGCCTGAATCGAAGATAATCATTTTAATGGCGCTATACACATTCCTCCAAAATTAAGAAATTCAGAATATTAATTCGGCAAAAAATATGTCTTCAATTTTTTGGGACAGGAGAAGAGTTCTTCTTTTCCATACTTGAAAACGAAACAGTTACTGCTGATGAAAATAAAAAAATTCTACGATGCCGAATTAGACGAAAAGTGAGGTCATGATGTGGTTTAAAGGAGACTTCTTTGACACGGAGACAGCAGACTTCCCCGTCACTTGGAGATTATGTTTTAGTACTTGGAGATGTTAACCTTTAAGTTTACAATATGTGTGACAGAATAAAACAAGTCGATCGTGATCTTTACTTTGTACTATGAAAGAGATGACAAAATTTCACGGTGGTTCCAGTAACTTCTTTGACACGGGGGTTCAAAGCTAGTCTCCAGGCTTAATTATTACTTGGAGAGTAGCTGTGATTATGTTTAAAAGTAAGTATACATGTTTTAAGTAATTCTAAGACGAGGAAGTGTAAATAAGTATTAAAAAATGATTTTAAGGCTTTTGTATCTCTACTTTTCGGACGCGACTCGTAAATTCAGATTTCTGTTTTCCCATATTTATCTTCTTACATTTTAAAATAGTTTAAAATTGTGAACGACTATATGTCGATAGTTGTTATTAGTGCCCCAAAATAAGGACTTTTAGCAAATTTATGACCTGACTTTCTTGTATTGGTCTACATAAATTTATGTAGAAATTTACAATAAGAGAAACATAAAATTGCCACAATTATATGAAACGCTTAAGGTTTTGTGGCACATAGATTAGAATTCAAGTTTATAATAGAATATTATATTTGTACAATTGTTACCTATGCATAAATATAATTACACTTAATTATACATAATTTAAATTGCTAAATGTAACATGAAAAGATGTTTAGATGTATGTAGAAATATTTAGTTCTTATAGACGAATTTTTTTTACAGAAATGGAATTACCAATATGGCTGAACGCTGAATTTTTGTCAGCAGCTATTGCCGACGGTGAGGAGCACGTAGACGTTCTAGAGTACGAGGTTACGCCTGCAGTACCAGAGGGCAGTAATTATCTCGGCTGCATTTATAGAATTAGGTTAACTTATGAGAACAGAAGTAACAAAGAAATACAAACCACGTCTCTTATCGTCAAAGCTCCACTGGTTAATGGTATTATACAAGAGTTTGCTGATAAACTAAATACAGTTGGCAGAGAGACAGAAATCTATAATGTAGTGTTGCCAGAAATAAACAGATTTCTAGGAGAAGATACAGCGACGCCGAAAAAATATTTCTCACTTAGAGATGATGTTTTAGTACTTGAAGATCTTAACCTTCAAGGCTACACTATGTGTGACAGAATTAAACAACTCGATTATGATCATTGTCTATGTACTATCAAAGCGTTGGCAAAATTTCACGCCGGTTCCGTCGCCTTACAGAATGCAAATCCGGAACTTATAGAGAAAGTCGGTAAAGAAGTCTTATTTGCCGAAGATACTGGGTGGACGGAAAATCAAGGAAATTTTATCAAAAAATGTTTTACGTATTCGGCAAACGCGCTCAAATGTGTCAAATCTTACGAATCGTTCGGCGAATTAATATTACAACAGATAGGTACGACACAAGACAAACTCGTTAATCTATTTACAAAACAAAAACATTTTAAAGTGTTGAACCATGGAGATGTGTGGACTAATAATATTCTCTTTAAACATGATAAACAAGGGAGGGTGACAAATGTGAAGCTGGTGGATTTCCAGTTGTGTAGATACGCTACACTCGGCGCCGATATTCAGTATTTTCTAGTAATGTGTCCCAACGCAGACGTACGTCAAAACGGGTTTGACGACCTCCTGGATGAATATAGGAACACTCTAAATTTCACCTTGCGTATGCTGAACTGTAACGTACAACTGTCTGCCGGAGAACTAGAAGAGGAAATTAGAAGTGCAGAGTCTTATGCATTGTTTGTTATGTGTTGTTATCTCCCGATTATGATGGCCGATCCTGAAAAACCACCTAAACTAGACAACGATAAAGAGGTTTTAGAAAGTTCTGATCCTAACGTTAACACATTTTTACAAATATATTATAACAATCTTTTCCTGGACTTACTAGTCGAGCACCTGAAGCGACTAGAGGAGAATGGATACTTCAGTTGAGCGTTTTAATCACGCAATATGATTATTATTATTCACGCAACTATAATCACACACGCGTAGTTAGATAAATTCAGTTATCAGATATTATTCAGTTAGTATTTTATAAAGTAAACCAAGACAAATTATATAGTATAATGAAATATACATTTTAAGTGCGGTACTGCAAGTTTTACCTCAATGTTTCACGGATGCTTTTTCTAAACGATTCAGTCTTAGCTAAAATAGAACTACTGTTTAAGATGTTTGTATTAAAATACAGCAAATTTAGATAAACCTTTGAAAACGAAAGGCCACTCCCAAACAAACATTTGAGTCTTAATTTTATTATATTGTTCAAATGTTAAGAAAGATTAAATGATTTTCATTTTATTGTTTCAGTTTTGTATAGACTGCAATGATCGTACGGTTACTACGTAAATAGTAAATTTAATTATTCAAACACTTTCTGATGTATACGCAATAACAAAACACGCAAACGTTTACTTGAAATTCAGTGAATATGCAAATCTGTTTATATGCTTGTGGGAATATATATTGTGTTCGAGGAGTGTGAATGTCTATTTTACAAAAAAAGATATACCTGTACATGTAATAATATGATGAATTAATAAGAAAAACGTTAAATATTATTACAATTGGAAACAATTAATACGTTTTGCATGAGAGCTTACAACATGTGAACCGTCACTACGGTCGTCATTAAGGGAGCATCGTTGGAATCCTGGAGACAGATGTTATCCCTCCTACATCGTCCAAGGCAGTGGTGCGGATTTCACAAGATTTTTCGCAACGTTTGGCTTCTTTTTTCTACAATAAAAAATGTTCACGAATCATTTAAATGTTTTCTTTACTTCATCTTATTACTAGCTGATCTGTTTCGTATGATTACTCATTTTTGTCTACTTTAAAAAAACTCGTAACAAATTTGTAGTGAATCATCATTTCCAAGATATTTAATACAGCTTGTATGCTCGTCAACCATTTTTTACACAGCAGGTGCAAAAAACTCGAGGCGACACGTTTACAAATTGACTCCCTAGTTTAAGATTTTTGAAGTTCCTTTTAACATATTAAAGTTTTAACACAGTAATTTATATTTTGAAACAAAGGGTTTTCGGTAATAGTTCCAAGTGACTACCTTGTGTCTGACAGCCACAGAGCGTGCAAAACAACCGGGTTTTTTGTGTTTCTACGTAAACTACAGGTTAAGACTGGGTGCAAAAGCAAAGACATCACAGAAAATAAGTAGTTTTGTTTTATGTAAATAAGGTAAAATTGACGTTGTTAGGTTAACATGCAAACTATCCTAACTACTAACCTTTCTCGATTTTAGGTTACGGCTGTATCCCCTTGCCTGTTACTATACGTGTCTCCCTTTTTTGTGACAGAACTCGTTTTCCACTAATATTCGGTTTTTGTACAGGTCACTGGAAAAGCAACCAACCCGAAACAGCATCAAGTTTCAATGATTGTAATTACACATTTGTTCGCAGACTGCAAATAAAAAGTGCGAATTTTTGCTTCCGCACCTAGTTTTGGCCTGTAGTTTACGTAGAAACACAAAAAACCCGGTTTTTGGAAGTTTTGTGGCTGTCAGAGACAAGGTGGGCATTCGAAACTATTACCATGTTTTCATGTTAATTCTGAGTACGCATTTCAGATAAAGAAGATGTACAAGTAAGGAAAAGAACATCTGAAGAAATCGACAAGTATAATTAAAACATATAATTGACTGAAATGGACGATAATATGACAGTATGTCATAGAACTTCTTCAGAGCGCTCCCTAACTCGCGTTTACAGCCTTTTGTAATGATACTTCTGAATAAGTGTAGAGGCACTAATTAAACAACAAGTGTAGAGAAAGAACAGATTGTGATGGTCTAGCAGTGAGGTTATTATTCTCAGATAGAATTAGTTTCAATAAAAATCAGAGTCTGAAACGGCACGGTCAGTGTATAAATTTCTAAAGCGTCGGCTTGTGTGTCCCACTTTAAAAAAATTGTATATCGCGACTTCCAGGGACTTCATTTTGTTGGCACGCTTTACTGCTGCTGGGCCTCAAAAGCGCAACACACAGAATACACCAAAAATAACATAATATACAACAAAATCAACGAAAATACTTATTACTGTATATGTCTCTCTACACATTATAACATACTTCTCAAATATCCCTAAAGTTTAACATAATTCCCAAAAAGGGGAGAGGTGTGAGTAAAAAATTTTTGAAACACTAGTTAGTGAGCAGAGTCGAACTCGACCCGTTTATTTCAAAACTAAATGAGCCTCGAAATTTTACGTAATCATAAGTCAGTCATCAAAAGTCAATTACTGAGTTAATTTAGCTCAAAATAAACTGAATATAAAAAAGATTAAATACTGAATAAATTTTATGCTAACATTCAATAATTGTATAAATTACATACTGGAGAAACTGATTACTGAATATAGAACAACTCCATAAATCAATACTAGTTTACAGTTAATGGTGTTCAGCGTACAAGCTGTGATCTGTTCATAAAAATTCTAACACTGTTATGCATCACAAAATATTAATAAAAAATTTCGTTCCTGTCACATAAGGTGAGTATACTGGTTTATCTCGCTTTACATTAGTAATTGTACTATAACTTCCACTGAAAGTTGTTAACGGTTAAGTTTTACTTGGTAATCCGTAGAGGCTCGCTCACAACCTGCTGTAGCCGGTCGCAACGGGTGCGTGTTTCTCAGCTCATGCCATGGACCGCTGCTGTGTCCATACTGGAAGAACGTGTGAAGAAAAACTACATCGAGACCATATTCTCGTATTCTCACTCCTGTACGTCGAACCAAGCTTTGAACTGAAAGTTCCACATCTTTTAGTATACTTTATGCACCCACACAGTTTGATTAGCACGCACACATTCATTCATACAGTGCGTAATCACAGTTTACAAAATTACAAAATTACATTACAAAATTACAACTTCAATTTATATATACAACAAGTACTGACATTGAACTTTACATATCTTTGCTTTTTTTTTTAAATTGACTGACTGAAAATTGGTTTTAGTCGAGGCTGACTATTACAAACAAGTCTTGATTGGTTATGAATAACAATCTTTTTACAGAAATTACAGGTTTTCTTCTTTTTTACAAACGTAATATACAAAAATTATTCGCCACTAGCATTGATTTACGATAACCCAAAAAATCATAGTTACTTTGGTAATCGAGGCTCCCAAAATCGCCGAAAGTTCGGCGACGGGCGGCTCTGTCACAAACGGCTTGGTTAGTAAGGGGAAGGGCGTGACGTCAGGACGTCGGGCACAGTACGATTCGGCGTTCGTTGCATTCGGCCGAAGCCGAATAATTGCAACAGAACTACCCCCCCCCCCCGTCGGGTGCAGAAACGACGTTTGCCCCAGGTCAAATTCACCAAAAGCAATATTCAATATTCACAGAACACCAATAAACAGTTTACAAGGAGACCAAGTAAGGTTTCTTGCAAAAATAAGAAATCACCAACAATCAGATTGACAACAAACACCCACATAAGGACAAAAAGGCGTCCAATAACTTAGTAACCAACAAGAAAATATAACGACTTAATTCTAACACACATTAACATCAATGATACAACAGAACACATACTCCAATAAATACCAAACAAACAAGTCCTAAACTATTCGTCATCGGATGTGCCATGGACAGGCACTCCGTAAATGGGCGTATCATCAAAGTGTGTGTGTCCCCCGCGCGGTGAAAGGGTTATGAGACAACCAAACGAGGTCGACTTCGATAAACTAGGTACATTTGATGTACCTAATTGGGAGGTTTCCAATTTCTCAATACGACTTTTGCCTATATATATACAGAGACCATTCCGAGAGACACCTCCAGTCACCTTAGAAACGCTGCCCGCGCGCAGCAACGTTTCCTCACTGAAAGTGAACGACGAGGGGGTGATCAGTCCTCGCGCCGTTCACCAGGCAAGATGAGTGAAAGTAGGGTTACAAATTAACGTTCGGATACACAAAGAAACACTATTATGCCGGAACATGAGGACTTCAATTCAAAATACCAGGCTACTGCAGACTTGAGTGACATACATCACATGATTTGGGGTTACCTACACACGGTACAAAGGAACGTTCTGCACATGGGAAGTGCAACTTAAAAGCACAAAGGGGGCAAATCTTGAAGGGTGCAGGCACACTGAGCGCGTAGCTGAGAGCGAGATATCGAACTAGAGGGGTCGCTCACCTTAAAAGCGCTGTATGGCCTCAGCAACTTTCCTTCTCCGCACGCGGACGACAAAGTGGAGAACACGTCTCCACATCCTCCGCTCATGCGAGGTGAGTCAAGGGGGGCTATATTACCACTACTGAGGTACATGGCTAAACCGGGGCAAAGGGGGGTCACACCAGACTACACTAGCAACACTAGGGGGGGGTTACTCTTTACGAGCCTTTTTTTTTCTCGACCTTTCTCCCCCAGGGCGGAAGTTTCGCACTGCCACTTATTACGACGTTGTCCACATATTACAAAAATAGTATACGATAAAATAGTGCTACCATAATAAGAAATCCTAATTGACATGACTCCGCATGTGGGAGTTCAACCAACCTGAGATACCACACACCAAAACATCTCCAGCACGTCACGAACACACTCTCGAAAAACAATGACGAAACAATCGGTAACAGTAATCTTTTTGGGAAGGGGCGACTGATACTATTGGGGCATAGCTCGTAACCGGACTGCAAGTACGCGGATATACCGACGATATTTTGCTCAAAGAACAGCCTAAATTAAAAAACCAACGCAAACGTCTTCATGTTTGTCAGCTCCCACATACAAATTCGTGCGCACCGGACTCCGAATTCGACTACACGATTCCCATCTCGAAAAGAAAAGGAAAACACAGTGTAAAGGGGACGAGAATTTCTACCGCTTTGGATTTCCTGTGGTTCGCGACGCGACTGGACCTACAGCTGAAATGAGAAAGAAAACCCTATCAACGCTTTTCGTTGCCACGCCCAACCGAAGACAAAGAGCACGGAAGATATTATTTTCCGAACGTCAAAGACTACAGAGAAGCAACAGAATTATTGGCAGCTTAGGGTATAACCTTACCCTTTATAACGGCAGAGTTAACGATGCGGGATATGGGCGGGAGGACCGCCACCCAGGAAACGCAACCACAACAAGGGCTGTCAAAGGTGAACTGACAAAAAGAGCACACGAGCATCCACGCCGCAGAGAGAGGAAAATCGAATACGAGGGGTCACTCACCTTAAAGACGCTGTAGGATTACAGCGACCCTTACTAATGGCACTCGAACAACAAGGCAAAGAATATCTCTTCACATCGCCCGATTATGCGAGGTGAGAAAGACGGAGGGGGTAACTACACCGTTACCATCAGCTAGGTACATGGGTAAACCAACACAAGAGGTGGAAGACCAGATAAGACTGGAAAGAGAGGGGGTTCGCTCCTTACGAGCGCTTTTCGATGTCGATCGTTCTTCCACGACGCAGAAACCTCACATGACTGCGCATCACCAAAACGATTACGAGATAAGCTCGAATATCAAACGACGTTACGCCAACGCAGAAAACGATTTCTCTTTAAGGGGTGCACAATGACAACGGAGGGGTGAAACAACAGACGGGGATGCGGCACTCTTGATGCACGCAAGACGATGATCGGGTACCAGCTCGAAGCTATCCAGGAATCCAATGAATAAAATACACCACATCGGAGATCGATAACGGGGCTGACTAACGACACACTCGAGCCGAGGAAGTACATCGACGAAATTTCCTTCGTCGGGTTTCGACTGACCAGACTTCGAGACTACAGACAGATTCATCACGCAACTGAGAGAGAGCAAGCAAAGAGGGTTACTCCAGCCTACACACTGGCAACAAGGGGAATCACCAGACTAATCTGGGAACGGGGAACGCCAGGCCACATACTCTGAACAAAAAGGGGGACACTCACTACGAGCTTTCCTCTTAACTCTCCTTCACGGAGTGAAAACCCGTACAGTAACCTGTCAAAACTCCTAGATTCATCACAACTTTGTCAACCACGATAATGGAACATTACCTGAAGCTACGCACTAGTCCGGCACGTTTTTTAAACACAACGAGCGTTTTGATTTGAAATGAAGACGGTATCTGAATAATAGGTTAATATCATTTAACGAACGGTTTTATTTGTATATTTATATTTGTCATTTAACGAACGGCGGAGAAAACTGTGTATAGAGCACGGGGTTAATGACTAGTATTTAACGATAAGGAAGCAGCTGTTCGATGGGAATGTAGATATGACAAACTGGCTAGCTAGGTACCGTAATACACGGCGTTATCTGCCAGACAAAGTCCAACTAGCTAATATTTCTATTCGGGAGAATAATTCGAACAAAACCAACCAAAATTACGTTAAAATAAGATCGCTAACCATGACATAAATTTTGTTAACCCTACATAACGTTTCAAAATTTCTCGCAAAATACCCCATACGAAATTACATACGACCAATCTCTGACACGTCCTGGACAGGACAGGGCAAGACGCGACAAAAAAAAAACCCACGTGGTCTGAACGTAACTCACTAACAAAAAATGGGAAAATTGACAAAATTACACATTATAAGGACAACAAATCGACAAAACCACCAAGGACTACCACGCTCCGGCTACCAAATCTGTTGGCACGCTTTACTGTTGCTGGGCTCCAAAAGCGCAACACACAGAATACACCAAAAATAACATAATATAGACTTACCACAAAATCAACGAAAACACTTATTACTATTTATGTCTCTCTACATATTATAATACATTTCTCAAATGTACCTAAAGTTTAACATAATTCCCAAAAAGGGGAGAGGTGTGAGTAAAAAAATTTTGAAACACCAGTTAGTGAGCAGAGTCGAACTCGACCCGTTTATTTCAAAACTAAATGAGCCTCAAAATTTTACGTAATCATAAGTCAGTCAGCAAAAGTCAATTACTGAGTTAATTTAGCTCAAAATAAATGAATATAAAAAAAATTAAATACTGAATAAATGGAATGCTAACATTCAATAATTGTATAAATTACGTACTGGATAAACTGATTACTGAATATAGAACAACTCCATAAATCAATACTAGTTTACAGTTAATGGTGTTCAGCGTACAAACTGTGATCTGTTCATAAAAATTCTAACACTGTTATGCATCACAAAACATTAATAAAAAATTTTGTTCCTGTCACATAAGGTGAGTATACTGGTTTATCTCGCTTTACATTAGTAATTGTACTATAACTTCCACTGAAAGTTGTTAACGGTTAAGTTTTACTTGGTAATCCGTAGAGGCTCGCTCACAACCTGCTGTAGCCGGTCGCAACGGGTGCGTGTTTCTCAGCTCATGCCATGGACCGCTGCTGTGTCCATACTGGAAGAACGTGTGAAGAAAAACTACATCGAGACCATATTCTCGTATTCTCACTCCTGTACGTCGAACCAAGCTTTGAACTGAAAGTTCCACATCTTTTAGTATACTTTATGCACCCACACAGTTTGATTAGCACGCACACATTCATTCATATAGTGCGTAATCACAGTTTACAAAATTACAAAATTACATTACAAAATTACAACTTCAAATTATATATACAACAAGTACTGACATTGAACTTTACATATCTTTGTTTTTTCTTTAAATTGACTGACTGAAAATTGGTTTTAGTCGAGGTTGACTATTACAAACAAAATACGTCTTGATTGGTTATGATTAACAATCTTTTTACAGAAATTACAAGTTTTCTTCTTTTTTACAAACGTAATGTACAAAAATTATTCGCCACTAGCATTGATTTACGATAACCCAAAAAATCATAGATTTTAACAAAAGGCCAGGCGAGTCGCATCCAAGCGGCTGAAATGAGATTTCTCAGGCACGTGGCAGGGTATACTCTCCATGATCAGAGAAGAAACACAGATATACGGCAGGAACCGAATATTATGAGTATAGCCTACTCGACAGGATCGCCCAGTATCGGCTGAATTGGTGGGAACATCTTTGCCGAATGGATGACTGCCGCAACCCCAATTAACTATGGAACTATAAGCCGAGGGGACGGAGAGGTTGGGACGTTCGAGCAGACGCTGGAGGGACCAGCTGTAATATTTGCTTATTTGAGACCGGAACAAACATTTCTTGGTTTAAGCCTTGTGGATGATGATGATGAACTTTGCAGTAACCAGATTCTAAATATGCAGCGATAAAACATTATCGTGGTAACATACATTAATACACAGTTGATCGACACTTTACTATCACAGTCAGAGTTATACAAAACTATCCCTACTTTATAATCTCAAACAACGGGTAACGTTTACTTTTAACTAACAGCCCCTAACAACTAACAACCTTCAACTACTTTAGTCACACTAAACCGGACACAGCTGATTTCATGACACAACTAAGGATGCACCACAGCTCTCCTACTGGAGCGTTGCGAGTGGGTCGCAACCACCTAGCTCACATGTGAACCACTGGGGCATTATGAAGAGTAACGGACGTACTTCCATATGTTTGTGTAGTAAGCTCTCTCATTTACTCTTCAAGTTGCAATCGGCCTTCAACCACCAGCCTGCGCGCCATGTTTGAATTGTACGCGATCATTGCCACACAGTAACTAATACGTTTTCAGTTAAAATTGATGACACTTTTAACTGTTTCACGATTTTGTATATTTTTACAGTTTAATTATTTTATATTGGTTGTTGTGCAACGCCATAACCCCAGCCGCCAATGCTTTTCATTTCTATTTAAACGTCATTGTAAGCAGGTTAACAAACGATAACTTAATAAACGAATTTGGTGATAAAAATGTTTTAACTAATAAAAATTTTTTTGGAAAAATGAAACCAACTTTAAAAAGGAAAACAATGTTTTAACACAAGAAATTATTTTATAAAAAGCTCTAAAAAGTGAAAACCAATTTTTGAATTCAGTGCTATGCAATATGGAAATCATGAAATTTTGTTAAAACACTCTGTACCAAAACATTTATTATGAATTTATGTGCTTAGTATGTTATGGTAAAAAACAAACATTTACATAACTTTATCACAATACACTTTTAAAATGGAAACTTCATATATGGCACTGTGGTTCCGGCTCACTCCTGTACACCTCCCTCTCCTAGGGCAGTAAATTGATCAATGTTTAACGAAGTAGATGAAACGAAAATGCAGTGTTGCCAATTTTTATCCTTATAAAAATTACTTTAAACATAAAGTAGAAAAGACGAATTCATATGTGTAGCTTCTCATATATGTACCCTACCGGTCACTATTCTCAAGCGGGTGCGCGAACTGCCCTTCTCGCTAACACTGTTCACACTCTACACGACTCCTAGCGGTTACTTGGTGTTATGTTTGATGAGTTAATAAGGTTAAAAAAAGTGACTTGGCACCGACTTCAAAAAGTGTATTGGGATAAAATTATGTGAAAGCTTGTTTCAGAAAGCATCTCTTGTTACAGCCACGTAACATAAGATACAAAGACATAAACTCAGTATAAATGTTACGCTAAAGAGTTTTTTGCAAAATTTTGTAATTTACATATTGCCTAGTACTAAATTAAAAAAATATTTTTCACGTTTTATAGCGTTTATAAAATAATTTCATATGTGTTAAAATATTGTTTTCCTTTTTGAAAATGGTATAATTTTTTCAAAAATTTTGTATTTTTCATTGTTAATATTAACTTGATAATTTTCCTTACATAATTGGTTAATTTTTTTCATAAATAAAATTTGTATTAGTAAATAAAATTATGGGCAGACGAACGAAAGACGCATTATGTGTGAGAAAATATCGTCCTAAGAAATCTGAAAACGAGAAAAAATTCGTCTATTAAAAATGTTCAGCGAAATGCTAAATCACGTTCTCAAGAGACCTCTGCTGTTCGACTAGCTTCGTTGTTGCAAATAAGAGATTATGTGCTTTCTAGATTATCTCAAAAGTTTCCTGCCGCAAAAGCTGATCCTGCCTCAATTATATAAGTGAACCTTTGAGCAACGATTGAAGGGATCAGCGTGAGCATAGGTTCAGCTTGATTCGTGATCGATTGGATTATGAGTCAGATAAACAGCATCAGCATTGCTTTTATTTGATTCACCAAAGTCGGGATGATGAGCTTCCTTATAAACGAAGTAAAAGGTTGATGACAGCACTGGAACGTTTTCGAAATGGAAGACAAAACGAAACAGAGGGGAATAAAACAATAGAACACAACACTTAGAAAACATGCGTGAACATTATAGACGACAGAATTGTATTAATGAAGATAATTTTATATCATCAATAAATGAATTCGCTGATGTTCCTAAAAAATTATTGTGTGTAAAAAATTATTGTACCCAAGGCAGCGCTATACAGTTGAAACGTCGTCCCTTGCTGATATTCTGTCCAATAACTTAGCTGAATTGTCTAATGCGGTGGCATGAATTCGTTGCTTTAGCAAAATAAAGAAACGTAAAGTTCCTTCTTAAGCGTTTTGGGATAAAATGGACGTCATGTCTGTACCCCCAGAATTGAAGAATTTATCTTATATAGAGCAACGAGTGATGGCAAGAATAATTCTATTTTTAAAAATAATGATAGTACAAAAGAGATTTAGCTAAAAATTGGTGTATAGAGCAATTAGTTTCATTTGCTCAACAAGTCGTAGAAGTTGCTGAAGCACTGCCATTACCTTTGTGTAATGTAAGACTAGTAATTATAGCAGGAAACTCGCTAAAATCTGCAACAGAACAGATAATTCTAAATAAATATTGAACGACTAAGACTTAGATTTCATTGGTTATTAAAGCATAAACATTTATATCTTGGCGCTAGACCAAAATTTGGAAGTATATTGAATTCAAATATTTCTGAGGTAGTCCAGGTAATAGAAAATGCAGATATAGAAATGACATGCAAATGCAGACTCAAGAGATCCAACAAAGAAATATCAAAGCGCCGATTGGTAAGTTAAGTAAATATGTAACTAAAAACGGTAACATGTCGATTTTACGTGGTTCATTTCATCAAGGTAATGAACGGTTCAACATGGATTCACGAGATTAACAGTAAGCAGCAGATGCCTGTGTAGCTTTTTCTTATTATATCAAAATAGTTAATTGTAAGTATAATTGACATAGATTACATAGTTATAGTAGGTGAAAGATAGTATAGAGAATGCATACCTTTGCAAGCAAATCCTAATGCTCTAGAGCAAAATAGGGACTATTCAGTCTTCAGTCACATTGTTACTTTAATAACTGTTGGATAAATTTGAATGTACGTTTTGATATATCTATTTATGGTTATATTGATGACGACCAAAGTAATGAAAATGTTTTAAATTTGTAAATCGGTTTGATCCCTTTTCTCGAAAATTACAAGTACGAAATTCCTACTGCCAATTCATTTTTAGTAGCTATGGCATGTACAGAAAAGAGATATATCAAATACTTTTGGTTGCTTGATTCACACACTAGAGAGCCAAAGTGTCATAGAGCAATATCCAGAAATATATCATGCTGCATGCGTTTTACAAGTATTGAAGAACTCTACAAGATTTAAATCGTAATTTGATAATAACAAAAGATAATGATACAAACCTCATAAATGCAGTAATTCCAGTCTATTATTGAATTTTCAAAGTATTAGTGTAAGTATAAAGTACATATTCTGCTGGTACTGGCTCAGTAGTGGTCCAATATCAACTTAAATTCTATGGGACTACCTATGGGACCACCGCAGGATAGTACCCTTTCAAATAAAAAAGATTTATTAAAATCGGTCCAAACGTTCTCGAGTAATGGGCGAACATATATAAAAAAAGTAGTGATGAATAAAGAACCTCCTCCTTTTTAAAATCGGTTAAAAAATATGAGGCAGTCAGTTGAATTAAGAATATCTAATTCAAGCAATGGAATAGATTTACTAAATTTTATTGTAAGTGTAGTTCAGACCCTGACGTCTTGTCGTCTTAACGATTGTGCCCTCTCATAAGCCCTATTGCGCCCATTATTGAGCGTAGGTCCTCTCATGTTTGACCACTTTCCCCTCTCCTGTTCTCCTTTTCCATATTTCCACTGTTCCCACACAAATAAATCCTTCAATCTTCTAAAATCATCACATCAACGCGCAATTCTTCTTACCGCCCTCTTACCCCACGTGATTACCGTATGAGATTTTTACTACTAAATCGGGTATCTTGAATTCTGGCAACATTACCAGCATAATCTTACATTACGTTCTGTTGTTCATTCATTTTCCTGATTTTAGGGAGACATCTAATATTGATATTTTCATTGTAATCTGCGTTTTCAATCTGTGTACTGTTTGTATTGTGAGCGACCAAGTATTTTCCCCTTCGTTATAATGGAAATACTCACTGATCAAATACTTTCGCCCCAGATGCTGGTAAATACTTTCTACACGTAGGCGAGATTCCAGTACGCAGCGCACTAATCGCTCCTTCTTTCGATGTTTACGTCATTATTCTGCTTTCGTGTTGCTATTTATTCCCTCAGGTGTGTGTATTAGACATTTCGTATTTGTCTCGCATTTATTTTAATAGTTAATTTTCTTACTGGTACATAATTTTCGTCTTATATACGTTTGTTTTGGGCTCCGATTTAATTTTTCCTTCTAATTTTACCAGCATTTGTTTAAGATTGTCTTCTGTTTTGACTATCAAAACTATCGTTATAAATCTAAGTTGAAGAGTCTTACATTGGTGATGTAACTGCCACGTTTGTCTAGTCTAATTTTTTGAAGAATCTTGCTGAGGCTAGGGAAAAATTTAGTTGTTACCTGGTGGTCATGGTTCACTTCAAATGAAATTAAACATTTGTTGGATGTAGCGGTGTGATAGAACTTGTTACTTGTTTCAATATTTGAAACGACAAAATAGCCAAGCCAAAAATATACTATTAACAGTGATGTTTTTGAATAACACATACAGAAGATTCTTCTAGGTATAGGTTAGAAGCACTTTGTTGTTTTTTTATCATAACAATTTAAATTATTTAAATGTAATTGCAAACGACTTTTGATAAACTATTAAACAAAATAAAGTGTTCAAGAACATTTATCTGTATACAATTTTTTAAAATAAATAACATATTTAAGTCTTGTTTAACATTATTTTGTTTAAGAAAATTTTATGCAGATGTTTATGGGAACTTTTAATTCAATTGAATACAATTACTGCTGGTCTTATTGGTTTCATTGAAAACGTAAACAAAACTGATATGAGGAAATTATTTGTGGTCAAGTGTCTGATAAGAGACTCTAAGAGTAACAAAAAGCTAAATTTTGTAGACGTTGCCAAATACGTTTTTTACGTAGGTTACTATCAGAGGGTCTATGAGCCCTGGACTATCGAAAATTCCCATAGAATGTGTTTGCCTTAACTACATCAACACTACTGAAATATAATAATATCAGTTACTCTGTAACAGATTATAGTTATTAATTAGGATAATGAGATTTTTTTAGTTGAAAAACATTGCCAATTAAATTCAGATATCGTATTTTATAACTGAAGAAAAACAATAAAAAAAATTAAAATGTAGAAGAATTGATCAAAAACTTATAAATTTTACTAAGGTTTTGCAAAATATACCTAGGTTACATATTATGAACACTAATTTTACTATGTACTGAAAGGATCAAAGTTCAGTTACTGAATTTAAACTAAAAATATTAGTCTAACAGTTAATTAAAGATGGCTCTCATATAAAGGTTAAATAAACGTAATGGAATAAAGAAAGAAGCAGGTTTGCATATAAGTCATAGAGCTGTCAGTATTAAAATTATACATTTTATCTCGAACAAGAAAAGTAGAACCACTTCTCAACTGTTGGGAGCAAAACGCTAATGTTTATAGTTATAGTAATGTACTGCATATTACCAAGTTGCAAACAGCAAACATTTAAAGTAATCACGTCACAACGAAATATAATTACCTACAATTTGTGTGAAATTCTTTTTAAACTACAGAAATTACGAACTTAGTTTTGTTCATTTGTTACAAATTTGTTAATTTGTAGAATACTTACGGAACTGTACAACATCATTATGAAACTGTTTACTTGTATTCTTGGGATAAAAATTACTTAAAGTATATTCCGAAAGAACTATTTTGATTAATCTTCTTTTCAGAGGTGGCGATAAAACAATGTTTTTAAACTATGTTTTATTTTATGCAAAGATGAATTTCAGACAAATAATGTATTGTTGTGGCGTAATTACTTTAAATTCTTGCCGTTCGCGAGTCAGTAAAATGCAGTGAATTACCATAAATATAAACATTAGCGTTTTGCACCCAACACTTCAGAAGTACCTTTCGTGTTTGAGATGAAATGTATTATTTTAAAACTGACAGCTCCATGACTTATATGGGCTGCTGCTTCTTTCTTTATACCATTACGTTTATTTAACGTCTATTTGAGTGCCAGACATGTATATTGTACGTATATCTCTATTATTTCACCTTTCCATACCATGACTCACACTTGTATCTCTGCTGTACTGTTTGATGAGACAGTTATGGAAGAGAATAGTTTGAATTTAAAAATCTATGGGTGAATTCTAGATTAAGATATGTTTGAAGGGCGATCATATTCTAAACATACGAACTATCTTAAAATTAAACTGCAGCTGGAAGGGAAGGGAAATTCAATTCATCAGTTTAAGTAGGCTTGTGTGTGTGTGTGTGTGTGTGTGTGTGTGTGTGTGTGTGTGTGTGTGTGTGTGTGTGTAACTTAATATTATTATTTGAGGCACCTTACTCGTATGATGCAGTATGCTTATCGGCAGTGCAGTCATATTTATCTTTCTGGTGAAGAATTTTTGTTTTAGTCGAATATTGCGATTGGTTCCTAGAATAAACTATTGCGATTGATGTTGGCGAAATATTTTGTTTTGTGAGTCATTCCGGTATTTAGTGTTTTGAAAATCGTGTGAAATTTGTTATGCACCTGTTTTGTTCGGATGCTAAATTGTTTTTTATGTTCGTGTATGCGCAGGGTTCCGAAATGGTCATTACAGTCTTTGTAAGGTACCCGTTTTATTAGTGTAGCCCTAATGTTGTTAATATCTGGGAATTCATATGCTGTATTTATGGTGTATGTTGACAAATTCGTATTCTGAAATACAGGTAACGAATTCCCAGACTGAACAGCATGACAATAATAAAATACGTAGCACACAAAGCTACTGTAATGAAAATGCTGTAACAATCTATACACGTACGAATATAAAATTAAAAAAAAAATAATACCTGAACAATGAAAAGTGATAGAAGTAGTGACAGATATTGAAAAAATTAAATCACTAAATTTTTGAAACACTTGATTGCACTCTACAAAACTAATCTTGTTAATGAAGCAACGCAACCTAACAGTGTTAAAAAAATGCATTCAGCTCATTCAAAAACTACTTCTCTAGGCAGAACATCTTAATAGCGCTAGACTGTCTTACTATAACATCTTAAGCAGCACTAGAGGAATATTACTATTCCGTTGTCAAAGAGGCACTTTCACATTTACGTAAATCGTGTATATTAAATGATTCGAATTAAATATGAGAGAGAAAGGCAGACTATGGTCACTCAAATTATGTTGCATAAATCTAATTTACTTCTTTCTTGTTTTATAGTCGAAACCTTGTTCGCGATTTTAAGAAAGGAAAAGGTGTTTTACGTTCTATCTATCAAAACTAATCCAGATGCGAAACAATAGAATGATAAACATCTCCGTTGCTTGTTAACTAAAATAATTTTCAGAAATTTAATTACTCTGCACTAATGCTTCATGGTTCTATCAAACTGTCATTTCATGTTTCTTTCAACTGTAAATGCAGGTACAGTTTGTATTTATTCTCAACGATCTTTCTGTGCAAGATCAACGGATATTTTTTAGTACTGACTTTGCGATAGCGAAAGGATACTTTCTATCCGCCTTCAGGATAGAAGTTAGCTAAAAAGTCAACAGGTGATTATTAGTGCCTACGTTATGAAGATTTTGCACCTTTTAGGTTATTTGTCTATTCATCGTATTATCTGTTCTGACAAAGTGCTTATTACTTGTAATATATTTAAGTTTGTTTTTTATTCGAATATATTGATGGATAAGATTTTTCAGTAATTAGTGTACGTATTTTACAACAGAAGTGAAATACATTTAATAACTTAAAATACCTTTGCGATTTTAACACAAAATAAGTCTAACTGTATTTAAAAACAATTATCTTATTTTACTTCAATACTGATAAAATCAGCTTATCACATCCGACTGATTAACATTAACGTTTGGAGCACAAGTAAACGTTGGCTTAAGCTATTGGCACATAAATTTAAATAACTTGCACAAACTTAACGGAGTATCGAATGTTAACTCTAAAGTTTACTAGTGATAGATAAATATAAAATATTATTATCTAAATTGGGTTAGCTAAATTTAAACTACACGCAAAAAAACAAAGTGGTTTCCGTGCAGTAAGATCTTGTATTGATAATGTGTTTTGCTTGAAACACTTTGTGAGAAGGCTGTCAGACATGGAATGGTCTTGTATTTCACATTTATTGTTTTTTATACAGCATCGATGGTGTTCCGTTATCAAACTCTGGCCTACTGACCATTGCTATGCATCAAGCTGATGTTGGCTTCGTTTAAACAGCAGTATGTAACTTTTATGATGGGTGTATAAGTACTGTCAAAGTTGGAAATAAGGTGTTCCTATACTTTTCAGTAACTATACGATTTAAAGCAATAGTGTTCCAAAGCACTTACTTTATTTAACATTTATATTAACACAGCCTTAAATAGGACACTGTTGTTACGACGGACTAACTGATCGTCGTATGGTACAGTGGAAAACAAAATACGTACAAGATACCCATTAAGTCATTAATCACCAGCTTTAATTGTCACAATTAAACAGTTTGTAATCTACAAGATAGTCTCTTACAACAAATCAAATAAAAATTGTTCACAAAATAAAAATGTCAACTGATATAAAACACAATTGTATTACAATTGTCTCGCACCATTGTAAAAACACCTAACACTTCTCCACAATATTACGAACCGCACTCGAATCAGTCGCAACTTAAACTCGCTGAGTAATCGCCCGACAATAACTGAACTCAGCGCCGCTGAAGCCTTGTATTTATACCCTGCTCAGACACCAGAACATTCCACATACTACGCATCAGCGCTACACTAGAGCGTAATTGCTTGCGGCCTTGACACAGTGTGCGCGGCTGGCAACGTCTAGAAAAGTCTTGCGAACGCATGTTGAAATCACGTACGCACACAACATTACACCCGGATTCCTCTGGAAGATTCGCGAAACATGTAGATTGTTCTGTAATGTCTGTAATTTTTATCACTATAATGAAAGACGCATTTTAATAAATGACGATTGCCTTCTATTGCGGTTGATCACCCTTTTGTAGAAATGGATGAAAAAATCCAATTATATGATGCAGAAAACCAATAAAGTATACGGATTTTGATGCGTCCGCATAAATTTTGGAAAAACTGAATAGGTGGTTACTGGAGATAAAGGATCCAATAAGACAGTAGATGAGCACGTTGTAAAAATTAGTTCTTTTTCAGGTCTAGAGAAGAGGCGAGCCTCAATAAGGTACAAACCAGAGCCGACCTAAAAAAATTGCGCACCAATTTTAAAAACCACTTGGAGCCGCCACTCGTAGAACAATACTAGGACTAGCTGCGAAAAGATCATGCTGAGAATAATACGTTCCGACTAGTACCAGGTCGACCCCAGCTTCAGATGTACGAAAGGATATCAGAGCAATCGCTGGTACATCACATGTAGGTGTCTATAGAGCACGATGGTGACAATTGCTACGCAATATGTCCAGGTCAGTAGTTCAGACAGTTACCTTTACGCTTTCCTTGCAAGGAAAGAAAAAGTCGAATAGGGTTTTGACTTTGAAACTGAAACCCATAAGACATGTAACATGGTTTCACGATGAGGGAATCCGTTTTACACACATACAAAGAAATTAAAAGTTTTATAATTATTAGTAGTAGTGCAGTGAAATATTGTACAGTACAGGCGCTCTTTAGTAAAATTATTGGATGAGATGTTTAAAAACTGGATCATCTGATGTCTTGGAAAACACGGCCTACTGACCATACACCATTGTAAGTACGGGAAGCAGCAGAGTGTACAGTCTCATCAAAGGCAAAAACGTGGTTTCTCTGTTCATCCTATTTGGAGAAAGCGTCTGAAAATACATGGAGTTACAATATCAGGAAACACCTACACAATTTTGCGGTTCAGTAGTAACTTGTCAATATTTATCTCCAACTTTCTCAGGGACGAGTGTTCAAGTTGGACACTCACTATCGGTCGCACACCAGTTAGAAATATACAGTGTCAGGGATATCCGTTGTGCGGCACGCTTTTCATTACCGATAATGGAATTTGAGTGTATAGAAACAGTTGAGAAGTGCTTCTATGTTAATGACCTTGCGCTGTTCTACTCGGCCAAAGCAACGGCAATGGTTATGTGGAAAATACAAGGTTCGATAGACACGTTGGTAGAAAATACTAAAAGCATAGGCTTTTTTCGGCATAAAAGACGACCTGTGTCTACTTCTGTCGAAAGCGAGGAAGAAACCTAAACACGATGCTCAGTGATGTTCGGCTGCAGTATAAAACAGAAATTAAATTTTTAGGACTGACTTTCGACAGACACTTGACGTGGAAGTCGCATGTAGAATGCCTAGCTGCTAGGTGAAAATCATTGTTAAATGGTAATAAGTGTATAAACCATCATATGAATGGCACTTATCGGAGAATCGATCGAGAGGTTTCATTGCGCTTGTACACCGCATTAGTGCATCCAACATGAGTTATGGATGAACGATGTACTCTTCAGTTAGGAGGTCATGCTTTGAAAAAATATATCCTGTTCAGAATGCTGGGGTGCGCTATACCACCCACACTAACCAAGCACAAAGCTTATATTGTGAAGTGGGAATGACATCATTACATTTCATGTTAACTATTGTTGCTGAGATACGTGGCTAAAATTTTAGTGGTACTGAGCCACTTAATTAAATCGTGTGCTATTGCGATACACATACTTGCAAGAACAAACAACCACAGTTGTACCTTTACTCGACCAGCCGGCATCCGTGTTCTAGCTACAACGTCCTGACGCCTATGGTCCAAGGGCATGTTCTATGCGAGTCGCTCTGGCTGCTTCGCAAATCACATTGAAGCCTGGATGCTGCTAGCAGAAGGAAGAAATTGTGCAAACCAACTGAACTGAAACTCCTTATCAGATCAGTTCTAGAGGAATACGTTGAAGATCATACAATCCTGTAGAGTCGGAGGGTGTAGTGGGTAGTGTGTTTGTCGTCTAGGGTACTTCCCACTCCTGGACACTGTCGAAGGACACTCACCAACTACAGTGTGTCGAGCTGTAGAATACTGTGAACACCAAGGGAAAATTTGTTATCTGTACGGATTCACTTAGTTTTCTGACTGCCTTAGACAATTCGGGCATAGTAGCAGATAATGGGCACTATGACATGCACTAGAAAACCTAGGTTATAGTTTACTTTTGTTTGGTGTCCGTGCCATGTAGGTATTGAAGGTAATGCAGAAGCTGCCGCTACAGCGAGAAACGCTGCAGACACCCCAGCAGGATGCCATACTACCCGCAACCAATCATTATTAATATGCGTCATAGCAAAGTTTCTGCATTAAAACAGAGCGCCCGTAAATGGCAAACGGCATGTGATCGCAGTCGTCCTGATTACGTTTGCATCACTAGTCTATGAATTCGCCACACGAACCTGACGTCTTCTTACCTCCGAGTGGGAAAAAACCAACCCATCTTCCGCACTTACAATTACTTGTAATAGTGACCCCTTATTTTTTAAGGTGACTAAGCACTTTAGAGTAATCTTATGAAAATAAAAACAATCTAGGGCTTGTTAATTGATAAGTTATTTAAAGCAATTTTGTATTTCATTTGTGTCGATTGATAACGTTTAAACGTAAGCTAATCATAGTTCACGGAAAGTTCAAAGGTCAATTATGTCGTACTGTAAATTAGTCAACCCCTCCAACCGCTATGTGATATAGACGTTACTTATGGCAATCGTTTGTTAGATTGATTATAAATACACATTATCAGAATTAGATAAACAGTGTCTTAGTGAGGTGCATAACTTGCAAGTCTAAGTGGAGTAAGGACAATAAATTTTACATTGTACATTAATATAACAGTACATCTTTAAATGACTTAAAACAAGGTAATAAATTAAAAACAAAAATGTCTATATAACGTGCAGAAATAAGCAATTTGTATTTATTTAATAAATAAATGATTAAAGTCAATATTAATAAATTATTTGATAAAGTGATAATCAAATACTAATATCTGGCATTACATAGGCGTGTACAAAGTTTCAGTTAATTTAAAATACTTTTTTACCTTTTTTATACTTTTCATTTGCTTGCTTATAAATTACTAAGACTAAAAAGTGAATGTAAAAGGTAAAACTTTCATATTAAAGTTAAATATTTATGTGTAAAGTATACTAAATGCCCTAAGTTCTTTCTATGGTTAGAACGTTGAAACCATTTTTTCCGATAACAGTGGTTTACAGAATACATTTAATTGTATTTAATTTGTATTTAATCTTAATTCTATAGTATACAAAAATACAAACGCAACGTACAATAAGCACAATACAGTCAGTTACATAATACATATAACTGTTATTTATAAAAAAGTTAACTTAAGTTAAATTAACTTATTTGTACACTACGAATAGGCACCTCCCTAATACGCTGTGAGGAGGTTACCGTCTTAAACAGTTAAACAGATTTAACAGGTGCTAGATAAAAGCTCACTAACAAATGACACATCGTATATACTTCTTAAAAACTACTTATAAATAGCCTTAACAATACTCCACTTTAATATATAGAGCCCATTTTAAAATATTTATAATAAAAGAAATATTTTATTATTTTTAATTTAATTTAAAGTTAATTAGAATTTATTCTTAATTGCAACGTTCCCATAGAAAAAACTCATCGCCCTCCAATGATAATGACCATTTTTTATGGGTTAAAAAATTGAATAACTTAGTTGGCAAAGTAATACTTTTTGAAAGAGTATTATAAAATTTTTTTGGCTATATTTATTTTACTCGTTGGCTATACCTAGAGGATCAGATACTAACTTATTTGACCAGAAGACGAAAACAAGTTTTACCATCTTTGTTAGAAGAACCGCCAAGAATATTGCTTACTAGCTGTTACCCGCGGCTTCGCACGCGAATATTTGACTTTTAGTTAGTATTTTAATATAATGTTTATTGTCTATGTCTTTTTGGTGTCCTGTCATTGTATGGCACATTATACGTAATGTTTTCCTCAACCATGGCTTTTATTTATTTTAGCACTAAACTGAAAACCAAAAACCGTTGTCACCTAACCTTACAAATGAAAACAGCACGTATTTTCGCTTTGCATTAAGTAATAGGACAATTTAAAATTAGTACACTTCTTCTTTTCCACTTCGTAATATACCGATACAATCGCGTATTATGTAAAACATCGAAAATGTAGTGCAGGAATGGATAAATGTACAGTTCCGATGCCGCTAAATAGCTTTTGTTTATTTACTTGTTACTATGGTAATAAATTTTGATCTCCATGGTGTTGTTGACACCTTCTTTAGTAGTAGTATTTAATATATTTCATTACTTATTCATTGCATCATCAGAAATATGTATAAACATAAATTTTATAATCGTTTAAGAAAATTACAAAATATGTAGACGTATCTGTATACAATATTACAAAATATATCGATACAATCGCATATTAAAAACATTAAAACTGCAGGAACGTATAAAGGCACAGTTCCGATGCCGCTAAATATCATTTGTTTATTTACTCGTTACTATGGTAATTAATTCTGGTCTCCATGGTGTTGTTGAAATCTTTATACGCGTCAACGAAAAGGCATAATTAAAAGGGCCTAAATCGTGCGAACGGGGTAAAATATCAAATTCCAAGTTAGAAAGTATTTTGCGCCTTGTGCCAAGGTTACATGTGCAAAATTTGGTAGCAATCGGTGTAACGGTGTGGATTTGTAGTCAGTACCCATTAATGCTCAGATTTTGAGTTATATATATATATATTATAATACTTATAACTATTTTACCTCAAGATGTATTTTTTCCTTTAGGGACATGTTTCGGGAGATCCTGTTCTCCCATCTTCAGCCTTCGCCATCTTGCTTCTGGTGCAGTATTTGTGTGTTGGCTTCTGGATGTTATTATGGTGGTTTGTTGGTCTTTGGTCCTTCAATGTTGCATTATTGTGTGTGGTTGTGGTATCTGTTTTTGTATTTTGTGTATTTTCGATGTTGAGTGCTTTGAATATTGTGTCATGTTTTGTATTGATTTGTATTTGTTCTGGTATTAATTTGTTTTGTGTTTTATGTTTGTAAATCTGTAAATTTTCCCAAATGTTCATTATGGTGCCTTTGTGTGGTATATGTTTTATTAGTGTTACATTGGTTATGTCTGGGAATTCATGTCCTGTGTTTATTGCATGTGTGGCTAAATTGGATTTATATATGTTTGGTTTTTTGTATGCATTTAGGTGTTCAAAATAACGTTTTTTCAGCTGTTTTTTTGTTTGTCCTATATAACTTTTATTGCAATCTTGGCATTCAATTTTGTATATACCGTTGGTTGTTGTATTATCTTTGTTGTGTGAGCTATTTAGATTTTGTAATTTATTTTTATTAGTTTTGTATGCTATTTTTATATCTGTGTTTTTAAATAGTTTTGTTAGTTTTGACATTTTATTATTTATATATGTGAATGTGGCCCATTTTTTGTTGTTGTATTTATTATATATAAATAATAAAATGTCAAAACTAACAAAACTATTTAAAAACACAGATATAAAAATAGCATACAAAACTAATAAAAATAAATTACAAAATCTAAATAGCTCACACAACAAAGATAATACAACAACCAACGGTATATACAAAATTGAATGCCAAGATTGCAATAAAAGTTATATAGGACAAACAAAAAACAGCTGAAAAAACGTTATTTTGAACACCTAAATGCATACAAAAAACCAAACATATATAAATCCAATTTAGCCACACATGCAATAAACACAGGACATGAATTCCCAGACATAACCAATGTAACACTAATAAAACATATACCACACAAAGGCACCATAATGAACATTTGGGAAAATTTACAGATTTACAAACATAAAACACAAAACAAATTAATACCAGAACAAATACAAATCAATACAAAACATGACACAATATTCAAAGCACTCAACATCGAAAATACACAAAATACAAAAACAGATACCACAACCACACACAATAATGCAACATTGAAGGACCAAAGACCAACAAACCACCATAATAACATCCAGAAGCCAACACACAAATATTGCACCAGAAGCAAGATGGCGAAGGCTGAAGATGGGAGAACAGGATCTCCCGAAACATGTCCCTAAAGGAAAAAATACATCTTGAGGTAAAATAGTTATAAGTATTATAGTATTATATACATCAAGAAACGGACTGTAGCAGAAAGTGATTGAAATATATATATATATATATATATATATATAGATAGATAATTTGTCATTGTTTTCAGTATCTCCCTAATTTTGGTCAAATAAATTAGAATAATGTTTTGTCATTTGTCAAGTAAATCGATTTTTTAGTTTGCTAAAGGTTTAAGGTTTAATCATTAATTCTACTTTTACACTTCATGTATAGTGGATTTGTGTAGGTTTTACGCCTGTAGAGTTCAATGAAGTTACATTTAGACCGTTTTATTTGAAGATAAATTTAAAATTTACTTTGAAATTGACATTATTCAAATTCGATTTCAAAATATCCCAAAATAAAAAAGTAACTGATCCATGTTTTGTTCATATATACATGACCAGTAATGAGAAAATTTTAAAAGAATTATAAAGGAATTTGGAAACATAGTATTGACTACCTTTTTTGTAATATTTGCTATAGCTCACATTGTAATATGTCAATTAGAAGGTCACATGCGACTACATATAGTCATTTCTGCCTGGAGCCAACACTTTGCATCAACATTATCTATTAGGTCTACCACTGCTACGCAAAACACATGATCAAGACAACTATTACCTCTTGTGGGTGAATTAATTAATTGTTCCAAAACATGATTTGCCGTTATTCTTAGATAGTTATCAACATTAATGGATTGTTTAAAACACATAAACTCATGTCATCAGGAATCAGCGAATTTCTTTCTTTAGTTAAACTTAAAATAAAATTGTGCTCGTCGAGAAAAGACGATACTGAATGTGAATGTAATCTGACACAAACATCACATCAATGTAATGTGATACAAAACATCATTATACCACCAGATCCGTATAATTCATTACAACAGGCAAACTGTTTATATCCATTTATATTAAATATTAATAATTTGTTACTTAGGAGCTAGTCGAATATTTATAGATCTTACATTCTCATAACAGAAGTAAAAACCCTGATCGAAAATTATACCCTGAGAGATGGCATCTTTTTAAACGAATGTGTGTGTGTGTGTGTGAGTGAGAAAGACAGAGAAAGAGAGAGAGAGAGAGAGAGAGAGAGACAGAGAGAGAGAGAGAGAGAGAGAGAGAGAGAGAGAGAGAAAGAGAGAGAAAGAGAGAGAAAGAGAAAAGAAGATGCTGATGATGGGGAGAGGGGAGGGTTGAGTGCTTGGTTAGCGTCTAGATTGTATAAACTGTTATACGTATATTTAAAATAAAACTGTCATTATACGAATTGATGTCCCTGATGTCCACATTAATATACAGTATTCTAGAGTCTCAGGACGTCAAACAATTATCTTGTCTAAACAATTATTTAGACGTAAAGCCATATGCCTAAATTTGCACTGCAAAAATTTCACAGTATTTCCCTTCACTGTCATACTCTGTACGATCCGTGTAGCTGTGAACGGAAAAAGCAGCCATTCTGCAAGAACGAACGAACCAGACTTCGGGTTGGTCACAGAAAAAGCACCAATTCCTATAAGCCTATTTTCATCCCGTCAAGTTTTAATATTTGTGTTAGAATTCGTCTTATTGCAAATTATCAGTCATGTTGAACTCTATTATAATATCATTCGTTTTGTGCAGAATTCGACCTTTAACCTTATAGATAAGTTGTAAAGTATGTACACAACTTAAATATAATAAATTAAATTTTTTCAAACATATCTAAACAAATACTGATTAACTTGTGATAACATGTGAAATGTAAATGTATGCGCAAATATGATAATATTTATGTACATGGGACGCATACGCTCGCACGCGCGCACACATAACTTTCTTTAGAAGTATGAGATGTGTTAAATTAAAATTGTGGAGAGTGTACAAACTTCAATATATATAATTTTTATTATATTATTATTTTTTTGTTTCATATTTCATAAATTTAATGCTACCTAATCGAGACATAATTTCTTCGGCGTTGCAATGTTTTACATCGCAGGAGATTTGCTTCTCAGATTGACTACACCGTCCTACCAATATACATTTTAATAATAATCTTATTCATTTATAATTAATTCCATTTCTAGTTTTTATTGTCAATTTTTTATTCTGTCTCCTCTAACTATACCTTAACTTTCTCATTAGTAATTTTATAATTGTATCTGTTCTTATTATTTGGTTCGATTGTACCACTACACTAATGCCCGTATTAAAATTAGAATTGTTTTATAAAATGTCATTTTTATATTACTACTTATACTACTTTTCTTATAAACATTTTGCTCAAACCGCAATATAGCCGAAAGCGTTACCTATCATCTTGTTTCCTAAGTCGTGTTTCTTTCTCAATCCTTCAGCCTTCCCCAAAACTTATACATATCTATATGGTTTGTTTACCTTTGTTTATTTCTACACTAACATCCTTGTTTTTCATCATCGTAGTCTTTATCTTGTTATTTATTTTAATGTTTTATTTTTAAACTTTATTCTTTAGTTTTCTAATTTATTTTTGTTATAAGTGCCTATTATGAAGCAACCAGCGAAGAAGAACTTTGTTAATCAAACAGATCTTTATTTGCAGTAGTTAATTATATTTTTCATAAGTTACTTTTTTCGGTTGTAATAATTTCGTCATCTATTACAATAAATACTGTCAGACTTGTAATTTTACCCTGTCTTAATCCGTTATTAATATTTCAAATTTTTCAGGTTATTACCTTTACTTAATTACTAGTAGAGTCTGTTATTCTTATATAAACTTTTCATTTTCTTATCTATGAAATAAACATTTTCTTTCTTGTATAAACGTTTTAAATTCTAGGCTGGCGTTCCTCTTAAGATTTTCTGTAGTTCTTTTTGTATTATTGTATGAAATGTTTTTGTAAATCTAAGGAGGTCATTTTTATTTTTGAGCTATGACATTTCTTATGACTTGATACCGACGTAGAATATAGTTAGAAAAAGTTCGGTTATCTTGGAATACCGTTAAAAATATTTTGCTAAGAAAATCTTGAGAAAAACACTTTTTAAGTTCCATATATTAGGGGCTAAGCAATTATTTCGTATAGGTTAGAAAGCTGGCCACGGTTCAAAGAATTCAATCTGCGGAATTGGCAAGTTTCTTTTGATATGGCAAGTCACATGTAAAGAAAGGTTGCTGTTAATATATAAACGTTAGAGAGAACCAAAATATTTATGTTGTCAATGACCGTATTGGGTATAACAGCCGAGATGAAAGCAGATTGCCCTGAAACTTTTTTTCGCATACACACCGAGCGCCGAAATATTTATCTAATTTTTGAATAAAGGAGAAGAAATGACGAGAAAAGGAAAAGGAAAAGAAGGAGAAGAAAAAGAAGAAGAGGAAACAAAGTAAACGGCCTATTCCTTTACAAATGTTTATTCCATCATCTTTTTCTGTGTGAAGGTTCTGTGCATTACATCCCGTTCTATCCCACTCTGTGCATCAGCTGGCATTAATGCTACTGTCCAAGTATTTTTACTTTACCAAATAATTTATTATTTCTAATCTTACACTTTTTAAGACAATCCACCCTTACATGTCTACTTATGTGCTCACGTACTGTGTAATCTGTAAAGAAGGCAATTGTTGTTTTGCCAATACTTCAAGTAAATAAGTATACAACAGCCGACAAACAACTTTATACTTGACGTTAATGTGCGGAAGTAACAACGCTCACGTAAAAGCCTTAACACTGAAGTGATAAAATATTATAATGCGTGGATTATCTGCTTTGACCAATTTCGTTTGCCTTATCGGTGGTAACGCGACACAGTTCTTGTAGTGTGTAGAACGGGTGGTCAGGTTTTGTGTCACTTATAAAACGTTCTTATTAAAATGTTACAAAAATCCGATTTTTACAACTTAAAATTTTATATCTTTGTGTGGATGCGTCTTCCTAACTGAAATTAATTTTTTTTAAGAGTCAGTTAAATGTGAAGAAAGTTTATCAAATTTACGTATATCAAAATGCGTGTGTGTGTGTGTGTATGTGTGAGTAGTAGTAGTGGTAGTAGTAGTGGTAGTAGTAGTAGTAGTAGTAGTAGTAGTAGTAGTAGTAGTAGTAGTAGTACTAGTAGCAGTAGTAGTAGTACTGCTAGTAGTAGTAGTAGCAGCAGTATTAGTAGGGAGTATAAGTAGTAGTAGTAGTAAGTATTATTACTAAACTTCCGCCTTCCCTTTCACCTTAGCTTTCACTCTTCTGGGTTAATTAATCTACATTTGACGACGGTGAAAAGGAAATGAAAGACCTAGTAACTTCTATAGTGAAGTTGGTTATGTAATTTAAATGAGTTGCTTCATCGACTAACGATGTGATGCGGGACCAACCATATGTTTCAGAAACCTCTCCAGAAACGTCTCCAGCAGATTACAGAATAAACAAGCGCGTTCTCACAGCTTCTAGATTCTATTGTGTATCTTCAGAGTATACGCCTGTTCTCTTTATATCGATGAAGCCAAAGCCCATTGTTACACAGCTGTTATTTATGTGCCTTGATATTCGTATACAGTGGTATGAAATGTTCATTTGATTTTACCTGTGATTTATGAACTGTGATTGATTAATTTAATGTTTGTCGTTACTGTAGTGTGTATAGTAGGTGGGCCTAATATGATGACGTCTTTATAGGAAGTAATTGTTGAATTATGGGCTATTGAGATGAAAGTTAAGTTAAATAAAACTTGAGCTGTTTTGAATTGAATTGTCATCAATGTCCACGTACCATCTGGTGTCGGAAGTGGCGGTTCATATCAGAGAACAGGTGTACCGCGAAAAGAGCTGGGTGGTGATGAATGATTTGGTAAAATAAATGCTAGCAAAAAGACTGCTAAAAACTTTTCAAATAATGGGAGAGAAACAGAGGAAAAGGGAAAAATGTAAGAAAAGTTTTCGAGAAACTGCGCAGCATAAGCGGGAAACAGGAAAAAAGGAGCTGATTGGCTTATTCGTATGCAGTATGCTAAATGCGCCAACCGAAAAAAAACCTATACACTTACACAAAAAAACACACACACACACATACTATATTAATAATACTGAGAAAACACACACAAGTAAACGTTAAGGAGTTATTATAAACACATCGAGAATTCCTTATGTGGTTATTCGTTATGGTTTTGGTGGGGTGTCCAGATTTTTGACCTGTTGTATCAACCACTAAGGATTTAAATATGTCTCATTATTCGGTTAATATCCCAATTTTTATGTGAAACAATAAACAACCAATTTTAAGTACCAGTAACAAGTCAAAGCGTGATGTGGTGACACAGTCCTGTTAGACAGTTTCCAATCGAAGCTCGTTACTTAAATGAAATTTAATATGACTTGCTTGGAGTTTTGTGACCGTTTGATGAATTTTCCAGACCTTCAGAAGAAAACTGTTTCTACCAAAAAGTATAACAAGTAAAGTATAACAAAGTATCTCAACTAAAGGAAAGGATGCCTAGACAGTATGTTGATATTTGTATTTGGTAAATATTTATTAACTACGCTTTGCACAAAATTTACGTTTCGATTATGTTTTATGCAATAAATTTTGTTAAATTAACATTGTTATTATTATTATATAATCGACTGATATATAAATAGATTAATATATAAATATATGTTATCATATTGAATTTGATAGTGAACAAGTAACTTTCAACAATGAAATTAGTAATGCAATCGTCTTCCTTTGTCTACCCCTTCAACTGTAGAGGTTTCTGGCCGCAGAATCGCCGTGTAGTCATCTGTCTAGGTTTCTGTACTCATGCATGTGACGCTTGATTTTGTAAGTGAAACCACGATGCTGTAACCACACAACCATACCGAATGCAATTATCATTGTTTTAATAACTCACATACAGTCTTCAAGTTAAATCTCATAGCCTACAAATACCAGTCTGGGATGACTCTGGGTGGAGGTTATTGTGAAACTGTCCCACTTTATTATACAAGAAAGGGGATCTTGAGTATTACCTACTAACTTGTTAGTAGAACTTTCAGTGTTCTGAAAGATAAATGTGACACTTCAATGCCAAAACCGTTCAAGCCTTATTTTAATTTACTGAGCCAACGTGAAGCGATACAGAACGTGAAATACATGTTTGAATTGGTATCCAAGTCACTTATTGACAAAATCTGTATAATATTTACCGTATTTCTTCCGTCGTGTGACTTTGTGTTGCTTTCGATTGATGTACGCGTTTCGAAACATATGTTTCGTCTTCAGAAATAAAAAATCACTCTTAGCGAGGTCGATAAATATTAAAATTGCATACATTGAAAAACAATTCCACACATATCCGCGTTACATGAGTGCGCACTCGAG
The DNA here is from genome assembly GCA_034769895.1 of Magicicada septendecula. NCBI lineage: Eukaryota > Metazoa > Arthropoda > Insecta > Hemiptera > Cicadidae > Magicicada > Magicicada septendecula. Next base: position 156,717,205 of record CM068369.1, read on the forward strand.
TCGGACCGATCGGACACTCGGTGTCCGAGTTTTAGACGCGGAGTGTTAGAGTGTCCGATCGTTCCGACTCGAGTCCGCACTCATGTAACGCGGATATGTGTGGAATTGTTTTTCAATATTTGCAATTTTAATATTTAACAACCTCGCTAAGAGTGATTTTTATATTTCTGAAGACGAAACATATGTTTTGAAACACGTAAATCAATCGAACGCAACACGAAGTCACACGATGGAAGAAATACGGTAAATATTATACAGATACAGAACGATTTGAAAATAGCAACATTCTAATTATAGTGATTAAACGTTACTTCTTAGTTTCTGTAGATTTCACAATGTGCTAAGCATAGTATGAAAATGGACAAGTTTCATATATACAACACAAAACTCTGTCTGTCTGTCTTTCCGTCTCTCTCTCTCTTGCGAATGCACGCGCGCGCGGTGTGTTATCATTGTAACTCTTATATCTATCACATAAAAAATATAGCAGTTGTTCCAAAAAATTATTTATTATGTAAAAATGTTAATACTGCATCACCCATGTACGTTATTAGGTTTGTTTTGCAAACGCTTCTTCTTCAACGAATGCTTACATATTTTAAGAAATCATCAATCTGAAGTTGATTAAAATTATTTCAATTCTTGTTTTTTGTACAGTAACCTGATTGGCAGTAATTTTTTAATATTTAATTATAGTTATTGTTAATTGTGTCCTGTAAAGTTTTAGTCTGAGTAATAATTATAAACATTTTAACAAATTATGGTATTTAATTTTTATTTGAATTTATTTTTTAATTAGTGTTTTCTTTGTATCGAATTTTAAAACGACGCATCTCCGGAATTTAAAGATACGTTGAATGTAGGCGGTGAAGGTTTGAGGCGATGGCAGGACTACCGTTACTGTTAACGAATGGCGATTCCTCATATTCAGTACGGAATAGATTTTGCTCCATTAGTTCGTGTTAAACATTTGAAAGTAGCAGCGTCAATCCAGAATCCCGCTAAATCTTAAGTTCGTTCTGTAATAAGTTTTTTAAAATGAAAAGCTTATGGCCAGCGGAAATTCGTAGACTAATGCCAGATGTCCATGGTGACATTAGTTCTTGACAAAAAGCCTCGAAAGAGTACCGTGAATTTTCAGAAGGAAGGTCAGATGTTGATGAAGGAGCGGTAGGCCGTCTTTGATGTCTGACGACCTTCTACAGAAACTTGAGAAAAGCATTAATTCAGATAGGAGACTAGAGGAAAAAAATTCTATTACAAAGAATTGTGTGCTTAATGGGTGCCTATAATGTTAAAGCACGAGCACAAGGAAAACTGGACAGGTTCTGAGCGCAAGTTTCTCAAATGTTATGCAGAGAAAGGAGATACGTTCCTGGACCCTATTGTAACTGGGAATGAAACACGGGTTTACTCCTCACCATACTCCTCGCAACAATCATTGCAATGGCTCCACACATGTTTCTCCAAAATCAGAAATCTAAACCATCAATTTCAACCAAAAAAGTATGGCTTTGTTTTTTTGGGGGGCAGAATAGGAGAGGCGTTATTTTGGTTGACTTAGTGCCTGAAGACGAAACAGGTACTAACGGTGCAGACAAAAAATTTGATACAATGAAGAGGTAAAAAAAGAGATCATGAAGAGGTTTAAAGGACTGGTGGCAGATTTTTGTAACATAGGGGTACAAAGCTGGCTTCCGAGCTTAATAACTGCTTGAAGCGTGACAGTGATTATGTTGACAACACACACACACGCGCGCGCGCGCGCAGTAGTTAAATAATTTTGTGTTAAAGAATTACAAATAAATATTAAAAAAATTAAAGCCTTTGTATATTTCCTTCGCAGGCATTCATGGCATAGGTTTTTGTTTTTCCTTATTTTTTTAAATCTTAAAATAATTTAACATCCTGAATGACTAAAAATTTAAATCTCTTGTGCAGTACGCCAAGATAAATTTTATTTATAGTTAAGGGTCTTCAAGTAAGCATTTTTAAGCAAATTTATTACCTGATTTTTTTATTAGATTGGTCTTCATAAAATTTTATGTAGGAGAAAAAACTAAAAATGATGTAATTCTATAAAACGGTTTAAGTTTCAGAGACATTTAGATTAGGTGTAAAGGTTTTAACAGGAAAGTATTGTTTTTACAATTGTTATTTATACAGTATATAACTATACATAATTATGATTAATTTGATTTACAGAAAATACTAAGAGAATGGTGTTTAGATATATGTACAAACATGAAATACTTACAGGTAATCTTTTTGGCTGGCTTTTCTTGTTACAGAATGGAATCACCAATTTGGGGAACACTGAATTTTTGTCAGCAGCTATTGTCGACGGTCAGGAGCACGTAGACGTTCTAGAGTACGAGGTTACGCCTGCTGTACCAGAGGGCAGTAATTATCTCGGCTGCATTTATAGAATTAAATTAAAGTTTAAGAATAGAAGTAACGAAATAATACAAACCACCTCTATAATTGTCAAAGCTCCATTGGTTAACGGTGTTATAAAAGATTTTGCTGATAAACTAAACACAGTTGGAAGAGAGATAGAAATATATAATTTTGTGTTGCCACAAATAAACAGATTTCTAGGAGAAGATACAGCGACGCCGAAAAAATATTTCTCACTTAGAAATGATGTTTTAGTACTTGAAGATCTTAGCCTTCAAGGCTACACTATGTGTGACAGAATTGAACAGCTCGATTATGATCATTGTCTTTGTACTATTAAAGCGTTGGCAAAATTTCATGCCGGTTCCGTCGCCTTACACAGTGCAAATCCAGAGCTTATAGAGAGAGTCGGTAAGGAAGTCTTATATGCCGAAGATACTATGTGGTACGAAGATCAAGACAATTTTATCAAATGTTGTTTTCATTACGCAGCAAACGGGCTCAAAAGTGTAAAATCTTACGAATCGTTTGGCGAAATGGTATTACAACAGATAATTACGACAAAGGATAAACTAGTTAATCTATTTACAAAAGGAAAGCATTTTAAAGTGCTGAACCATGGAGATGTGTGGACTAATAATATTCTCTTTAAACGTGACAAACAAGGGAGGGTGACAAATGTGAAGCTGGTGAATTTCCAGATGTGTAGGTACGCTACACTCGGCGTCGATATTCAGTATTTTCTAGTAACCTGTCCCAACGCAGACGTACGTCACAATAGGCTTGACGACCTCCTGGATGAATATAGGAACACTCTTAATGCCACCTTGCGTATGCTGAACTGTAATGTACAACTGTCTGCCGGAGAACTAGAAGAGGAAATTACAAGTGCTGAGCCTTTCGCATTGCTGGTTATGTGTTGTAGTCTCCCGATTATGATGGCCGATCCTGAAAACCCACCTAAACCAGCCGATGACATAGAGATTTCACAAAGTTTTGATCCTAACGTTAACACTTTCTTACAAATCTATTATAACGATCGTTACCGGGACTTACTAGTCGAGCACCTGAAGCGTTTACAGGAGAATGGATACTTTACTTGAACGTTTTATTTCCTGAACAAGCAATCATGTAAATTCAGGTAAATTCATTTATCAAATAAAGACTTTTGGTATTTTATAAAATAAAAACAAATTGTATAGTATAGATCAATATATTCTGTAATTGGCACATGTAACCCTTGAGTTCTGCACATTTTATCAAACTTTCAAGGAAATGTTTCCTGAAAGAAAAAAGATTTATTTGTAACTAAAGTGTAATTAAGTTTTAAAAAGTATATTTTTAAATAGTACAAATTAAAAAAAAACTCTAATTATGTAAGATCATATTCTAAAAAATATTTGAGTTTTAATTTTGTTATATTGTTCAAACCTTAAAGATGATTAAATAGTATTCGATAGGCCTATATTGTATCGGATTTGCAAAAACAGCATTGATCGTACGGTGTTACGTACAAATGTAGATATTACTTTTCCAACTAACCACAACGTGATTTATACGCAAGAACTATATTGAAATCTAGCAAATGTGTATTTGGAATTCTCAGTAAATAAATATGTAGGTCTATACATGCTTCTGAGCGGCTGACAGGTGTGTTTGTAGCGTGTGTTTATTTTAAAGGTACACTAAAAATGATTTCTGTACATGAAAATTAAAAACAAACAAATTAAATATTGTCAAATTAAAAACTATGATTACGTTTTGTATGAGGGCTTATAATGATTTGACTTTTTTGGATAATGCTATGGGCGCCTTTAAAGTAATGTAATAAAAAGTCTGGGACAGATATTTAACGTTACACATCGTTCAAAGCAGTTTTGGAATGTGCTTTGCGGTATGACTTTCAGGTAAACACAAAACAAGGTTTACTGGGAAAACTAAGATAATCTGTTCCCAGTATAAACTCTTTAGGCTATCCGTCATTATTGCCGTGGTTACCGAATCCATTATAAGATATATAAGATATTATAATTACAAGATTTCTATTTTCTTATGGATCTGTATACTCATGTTTCTTGTTATGGTCGCCGTTCTTATGTATTTCTACGCCCTTTCTCTGCAATCGAGCAGAGAAGCGCCAAGCCAAGAGCAGGATGATGGTCTCTCCAAACAAGATAGTAAGGCCTTAGCAAGGTACGCTATGACAGACTCGTGTGTTTGGCTCAGACGCAAGACGGCAATGTCGCTGTGTTCACTGATGCGAGCGTTGATGTTGCGTTTTGTGGTGCTGATATAAGTTATACTTTTCCGGAAGAACACGACACTCTGGAAACCACGCATGAGAAAAGCGGATCCTTGGTGTATAAAGTACTCACAATTTATTTATAATGTTTACGTTATACTTGTAATATACATTTTACAAGTATGACATTGACGCGCCCGAGCGCAGCATTAAATTTAGAAACGTTTTTCAACCCGCTGATTGAGTTAGCCTGTGGAAATGAATACATATATCATCCTGAGGTAATTTTGGGCTGCTGAAGCGTAGTGGTTCCTATACTACCTTCTTTATAGAAAGCAGCCTATCCTGCGTATTTCTAGACTGCTTAGGTGAAAAAACGTGCCAGTATTATAATTATAAATTAAGTTACAATTTACGACGTTTGGATGTATAGTGTTCACACACACACACACACACACACACACACACACACACACACACACACACACACACACACACACACACACACACACACACACACACACACACACACACACACACACACACACACACACACACACACACACACACACACACACACACACACACACACACACACACACACACACACACACACACACACACACACACACACACACACACACACACACACACACACACACACACACACACACACACACACACACACACACACACACACACACACACACAAATCTACATTAATAGCAAAAAATATCAATTTAGTAGCTTGAAACGATCGTGTCAACCAGGGGTGCCCATAGCATGGTGCAATGGTGCAACTCGCACCACTACAATTTTTAGGAGAGATTTTTCAAGGCGATAATGCATTAGATTATCTTGATAAGGCCTAATGTACTATTAACTATGTTAGGCCAGGCTTGACTAGGCTTTTACATTTCTCATAATTTAGTTATTGATGGGGCATACTAGAAAAACCTTTTATTATTGTTAAAAAGAATAACATTAGTTTGTTGATTCCAGTAGTTGCTTAAATAGCTTTAGTTTTTCAAAACTTTTTGGAAAAAGCTCCAAGATCCACCGTTAACTGGGGGTTATTCCATACCCCCGTATTGTGATCCCTCCTACCCACGAAAACAAATCTGGGAGATTTTAGAGTTCTTGGGAGAAAATTGTACCTTGGCCTCTGGTGGGGGGATGGGCGCCTCTAGTGTCAACCCAACAGCATGGTGTACATAAAGACATAAAGAATTGATGGTACTGTAGGGAAAAGCTTTTCCACGTAAATCGTCTTTCATCTGCAGATATAATCAAACTAAAGGTAATGTATTTCAAATTTGTGCTGAGCCACAAACTATACACGATTTCACAAAAATTATTAAATTATTAACCAATGATAATGTAAAATTATTAACCAATAATTAAATTAAATTAAATTATTAACCAATACGTATAACCCTAAATGATGGTTAAATGTATGTTTCTAACCAAAATTAAAAAACATAAATTTCTAAAACTTTGAAGTCAAAAAACAAATTATAACATATAGGCCTACATTAGATCGTATTTTAGAGCCTGTAGAATTATATAATTGTTAATGAAAGTTTAGTAACAATTAATATAATTTTTAATGTACAATTCTATGTTAAATGTTCTTGTTGCAACATTATGTTTGTGTTGACAAAGTATTTCAGGCTTACTGTGCTGTTTTTAGTTAAAACATTATGATAACTTAACAGAAAATTCCTAAGTACACAAAAAGTGCATACAACACGAAATGGATGCGCGTTATAATACTGAAATGAAAGTCAGATGCCAGATAATCATTATTGGTATCCTCATTAGTGAATAGAATATACGCTAGAATATAAGCTTTATGTAAAATAACCGCTTTTCACATTTTATAATCTTCTAATACTGGTATCTGTTAAAATGAATTGTGATGTTCCATTAAGTAATGCACTATTCAACACATTGTAAGTTGTTGGGACAGTGACAGGAGGCTGAGAGAGATTCTTCATTTCATATAACAAATACTCATCGCATTGTATGAATTAGAGAAAACTAAACACAACGTACTGGAGTAATTCCGCTATCGTTCCAGTAATATTACCAGTGCTGGATTATCCACAAGGCTAGTGTATGCTGCAGCACCGGGCACCAGGGCCTCTGCTGTCAGAGGGGGCACCACCCAGGCCTAAATCACAAAAACGTTTTGATGATAATAAATGTGAAAAAAAAACAAATTTCCTCAATCTAAAATCGTAAAAAGATGTGAGCACACTTTTCGACGATTTCGCCGTTATGTTTTTTGTTGATGAGAGATTATCTCCGTTAGCAAGGTTGAATATTGAAAGCGAGATACTTGAGTCGTTCCATTTAGAAGAAATTATACAATACTTTGTTAAGGCAAAATCAAGAATAAATGGATCGGTTGGTATTTTAAAGCTTATACTATGCTCATTGTAATCACTATTTAGCTAAATATTTGTTGTAATTTAAGAATAAATAATGGATAAAATGTTGAATTTTGAATCGGGCCGGGGGCACCAGTCTGATGGGAGCATAGGGCAAACACGCGCTTCTTATCCGCCCCTCAATATTACAGATTTCTTGTTAAATCAAAAGATCCTTCTTGGTAATGACAAAAGAACCTTTTAATTTGTTGATACACTGGTGTGTTGAAGTGTTGATAAAAACACACGGGTGAATCAAATTACCTTTCTTAAGCCTGAGAAGTCTAATATAAATCTTAAACAACAATCATCATAGGGAGAGTACACGTTTGTTTAGCATTTAATATGTACTCTCCACTTTGCACATTAACATGAAGATACGGTAACATTAACATTTCACAATACGGGTTCGCTGAACAAGTAAATAAATATTTTGAAGTAGACGTCAGCATGTAGTTTATGCAACATTTTATACTATAGAGTTTAGGCAATATTATATACGATGCAACAGATCCTTCCGTAAGTCAGTATTCAGCGAATAATCTCTGTGTTTGATGAATCAAACGTAATGTCAACTTGATCCTATGTATGTTAGCATAAGTCTAAATTCACTTTATTTTGTTTGTAATAGAAAAGTTAGTATTTAAAAGAAACATACTAACATACTGTTACTCTGCATATAAAATGCAAATATAAATTAGAGCATGTTTGTTCATTATGGTTAGTAAATAACACATTTAAATCAAATTACTAAACTTGAAAGATGCAAAATTGTTTCTAAAAAACATTAATGCGTAAAAGTACTTAAAATAATAATAATAATAATAAATTTTTTTTATAGAGGGGAAAAATGCTTTATGCACCGTCAGAGGAGGCCGTGCTTCCTCTGGTGTGTGGGACTCTCACCAACTGAAAAATCCACCTCTAATTCAGGCATTTATAGGCCTATATATCCATCATAGAACCACTTAGCGTATTACTTAGCCTATCGGGCTCCTTCTAGTTGTTCCTCATCTTCTACTGCCCGTTGGGTGCAAGTTCGGCTTGTCTTTTTTTTCTAGTAGGACCCACTCAATAAATGCAATAATAATAATAATATACTTTATGATAAAACTATAAGATATTATTTTTTAAAAGGTTATGCGAAATAATTCTAACAAACGCTGCGATGGTAGAAAGGTGATTATAGCAACATGCCATCACAAAGAGTGGAAGATAGGACACCAACCGTCATCGCAATGATAGGAGTGAGGTAAGGTGGGTTATTATGGTGTACCTATTTCCACTATACATGGGACCATAGGGATTAGTAGGTAAGTATTAGCCTTAAATGATGTTGATAGGCAATGCCAGTGATAACGAACAATAGGTGGTCCTATAAAGCAAAAGCCTGTATAGGTAAATGATTTTATCCGATCACTGGATAGGTAGAATGACTTAATAGAAAAATCCCATGGTTTTGTTACGTTAAAAAGTACATTTACTCATTAAGATAGTTAAATTCCATCTGATTTATTGAAATGAAAGTGGGTTAAACATTAAGTGTTTAGTAAATAAACTGACAGATTTCATTGTTGTCAGTTATGAGCATCAGTAAGTGAATAATATTTAAAGTTGATTAGATGCATTCATACTTAACACAATAATATATGGTTTGAAGACGAGGAACAGAAGAAGATAAAATGAAGAAAGACGTATTTTTAAGTGTCCCGTCATTGTAAATAAACACTGAAACAAAAATTAAAGACATACCAAACACTAGACATTATACTAGACATTATTAAAAGAAAAAAGGGAACATCGAGGTGGTTATTCTTAGCTGTTTACTAGGACAGTGCATTAAAAGTCGTAGCACAAAGAAACTAAATGATGGCATAGTGAACCTGCTACTTACTTCGCCGTGGGGAGGTGTCTTCAAAATCCATTATTTTGCAAAGTCCTATTATTAAAAAACATGCCTTGTAGTTGTTGAGATTGGAGGACAGGATTTGGAAATGAAACCGTTAACAAAGTGGCAGTCCAAATTGATGATATCAAGATGGAGTCTGCTAACAATAAGTATTTGAATGAATTTAAGGACGATACCATTTGGTAACCTTGTAACCTATTATTACAATAAAACTTATATTGTAAGAAGCAGGAAATGACTTATATAAGAGCAGAACATTACTTTAAAAGTAGGATGAGAGCACGGAATCCAATCATCATGAGACTGGTTATGTGAGAGAGAAATTCTAATGTTCGCCCTGTAAATGTGTCCATTTGCGAGAGCGACCATAACAGAAGTGAAAATACAAATTTTGCAGCCCATGAGTTGTCCTACTTAGTAGCCTGATGTGGGCAGCCACTGATAGTATATTTATATTGTTGGGGATTGTTATGGTAGAAGAAAGTAACAGTGAGAAAATATCTGTAAACAGTTTGCAGTAAACATAAGGTAAGTACGATTTCTATATTTGGAAAGACAATAGGTGTCAGAAGAGCTAAGGTACAGGAGTCAGAGCTTGTGTGCGAAGAGTAAACTTTAATGCAGTTGTACAACTTAAGCAGTAAGACTGTAACAACGTCATCTGTGCTGTACTGCTCTCACTACAAATTCGATTTAGAGCAACTTATACTTCAGCGAATTTTTTAGAATTAATCTGTAATTTTCTGTAATCTGTAAATTTTGACAATTTAAGAATTTTTAGACTCTCGAGATTAAGAGTATTCTGTCTATACTATTCTTTATTTGTGTGTGTGTGTGTGTGTGTGTGTGTGAGTGTGTGTGAATGTGCACGTGCGCGTCGCGTTATTGAAACAGATCTTTATTAATGACGCTGAAATTTAATAAGTTTGAATTATTACATTTATTATTTTAAATATATCCGCAAAAAAATGATAATTTCCCACATTGACTACGTGTTTATAAGATATACGAGGAACGCTCAGATTTAAATTATAATTAGGTCTAAGCTTAAAATAGAAGAAACAAATGCCAAAGTTGGTAGCGCTGGCTGATGCTCGGAAACAAATACCAATCTCTCTCAGTTGTTCGGCAACAACCAGCACGCACTGTTGTTCGTTCTGAAAATATGAGTGAAGCAGATGTGCATTCAAGCGTGGAACAACGGACTATTATAAGATACCTTACAAAAGAAAACGTGTAACCGTCAGAAATTTTTAAAAGTCAGTTCGGGGAAGAAACGTTATCAGCCATGAGCGTCTATAAATAATGGAGACAAACTTTCAACAATGGCAGAAGAATGTGTCACAAATGAACAGCACCTACAACTCCACCAACGACAACAGTAGATATGGTTGATAAGGTCAACACACTTGCTCAAAATGATCTCGAATTACAATGCGGAATATTGGTTCTATATTAAATAATTCAGATAGCTCTATCATAAATCAACTACATTATCGGAAAGTATGCTGACGGACGAACACAAGCAGACTCGGGTGCAGGTAACCCATTCACTATTGGCACAATAGCAAGAAAAGGGGCTTTTTACAATCTATTGTTGCTACTGATAAAACCTGAATACGCCACTAGTAGAGGGAAAATAAGGGTTCAAACTCAGCCCCCAGGGCATATCTGGACCACAGCATCCGCGATCTGGACCGCAGCATCCGCGACTTTTTCGCTGATCTGTGTCCTGGACCCGCAGCATGCCAATGGACCACAGCATCCGCGAATTTCCACGAATAAATTTTTTTATTTTTTTTATTTGGTTTTTTTATTTTTTTAATTAAATTGATTTGCATATCAAGGGGGGTGGGATGAGGTTCAATGGACCACAGCATCCGCGAATAAAATTTTTTATTTTTTTAATTAAATTGATTTGGTGGGATGAGGTTCAATGGACCACCAGCATCCGTGAATATACTTTTTTATTTTTTTAAGAAAGCTGATTTGCATATCAGTGGGTGGTGTTGGGTGGGAGGTTGTTTTTTTTTTATTTCATATCAGTGGGTGGGGGGTGGTTCCAACTCGATGCATTATAGTGTATATTAAAATATATGATCAGGTGTACCAACCTTTGCATGAGTTCAAATTTGTCGTGTATTATAATGTATATTAAATCTATATGATCAGGTGTACCAACCTCTGTAGTATTATTATAGTGTATAGATATTTTATATGAGCAGGGTTGTCAACATTTTCTGCGGTAGGGGGAGGGAAATTCAAATATGTGGTATATAGTGTATATATTAAAATATATGATCAGGGTTACCAATCTTAAATTATTGTGTGCGTGTATAGAGCAGATCTACCAACATTTCTTTCTCTTCTGTGGTGGGAAATTCAAACTATATATGATCATAATTGTTACTCTCTCTCTCTCTCTCTCTCACACGGTGTGTATGTCTCTCTCTCTCTCTCGTTGTCAAACGTTATACTCACCGGCATTATAGTGTATATTAAAATATATGATTAGGTGTACCAACCTTTACATGAGTTCAAATTTGTCGTGTGTTATAATGTATATTAAATCTATATGATCAGATGTACCAACCTCTGTATTATTCGTCCTCTCTCTCTCTCTCTCTCACACGTTGTGTATGTCTCTATCTCTCTCTCTCGTTGTCAAACGTTATGCTCAAACTGTTCTCCTCTCTCTGTGGTCAGTACCGCACGCATGTATATGAAATTAGAAAGTTTATATTTATTCGACAAATATTAACGCCCCCCTCTCTCTCTCTCTCACTCTCACTTGTTTCAACTGTGTCAACAAATAGTAACGTCCTCTCTCTCTCTCTCTCTCTCTCTCTCTCTCTCTCTCTCTCTCTCTCTCTCTCTCTCTCTCTCTCTCTCTCTCTCTCTCTCTCTCTCTCTCACTCTCACACGTTTCAACTATGCAAGGTTCCATACCCTTTCTCCTGTCTCCCTCTCGTACATTGAGTAGTCGGTGTGATGAATAAATAATTTTAGCACTATCTCTCTTTCGTTGTCAAAACGTCGTCTTCATTTTTCAATGTATTAAATAATTAATTAATAGTTTTATAATGCAGTCAGTGGGATTGATCCTTGTTAGAAATATATATTTGGCGTCAATGAACTACTTACCTGTTGTATTGTTACAGATGACAAATCCATACGTTAACGGCCTATCAATCTGGTACAATACTTCTGTTTTAAGGTTGCAGTTTACACACACACATAGGTTCAGTAGTGTATAGCGAAATAAATTAAACCCTCTCGTTGTCAAACGTCGTCTTCATTTTCAATGTATTAAATAATTAATTAATGCAGTCAGTGTGATTGATCCTTGTTAGAAATATGAATAAATAATTTTAGCTCTCTCTCTCTAGGTTCAGTGGTGTATAGCGAAATAAATTAAAATTATACACACACATGAAAACGGTGGTTGAAATTCATAAATAATTTTAGCTCTCTCTCTCTCTTGTTGTCAAACGACGTCTTCATTTTTCATGTATCAAATAATTAATTAATAGTTTATAATGCAGTCAGTGTGGCTGAATTGTAAGCGTGCGAGCCTTCAGTGTGCATACAACGTCTAGCATTTAAGGGTACGTGTGTGGACAACGCTCACTAGTATGTTTGTTGCAAGTAAGTATACATTATGGTGGGTGGGTTATACAAATAATAATAAAGTGTGTACTATATACATTTATTAAAATACATACACAGCTCCAAGATTATATTAAACTAGTTTTACAATTAAAAATACATACACAACTCAATATTATATTGTTACACGTATTAAAATATATCTAAACTAGTTTTACAATTAAAAATACACACACACACATACACACACAGCTCCAATATTATAATGTTACAAATATGAAAAATATATATATATTTAAAACTAGTATTTACAAAATGTGTATAAAATAAGACTTAAACACGTCTATGTACTGCGTTGGACAATGGTGTATATTCTACAAGCGTATCATGTAGTATCATACAGTAGGCAGTCGTCTGTGCAGGAAAATTCATTGACGATTCAAATTCTAAACGTACATCAACTGCTGAAGACTTAAGCGCATCGTCCTGTTTGCTACAATCGAATACAAGCAGCGGGGCTTTTGATTTGAATAATTCTGGTGTCAGTACTGGGCTGACGTCTAAACGGTGGTAATACGAACTTTGAAAACTGACGTACATATTGTACAATAATGCAAAACGGTCTTTCCCAATATCCAAGTTTAAATTATCGTAAGGATAATACTTGTCGTTTAGAAACAGTCTCGCATTGATTACATTACAATGATCAAATTCATCAGCGTGTGCCGTCAGTACATTCTTTCTTGCTGTCTGAAACGCTAACACAACAAAGCGTGGTTTTTCTAGCTGACTCGAGGTCTTAACAATCCAATTCTGCCTTTTAGTCTGTGGTAAGGCAGGATACTCATGCAACTCCCAGGTCCTAAAAGGCATAGTTATCGGGTGGTCATTCTCTATGAGTCGTAACAGTGGTAATCTGTACGCATTAGCTACATGTACATAAGGCATTTTCCAGTAAACTTTATCTAGTTCAAGAACACAATTAGCAGTCGTTTGTCCGCTTGTTAAAACCATAGCGTTTATGTCGGTAGATGTGCGTAGGAGTATAAGTTCTTGTTTCACGTTCAGCACGATGCGTGTATAGTCTTCTGCGAATCCCATTAGCATTTTCAGTGGAATACAAAAGTTGAATTCCCCGTCATCATTCACTTTTAATACGTTTGTGGTCGGCGCCACCCAACCTGCGTTTTTCATTGCGTCACGTGTGTTGTTGTTGAGTGATAGAAAAGTTGTAATAGTTGACGTAACACCGACGTTTCGAGTATGGTCCACTACCACACCGGCTAACTCGTAACGAATCTCTTCAAAGAGAAATGCTATAGCATTGTTCACCAGTTCCACATTCAACGCAGTATCTGCAGCCACACTAGGGTTTTTAACCAACTTGCCTTCGATGTAGAGGAAACTTTCCGACGGTAGTGTAAAGACGTCCTGTTGTTGTATCGGCACACGTATTTCATCATTGTTTCCATATCTTGTTGTTGCGTACGGTGCGTGTGAATGAAATGAAAAGTGTGTGATACTGTCTTCAAAGAACGGTTGCTGCTCCACAGATAATATTCCACTCGCCATGTTACTTGTTTACAACAAAACCCAATGAAATCATAAAACGGCGGTTAACTGATGTTAATCGTTTCAGTTTCGAACGAGTACTGATGCGTTTCCTAGCCGATCTTTCTTCTTCTTCTTCTTTTATTGTCGACGACTGTGGTAGCAGCGGTGGCGAAGAAACAAAGTACAAGCCCATGTCTATAGTAGTTTTAGATGTAAACGCACAGTGATGACTTCGCCGCGAAAATCTATTACGTCACCGTCCTGGTCGTGTAAAGATAATGTTATGTTGTCCAAACGACTCACATTCACAGGTAGGTATATGACGTTTGTAGGTGATTCAATTATTTTGAATCCTGGCTCGACTGACGGATAGAATGAGTGCAGAGTGTGCTCGTTTTTACCGTTCTTGTATGATCCGTGCGCTATATTACACCTTATCAATATACTGTTCACTTTTATAATGTTAACTGTAGCGTCAGACGTATGAGTTTTATTCGCTTCAAGCAGACGCTTTTCCTTGAAACCCAACATATCACCAACACCGTACACTGTTTGTTGAAAGTCAATATCCAGTGCACAAGTCAGTTCACATTTCAGTGTATTATTGTTAGGACGTAGACTAATCTGTGAGTCTCCTAACTGCTTTTTGAGGAAGGCTTCTATGTCACCGATTTCATAAGCACCTGTAGGTAAAGTTATCAAGTCCCACGTTGTTCCGTCTCGTAGTACTGGAAACACATTGTTTTTCCTCTCAACCACGTTCGGTATACTGTTGTATGTAGTAAAGTCCAATAGACCTACATACCATTCCCCGTTTGTTAGTTCGAGAGGTGGGAAAAAGTCACATACAAGAGCAGCAGCATTCGTACCTGTTAAGGTGACCGACAGCGAAGACATCTTGTCGCTTACTGATCACTCACGCGTTAAGAAGTCCAAACATAAATGTCCACAGATGACTGTGTGTGACGACTGTTCACGCTCGTAATTGTAGTAAATGGCAGTGTCGGTTCCAAAATACTGTGTCAGCTCAAGAGGTGGTCGCATATTACCATACGCATCATAGTAGTAAACTCGATTGTTTCGCTTCTTGTAGCAAACCCAGTGCGTACCGAGTCCTTCTGCACTGTCCAGATTAACAACTGCACTCTCATTCTTCCATGGTCGTCTGCGTGGTAAAGTGTTACGCATAAAAACACCTCTGAAATAAGGTATTTTCAAAAGTTTTGCGTACACATACAAATCACTATCGGACAATGCACGCACTGGTATGCAAATTAGTTTTTTGTCTGTAAGGACGTAGGTATAGACCTGACGCTATTTTTGTATTGTTACGTTTATGTCTTGAGACTGTTTTGCGTTTGCCCACGGATTGATGTTTAATTCCTGAACCCTTCTTCTTTTTTCTACAACCACTACGCGAACCCCCTCCACCCACTGCTGATTTCGCTTTCATTGCAGCGGCTACAGCTGCAGCATACGCTCTTTCACTAACACCGGAATTCCAACCTTTCACTCGTTCCCACGCTTTGTTGGCAAGAACGCGATCAGCTATACGTCTTCGACTGTTGTCTGTGTACCTTGCGTAGGCGATATCGTGTTCGCGACAGGCTTCGTCCAACTCGTTGATTCCACGCTCGCCACGTGCCAATCTCTCTTTGAGTTTTGTTCCGGGTCCACAGAATCGGTAGCCGGGTAGGTGTAATTCTACCGGTAATGCGTCCACCGCTCGATTAATCAAAGTAGGTACTGACGAAACGATAGCGGGCACAGTGTTTTTAAGTATTTTTCCAATTACACCGCGCCCCATTCTTTTCTTACGAAGTACGTGCATTCTTGTAAACAGATCTCCAATCCTTGATTTCCGTTTCCGTATCGAGAACGTCTATTAAACGTCCCACCTCTTCAATATATTCAGCCAGAACTGAACGCTGTGTCGCGCTGTCTTGATATTTATAGACAAACTTTATTAGATTGATTATATGAGCGTGAAATACCTGAGTGACCTTGTACAATTCGGTCTTTATATGTAATTTTAATTCGTGCATTTGTCGTACAGTGACTGCGTCTTTGTCATTGACACCGTTCGCTATATTCGTAATTTTTCTTCCGGCAGCGTAGAAAGCATCGCTTTGCAAACTGATTGTGTGTGCATGTAAAAATTCCAAATTCACTGCGTCTTTGAAGTCAACAGGCGCTTGCACACGTGTTAGTCGGCAGTCATTAACGATTACGTTACCTGCACGATCTTTTTTCAAACTCTTCTCGTCTACGTATCGTTTTGTGGCTGCATCTCTTGATTTAAGCGGATCGTTTAGCATTATTATTCGATGATCTTTTGCGTCTACGGTAGCGTCGTCGTTCTTGTACTGTAAGCATGCGTCCTTTACGTACTGTAAAGAAACAACATCGTGCAGCTCTTCAGGATCACCCAAGTTGCGTATCTTTTTGTTTTTTACATCAAAGTGACCGTCGTTAGTCACTCCTAAACCGATATCCTCACGCAGACTTCGATGAGTTTCTTTTCGCACTCTTACAGCGCTGTCGTGTCTACCGAACTTGTCTACACTCATATTTATGAAGAAGAACTGGTGGTTGTAGAACGGTGCGTCTGCTTTTATATGATAATGCCGGCTTCACGTAATTCCTCCAATATCGACATGATTTCATTCCTATGACCAGTATGTCCACTATTTTGAGAAGCCACTAACAGTCTCAATCTATTAACTAACTCGTTAGGATCATCCCAATGCACGTAATCGATTGTAGTGTTCGGTTTCATCTCCATATACCCACTCCCTGTACGTTTTCGTGCACTCGATGCAAACAATTTAGATATTACTAGTCGGTACTTGACGCCACTGTTACTGTTTATTCGTGTATTGTGTTTATATTTTTGTTTGTGTCCGTTGGTTGCTAGTAGTATGGACTTATATTTCCTCATATCGTCCTTATTGTATTTTTTCGGTAGTTTCATAAACAAAAGTTCATACAGACCAGGCGTACCCTCGTAAATTTTTCCTTTGACATGAAAGTTGTCGTTATCATCGATTTTTACATTTGAATCACCTATCATAAATTTACCGCCTTCGTATCGAACACCATACATACGATCTATAATCCGTTTACAGTCCGTCGATTCGCACAAACGCACATATTTGTTTGCTAATGAATCGTCACTGAAATGTGAAGTGTTAGGGTTCCATGCGTCCTCGTCACTGAAATGAGAAGCGCTATGACTCTGCACGTCACTTTCGTTTTCTGTTATTACGTGTTGACTCTGCATGTCACCTTCGTTTTCTGTTATTACGTGTTGTGTAGGCTCTTCTTGTTTTATCTGATGCTTCTCCTCCTCCTCCTCCTCCTCCTCCTCCTCCTCCTCCTCCTCCTCCTCCTCCTCCATTATATCACCACTTAACTTTCGTGAAATAGCTTCTAACGGTTCCAGAATCGGTTTGTAATTTTTTCTAAACTTCTCGTCGCTTTCTCTGATACCGTGTTGTAATGCATGATATTTTTTCCTTATGTTGTCACTTATCGTATCTATATCATACACAAGTCGTTCCTCCTTATTCATCGCCATCGTGTGTTAGCAAGAGGACTGATGACATTACTACAGTGCAACCACTTTTATACCTCGCCGGAAACAATTATCCTCGTCGGATCAAAGCCGATTCTATATCTACCTTCATTTATTGACGAGTCTTTGTCTATGACTAGAAATCCATAACGATCCTTCCACGCTTCCATGCAGACGTCTTTGAAAGCATCATATTTCATATCTATGTTAACGTGATCATTGTATGCATGTCGTAAATTTAGATCGTCTTGTTTGAACAATATCAACAAGTTAGCGTTGTCACGTACCAATTGTTTCGGTATGTGGCTATATGTCTGGCATAGATAGAATGTGTCCACACCGCTATGTCTCCCCATAGCAAAATACTTTCGAATTGTTTTGTCTTTCACACGATACGTCATCGAATACGATAACAGAGTCGAGACCAGTGATTTCACTCGGTAGCGGGACTTCTTCGTTCTCGCTGTATGCATGATAACCTAAACCTTCATCAGCGAGTGATTTCATCACTGTTTCTAGCATTCTGTATTTTGGTTGAAATAATGATTTTGAAAACACGTATACGTTGCGGAAACGTAGTCCGTTGGCATCAAACAGTAGGTTGAATAGCACATTTGATTTCCCACAGGAACTTGGGCCTGTAACGATACAGCGAATACTGTTCGGTAATAGCGGGCCATGTTTACGTTTAGCACTGTCTTCGTCACCAGCCAAAAAGTCCATATCCTTTATTGGTAATTTGTTTGCTTGCTGTACAATCTTCATCTTTGTGAATACCGAAAGCATACTGTTCTCATTACGTGCTGTCACCTTTTTTATATTAGATCTTTCTTATGTATCCATGCATCGTGTTTACCATCGAAACCAAGCCAACGAACACGCACTCTGTCACCTTTGCGTTATAACACCTTTTCAACTAGGTATACGTCGCCGACTTTGGACTTACTAATCTCGTGCTCGTAAAAACCACCTTTCAACACTTTGTTTAGATGGTCTTTTAGCAGATAAGTGACTGGGATGGTCGTGGATTGTACTTTATCCACAGTGAATATTTCGTTAGTCCAATTCGGCGTATAACCTTTGGCGAACGTCATTTTGTGCTTACTTATACGAACACGGTCACCGACTTTAAATTTGGGTGGTTTCGTTGGACTGATTTTAGGCGCTGTGTTCTTCCTTATTCGTTCCAACACTATATGTTCGTTGGCGTCATTCACTTCACTAGGTTTCATACCAATGGTTCTGTGTGTTGTATTGTTGTACGATTTCAGTAATGTAGGTAGTAGATCCAACCAGCGGTAGTGTCCTTGTTCGCTGAAAGCTCGATACATGTGGGTCTTCAGTGTGCGATTAAAACGTTCCACTATGGAAGCTTTTTTCTCACTGTAGGTTGAGTAATGTTTCACATTATACTTTTTTAGCAACGCTTGTACTGTGCTGTTGTAATACTCCTTCCCGTTGTCTGTCTGTAAATACTTCATGCGGTTAGCGGCTAGTATAGGCTTCAACGCGTTCGTCACTTCTTTCCCTGTCTTCGTTTTCAATGGTACAGCGTACGCGTACTTGGTAAACGCATTGATTACAGTCATCATATACTTGTACCCTTTGTTCACTCGAGCGTATGGTATCATTTCCACAAGATCCGCTTGGTACAAATCGTGCATACCCTTCAGTTCAACCGCGCGTCTAACGAAATTCCTTCTCGCCGCTCTGTGTAGCTCTTGCGCAATATTCTTGCGTGCGTTGTTCATGGTTTAAGATACACTAACATAATACATGCGGTTAAATAAAAACTATGTATATATATATATATGTATAACAGTTCCTTTGTTTTCGTTATTCATTCTCTCTCTCTCTCTCTTGCAGATCATGGCCAACCTTCAGCAGGTACGTGGGCTGATAAGCGCTATATACTAGACAACTGCTGTGATACATTCGTGTACAGCCATTATCGGATACGTGACAAATTAATTGTCGACAACTCTGCTCTCCCCGCCTGCTAACATTCCGTGTTACTTTTTCTTAACCCTTGTTAATTAGAAAATATAAATGACCTTCATTTGCTACAGATGTCAATTATCATATCCCATCGATGATACTTCAATGGCAATATAGGATGTACATGCACGGTTGATAGGTTATACAATCCCAAAACTGAACGAGTGGATGTGCAACCCGACGTGGTTCAGAAAAATCTGCTTTCAGTTGGGGTAGTATGAACAGTCGCAGTGGCATAACGGAACCCTGCGGTATGCACTATGACTCATGTTTTTAGGATAAACTTTCTGGCTGAAGAGTAGACTTCGCACCAATAGTCCATTTTAGAACGGATCTGACGATAACTATTTCTGTGGACTTTCCTAAT